>OZ004688.1:8406282-8798782 GCA_963924505.1 Agonopterix alstromeriana
TGAATTAACGCAAAACTAGAAAGTAGTTTGTTTAGAATCGAGGGCAGAATCGGTTTGAAAATTTAAAATTTACTGAACTCGATCTCAACCCACCGCACGGGCACACTCACCCTACTTACTACCATAACAAGATTCTTAAAATGTGTCCACGAGCACGCTAGCGCTTTCATTCAATGCTGAAATGATAACAAATCATTTTTGCCTGACAACTTAAAATGCGAATAACTTTAAATTTTAACTATCAAAATCATAAAATTATTGTTTCAATCTAATTATTTTGTTTTAAATCAGTTGAGGTGTATGAGGTTTTGCGCCTATTCATTAACACGTTGTATACAATACCTACACTATACCTATACCTGTATACGATAGAAGGGAAAAGAGGCAGAGGAAAACCCAGACAGAGTTATCTAGCCCAAGAGAAGGAAAAGGTTGATGTCGAGTCGTATCAAGAACTCAAGATACTAGCGGAAAAGAGACAGGATTGGCGAATACTCCACTTTTAAATAAGATGAATGTGATACATTACCTAGGCAATGTAGAGAATACCTGGGGCACTGTATGAAATATTGTTAATAATTGTCCATTACACACTTTTCCTAGGTGATGTATACAATGCCTAGGGATTGTATAGTGTAGGGGGTGACGTATGTTGTTGCAGTGGGATGATAGAAAAGAGTTCTTGATTTACTTATTTAATTAAGTGCACTTAATCTGAGTTACATTTGACCTAGCGGTACGGTGGTATGGGAACGACTGGCGAATGTTCCAGTCGCTCTGTAGGACTGATACAAAATCACTGAACAAACAGATTTGAAATATACACTGTGTCGCTACATTATTCCCCCCCTTTAACAAAAAAATTTCCCAATTTTTTTCACCCCCTACATATAGAATACCTGCTGGTCCACCGGCAACGTGTAAAGCACAGAACATTATAAGAGGGGTTAGAAATGCAAAGTAGCGCTTTTGCTTCGTAGACGGCTGTCGCCACTTGTTTTCCCGCTCACGCTGCTACAATTACTCATGCCCTCTCGCTCGCACCACGCCGCGCGCCTTATGGTGTTATGCAAATCATTGCATAACCTGTGGCGACACGTTCCACGCCTACTTCGCACTTCTAACCCTTCTTATAATGTTCTGTGGAGTAAAGTAAATCAATTTCGCTCTGTATTTATCAGTATCTCCCCTCTCTCTCTCTCTCTCTCTCTCGCTCTGTCTCTCTCTCTCTCACTCTGTCTCTCTCTCTTACACTCTGTCTCTCTCTCTCTCACACTCTGTCTCTCTCTCTCTCACACACACTCTGTCTCTCTCTCTCTCTCACACTCTGTCTATCTCTCTCTCTCACACTCTGTCTCTCTCTCTGTCTCTCTCTCTCTCTATCTCTCTCTCTCTATCTCTCTCTCTCTCTCTCTCTCTCCCTCTCTCTCTCCCTCTCTCTCACACACTCTGTCTCTCTCTCTCACACTCTGTCTATCTCTCTCTCACACTCTGTCTATCTCTCTCTCACACTCTGTCTCTCTCTCTCTCTCTCTCTCTCACACTCTGTCTATCTCTCTCTCACACTCTGTCTCTCTCTCTCTCTCTCTCTCTCTCTCACACTCTGTCTATCTCTCTCTCTCACACTCTGTCTCTCTCTCTCTATCTCTCTCTCTATCTCTCTCTCTCTCTCTCTCTCTCGCACTATCTCAATACTCAATCTCTCTCTGTCACGGGTTTACTGGAAGAAATCTCTTCAGCGATGAGCTCGCCCTTTGTAATTGCCTATTATGCTGTTTTCATGTATATTTCCCTGTGTACAATAAAGTGTTAAAATAAACGAATACATATTTGTCTAATGTAATATAACTAACATTGCAGGCATCATTCGCACGGGCCGACCAACTCGCCCAACACCTGAACAGCCACCTCGCCAACTACAAGCGCCTCAAGCCCTAGGACGGACGGACAGGTTCACTAATATATATACATATTATATCATCATCTCTAAGATTACAAGATGAGAAGGTAACGCCTTTATTGGATATATCGGGGACTTGCATCAAATCTGTTTGTCGAAGTTTTTCATTTAAATATGGCCTTGTATGTGGTACCTACCGAACATGGAATCAACGTGTGGAAAATGTCAATAGCTAATCGACCGAAATGTATGGAGCAGATCTTTTTAGCGATTTAATTGTTGATGTCATAATAAAAGTTGTTCAGTTTGATAGTCCAAAGCACCCATATGTAACGCATTAAATTTAGCACCCTGTATATTGAGAGAACCGCACGATCTTCTATCGAACGCTACTATACTCCATTCCAAATAGCAACGAAATTTTAATGTCATTTTGAATTACAGAAACATATTTGAAACACTTCCTCTCACTTATTATTCGAACAGCTTTAGTAACGTCCAACATATGTCAGATAGTATATCTTTCAGATAAATAAAGTATATTTGCTAATCAGAATTGGCCAGAAAACTAAATAGGAATCGGAAAATCTCTTCATCCTTATTTGGAATGAAGTATAGTTTAAATTATTTATCGCATTAAGCTTCGAAGTTATACAGCTCGGAGTGGAAAATGCCACTTTTCAGGACTGTTTTTCCATACAAAATGGAATATGGGAGGTAAAGATGCGAAGGATATTTAAAAAGTGCAAAAATATTTACTCCCCTATTCTCAGTCTTACCTCGATTATTGTCTCGACTCAACATCATTCACAAAATTCCTCGACTTAACTACAGTCAGAAAATTCCTTGACTCAATCTCAGTCAGAAAATTCCTTGACTCAATCTCAGTCAAAAAATTCCTTGACTCAATCGCAGTCAAAAACTTTCTCGTCTGAACCTTAGACAGAAAATTCATTTACTTGAGTCATAAATTACTTGACTCGAGTTCAGTCAAAAAATCCTCGACTCATCCTCGAAATCGGTATTCTTAGCTTTGACTATTTATATGTGGACTGGTTACGCGTGTAATTCTACTAACAAACATTTCTGCCACTTTTTGCGGGGGGCGAGGTAACATGAAATCCGCAACTTTGGATTTTATTCCCCATAACTTTAGATTCTAATTTTGAATGTTAAAAATCATGAAAAGTAGTCTCGTGTGAACCTCAAACGTTCTAAGTTCGAAGTTATTATTTCGCAATTATAGGCTGTCTCGTTTAGTGATAAGGTGTAAAATTGAATGTAAATGCACAAGATCAATTGTGCTTATACCGTGGCAGAGGGGATATGCTACCGCAAGGCTAGTCCTTATAATAATTAGTGAAAGAATCTTAGTCATGTTTTCGAGGTCCTCCACTGAAGTTAGAGTCGAGGAATTAATAATAATAGTGGAATTTATGGATGTATGATTGTATGTATAACTGAGCATTTCAGGATGGGCTTGTATTTATAAGCATTCTATTGATATACAGGTTGTTAAGACAGTTGTATTACTTTAATAGGTGATTGCACTCAGGATACTGAACAACTTTCCCAAAGGAACATAAGGGAAATTCGCAAAAAAAAAGATATTTTTCATAAAAACGTTCGATCAGCTGATTGCATTTAGTTTGAAAAGTGAAAAAAATCTTTTTTCGAATTTCCTATGTTTATTAGGGAAATTCTTCAGTATCAGTATCACCCTTAGACTATTTATATGAGGACAAGTTTACTGCCACTTTTCGCGGGAGGCGAGGTAGCACGAGATACGTAACTTTGAATTTTTATTCCATTAGTTTAGATTCTAATTTTGAATGTTAAAAATCATGAAAAACAGTGTCGTGTGAACCCCAAACGTGATAAGTTCGAAATTGTTGTTCCGCAATTATAAGCTGTCGCATTTAGTGATAAGATATAAAATTATATGTTAATGCGTAAGATATTTTGGTCTTGTACGTTGGGTACAGAGGGGAAATGCTAAGGCGAGGCGGGTCCGTATATAAATCGTCTAAGGTATCACCCCTTAAAGTAATGCAACTGTTTACCCTACCACCCTGTAGAAGATATAATTGTAAATAAAATAGTAATAGTTAAAAAAAAGGTAAAATAGTCAAAATTATAGTGTTTTTAAAATGGAAATATTTCGGTAAATAGATTGGTGCTATGTTCCCGGGGCACGAACCAAATTTAATGTTTTGTACATTTTTAGCCTGTTTTTTGTTATATTTCGATTTATTTACAAATAACACCCTGTATTCGTTGCTTCCTCGAAATTACCTCGACTCTACCTCCACCACAGGTCCGACACTCTATAGACCGTTTTTTGAATTCCGGAATGGCGTCTGCACATGCGCCCTTTGTGCAAACCGTCCATGACATTGCGTGTAGGGTTGAAAGCCACGCTTTGCATTTAACGTCATCGACATTTCAATACTTTTAATTGTTCGTTCTATTATTAAAAATAGTATTTGAGCTAAAGAATTACTGAAAATGTGAATTTAGCTATGTTATCGACTCGAGGAATTTCCGTGAAGTCGAGGATGAGTCGAGGAATTGCTCGACTGAGGTTGAGTCGAGGTAAAATTCGAGGACACGATTGTGAATACGGGTAGTCTTAATATGGAGTAACTGTTGAAAATAATTTACATCTTCTGTAAAAAAAAACGTAGGTACATTCTTATACAGGGTGTAAAATTTAAATACGTTACATATCTCAGGGGATGCTTCAGACCATCAAACTGAACAACAATGGAGCCAAAATAAAAATTGCTAAAAAAATGTTCCGTAGAATATTTCAACGACTACTGTTCTCAAATGTTTTCTACTTGATTTCGTTGTTGGCTCCATAGTGAAAGTTGTACAGTTTGATGAGCTGAAGCACTCCTTTTAATATGGAACGCATTTAATTTTACACCCTGTATAACTCACGTCCGTAGTCCCATTCGGGGTGGGCAGAAACTTGACCTACAGTTCACAGTTAGAACTATTATAATATTTTCAAAAAAAATCATTTTAAACACCTTAATATTAAAATGTTATTGTGTATTTTTAACTGACTTTAAAAAACAAAGATTTGACATTACAACTTAGATGAAACCAAAAGAAAGGAAGATGCTATTTAAGCTTTCATGTACTTGACTATACAAGGTGTTACAAAAGTAAAAATAAATATTTAAAACTTTTAAGGGGGTTTTTAGACCATCACATTGAACAACTTTCACTGTGGGACTAACATCGAAATCACGAAAAATAAATCTGCTTTCTCATACATTTAGCTCGAGTGGATTTGTAGTTTAGTATGGATCATCCGATTTTTTTTCTCGATTTCGATATTGTTCCCATAGTGAAATTTGTTCAGTTTGATGGTCAAAACCACCCCCTTAAATGTTTATTTGTATTTTTGTAACACCTTGTATACAGGGTGTAACAAAAAACCCTAGTAATACTTAAGAGGGTGGTTTAGACCATCAAAATGAGCCACTTTTACGATGGAGCCAACATCGGGGAAAAAAAATTACTGTCCTATACATTTTAGTCGAGTCGATACTGCAGTTTTGTATGGGACAGCAGATTTTTTTTATAGTACTATAGTTATACAATAATTTGATTGGTGGCCGCGACTGTTTGAAAAATGGCAATACCTTTACTCATACCCATTTATGAAAGGAACATTTTAACCACAGAAAATAAAAATAAATGAGTACTGCTTTAGACAATAGATAAGACTATAGACAATAGACTTCACTAATATCCAATTGTATTTGTTTTTTTACTATTTGGATATCTTTAGGATATAATACATGGTGTCAAATTAAATGCGTTACATACTTTACGGTTTGCTTCAGATCATCAAACTGAACAACTTTCCCTGCAGGGTGTAAGAAAAAGTATAAGCATATGCTCACGACTATATTCAGACTATAGTCAGAGATATTCTGAAACCTCAGAACATCTACGTTTCACTAGTAGCGAAACTATGTCCAGTGTGACGGGGGGTGAGCCCGTCGCCACTTGTAATGGACAGTGGGTACAATACATGCCTCGAAGTTGAAGCATGCAGGTTTCCTCACGATGTTTTCCTTCACCTATAAGCCAGTGGTGTTACAAATCGTACATAAATTCCGAAAAACTCATTGGTACGAGTCAGCCTGGACGGGGATCGAACCATCGCCTCAAGAAAAAAACCTTTAAACCACATACTCTACCTATCAAACTGAACAACTTTTACTATAGGTGTAAACCTGTTAGAACAAAAAAAAAATCAGCTGTCCCATACTAAACTGCAATACCTACTTGATTCAAAAGTATGGGACAACTGATATTATTTTTGTTCTGACAGGTTTGCTCCCATGGTAAAAGTTGTTCATGTAACGATTCTTTTCTTACACCCTGTATAGGACCAACATTTTACGAATAAAAAAAAGTTTCACTTCAAAATCTGCTGTTCCTTAGAAAATATCAGTGGCCACTCGACCCAAATTTACGGAACAACATAATTTCTTTTCCCGATTTCAATATTGGACCCGTAGTGAAAGTTCTTCAGTTTGATGGGTCTGAAGCACCCCCCTAAAGTTTCCCCCCTAACGCATTTAAGTTCAAACCCTGTATACACCCTAATTTTTTTTAATTACAAACAAATTTTGAAGGGTATATTCAGATAATGAAACGAAACCACTTTCTCTGAGGAATATGGGTCGAAAAAATTCAAACATTTTATTACCTATGAGATTCTATATCTACAGGGTGAAATTGTTATCATTAGCATCCTTTTAAACTAAGAGTCTACCCATCAAACTGAACAACTTTTACCATTCGAGCAAACCGATCGCAGCAAATATAGGGTCCTTCTTAATATGCCGACACTTTTTTAAGGGGATGATCAGACCGTCAAATTTAACAACTATCTCTACGGCACCGACATCGTAATCGCGAAAAAAAAAAGCTCTCCCATACAAAACTGTGAACCCACTCAAGCCGAATGTATGGGACAGCTGATTTTTTTTTCGCGATTTCGATATTGGTCCCATAGAGAAAGTTGTTCAGTTCGATGGTCTGATCATCCCCTTAAAAAAGTGTCAGCATATTAAGAAGGACCCTGTATAAAAAGGAAATGCTGTTGCATACATTTGAGTCGAGTAGGCTTGCAGTTTAGTATGAAACAGCGATTTTTTTTGCTCCTATTGGTTTGCTCCCATAATAAAAGTTGTTCAGTTTGATGGGTAGATTCTTAGTTTAAAAGGAGGCTAATTTCACCCTGTTTTATGAAGTCCAATAAATTTTATAACCTTAAAAAATAGGGGTGTACAAATATGAAAAATTCAGCACAGAGCACGCGTTTATTTAACAAAATATGTGAACATGCTTCTTCCTATTTTTGGTTTTATCCAAGATATAGACTAAACTAAAGACGGAACGGACGGAAGTTTGTTTTATATGTAGTTAAGACTAGAAATGTTACTAGAGAAATGTTTTTAACTAATTATTTATGTTACAAAATGGCGGACACAAAAAAAAATTGTGACTTTTGTACTATCTATTATTAAAGACACTAATTAATTTATAGGTTACCTTAGATGAAACCAAAAAATAGATGCCTTATATGTACCAAGCTGAGTCCATTCTTGGTTTAGTTACACACTTCTTCTCTACACTGTCTCTCTTCAACTGTCTAAGCTAATCTATTTCTGTCTTTATCCTAATTCAGAATTTAACACATTTTTCGTTTACACAATTATTCGCGTCTTCCTTTTTTGGTTTCATCTAAGACTTGTACTAAAGAAATTTGACAGTAGGTCGTACGGTCCGTCGTATCGTCAGCGTATCGAATGCGTCAAGTAATGTAAAAATTTATAGTGTCTCATAATTTCATTGTAAATTATCCAAAATAATGATTTATGTAGATTGCTAAAGATTTGTTTTAAATAAGCACGAAGGCGGTTGTCACACGGTAACCCCATACCTTGGACACTTCATACAAAATACAACGGTACATAAATAGTGGTACAGGCCAGGAATCGAACCGCCGCCTCGCGATAGACTCCTAGCTCTGCAGTAACGCACCGTGTGATAATCGCCTTAAACGCTGAACAGACGACGGACATTTTGTCCGTCGAACACTTTATCCGTTAAATTAAAAAAAGACAGTATAGAATAGACAACATTTCACTTTTTAACCACCTCTTTTTATCGAAAAATATAAGGTCCAACAAAATTAGCTGAAACTATTTTAAGGGGAGTATCAGACAATCAAACTGAACAACTTTATCTATGGGACCAATATCGAAATCGCGAAAAAAATATCCGCTGTCCCATACAAAACTGTCAACCTAGCTCGGCCTAAATGTATGGGACAGCAGTTTTTTTTTTTCGCGATTTCGATATTGGTCCCATAGATAAAGTTGTTCAGTTTGATGGTCTGATACACCTCTTAAAATTATTTCAGTTAATTTAGTTAGACCTTATATAAAAATGGATGAAAAGAATAAGAGATGTATTATTCCGATTTCATTTTTGATCGATATTTCTATTTTGACGCTAATGACATCAATTTCACCCTCTTTACTTCTAATCACATAATCTCCAAATAATTTTCGAATTTTTGTACCTTTCATAAAATGAAATGATGTCCATTCCTATACAAGGTCCTTCTTTATATGCTGACACTTTTTAATGAGGATGATCAGACCGTCAATCTGAACAACTTTCTCTATGACACCAACATCAAAATCGCGAAAAAAAACAGCTGTTCTATACAAAACTGCAATCCTACTTGAGCCAAATGTATGAGACAGCTGGTTTTTTTTCGCGATTTCGATGTTTGTGTCATAGAGAAAGTTGTTCAGTTTGATGGTCTGATCATCCTCTTAAAACTGTCAGCATATTAAGTTGGACCCTGTATACCTCCACGGTAACGCACGCGAACAAAAATATTAAATTCCATACTGAGTAACGGCCATTTCTGTTCGGCGGACAAAATGTCCGTCGTTTGCTCAGCGCATTGATCAAAATATAAGAACTAGATGCACAGTCTCAAGTCTAATATTAGCAATTTTATATTTAATAGTGTGACATACGTCGTTTGTATACAGGTTCCAACTTAATATGCAATCAAACTGAACAACTTTCTCTATGGTACCAACATCGAAATCGCGAAAAAAAAACAACTGTCCCAGACCTTTGTCTCAAGTAGGTTTGTAGTTTTGTATGGAACAGCAGTTTTTTTTTTTTGTGATTTCGATTTTGGTGCCATAGAAAAAGTTGTTCAGTGTAATGGTCTGATCAGTCTCTTAAAAAAGTGTCAGCATATTAAGAAGGACTCTATATTATAAATCGTTAAAAAGACTTCATTGGATAAAAATTTTCATAGTTCAACTGAAACTAATTTGTCAATCTTATCTGATTGAACGAAAAGACAGGGTTTTTGTATGAATCGTGGCGTCTTTTGAATACTTGAGTTCAAAATAATAGCAATACCAGCACGTCTAGCATGATTTCTCTACTTGCGCGCGACTCTGGTTTTTCACATACTAGAAGTCGCGGCAAGCGCGGCTTTCGCTCTCCGAAAAGCGCGGGAACAGGTTATTTTCAGAATCAAAATCATACTAGACGTGCAGGCTTCCGTCACACGGCCTTAGGTACCGAAGATAAGCGCCTAAATTTGACGCATCGTAGGCGAAGCGCTTGCTTGATTTCTGCCAATCGCGCCAGACGGCAAAGTCGCATACATCGCGCGCTGTACGAAGTCATAACAACGCTGAGTCTAGCTTAGATACATTTTTGCGCATATTGTTTGGCAGTAGGTAATAAAAGCGTGAGAATTTATGGTTTTCTACGGAAGTGATGTATCTGTTACATAGTAACTAGTAATCTGTGGTAATACCACAGAATAGGTAATAGTAATACCACCAAGAAAGAGTATCTGGTACTAAGACAAAAACGCCGTCATGATTGCAGTTTTAAATCTGCTATTGAGCGTGTATCTAGTTCTTAATTTTTGTTTGAATCATTAGTAAATACCCCACAGAGATAAAGCTTCTAACGAAATCCTACCCATCCTCCTGTAGGGCTTATTATGCCACGCATTACCAAAGCGACAGAATAATAAAACCGTCATGCTCGCGTAACAAAGACATATTCACGTCTTGCTTTTTGTCGGGGTGTTTGTAAGAGTCGAATTTACGCGACGTAAAATACGCGTGCAATGATTTCTCTATACCAGCGACACACCAGTACGCGCCATATTTCCTAGTAGGCGCGTAAATTACGCCGCGTAAATTCGTCAGGTCTGTCATCTGTATAAGTGACACTGCCGAATTTACGCGTCTACTAGGAAAAACGCGTAAGGGTTGAACCTCATCTAGCAGCACGGAAACGCATTTTTTAACGCACTATCGTTTTCTGGCGCTCAGAAACGTCATTGGCTAGAGCGAGAAAGGTCGCAGCTCTGCCGGTGCTGCCGCGTGCGATCGCATTCCCGCTATCTTTTTCGCCCTAGCAAATGACGTTCCTGAGTGACAAAAAGGATGGAGCGACGGAAAAATGCGATATACCATAATAGTGTGTCATAGGCAGGCCTGTCTCACTCAAATCTCATTAGACTAGCCGCCATTTTGTGAGTAGTCAATGCGAGACTTGAAAACCCTAGCAATGTCACGCTGCCACCACGTGAAAGAATGAAAGACGGAGACTATGTAAAGGAAGCTTTCATGTCTAATGACTCGGTTCATTTTTGTTTGCACGCGCGCCGTTGTGACGGTCGGATTCGCGAATTGTACGATAGGAGGGGTGCGAATAACTTTGCACCTTATTGCCGTGTAGAGAGAGTCGCTATTTATTTAAATCTGTTTTTGTAGTTCTTCTGTACGGGTAGTACTAGTATTTATTCTGTGTACAGACGCGGATTAGTACTGAAAATCATGTCACGCGTATTTCGGCTGCGTAAATTCGGCAATAGTGTCATCAGTTATCACACATATAGGTATAACAGTAGTGTGCATATAACAGCTCGTGCGTGTGAAGCTTTATCTCTGAAGTACTTGCTCGTGTAATGAGGGATTTTCCGAAAGCAATTAAAAAAGAAAAAGTGGTTCCAAATGGCTCGATAGATGGCGTTGACGAAACATGGATGAGCGACTTTGCAGATAATAAAATACACCAGTATAGAATAGAATAGAATAGTTTATTTTCAGTAGTTTTTAATTATTAACATAATTTTAAGGGTATATTCAGACCCTGAATCTAAACAACTTTCCCAATGCCACGGTTTATACAGAAGAGACGCGTGGCGGTGGCGGTGGCGGATAGTCGAAGTAACACAATTATTAACCTTATAGTACGGTTGAACTCCAGGTGACGTCGCCTGGAGGCGCGGGCGTAATTCTCCAAACGACGCTATGCTACGTACTATAAGGTTAATAATTGTGTTACTTCGACTATCCGCCACCGCGACCGCCACGCGTCTCTTCTGTATAAACCGTGGCATTGGGAAAGTTGTTTAGATTCATGGTCTGAATACAGCGTTAAAGTTATGTTAGTAATTAAAAACTAATGTTGTATAAATAAAATATAAATAATTGTGTTTTTAAGTAAACAGAAAAATATGAGCATATACTTCGTCACCGGATGCGTCAGATTTATTCTAAAGGTTTTAGCCTAAAGGAGTCAATATCTTTTAGGCCCGCAAACGGTAACGTTTATTGATGGTATTACACTCTAAAAACATAATTTAATTTATTATAGTAATCGGACGAAAGATTAAGTAAAAATGCAACCGGAATTATGAAATCAATATTTAAAATGCGCCGTTTCGACTAAGATACTTCGTGCGTCGTTCGTGATTCGTCAATGCGTGTATAGGAACGTCTTAGATGTTCAAACGAAAATAAAAAAACCAACATAAATTTTACCAAGACAAGTGCGTTTAGATGAGGTGTAGCTAATATTACTATAATCTAGAGATGAGTAACAAATGGGCATGAATTCCATAACTATGCGCTAACCGTTTTTGGTGGCCACCTATGATGGAGAAATTGACTCCTTTCCGTGTTCGGATCCAACTCGCGTCAACGCCATCTATCGCGTTATGTCGGAACTACGTTTTACTAGCTGTCAGAACTCTCCTCTTCAATGGCCATAGATTTAGCAGATACTACGTTAGATCGGCTACGCATTATCCAAGGCAAAAAAACGGGATTCGTTCCTTTGACGACTAGGTCCATACAGGCTCATAGCGTGTTCGATAATGGTCTCGTCTATCTATCTCGCCCTTACATACGTTAATGCTATGCCCTTTCTCTTTCGCATTTCCGATCTAACGTAGTATATGCTAAATCTATGTTAAAGGCTGAAGGCCATAGATAATAAAAAACAGTTGAAATGTACATAAGTTAGATGTTTTTATATAAAAGGTAAGTTTGGGAAGCAACGGGGATAGTGCAAGGCAAGAGTTTTACACGATGTAATGTAACACATACACACAATTATTATTATTATATTATATTAATATAGAGTTTTATTTAATATGTTTTGTTTTATTTAACCCATGGATACAGGTTCGGCCTCGAGAGGAAGGATCTCCATAGATTCCGCATAAATTTACGATTGTAAAGTCCGGCCGCTGAAAGATTGCGTTTGACAGTTACCATAAAATTGTAAAAAACTGAATGAAAACTATAAATGCCGATCATTATTTAGTAGCTTCTTGAACTTAAAAGGGCAGCTAGTGCCCTGTGTACTAGAGTGAGCACAGGTAAACAATATTTTCATTCAGTTTTTTACAATTTTATGGTAACTGTCAAACGCAATCTTTCAGCGGCCGGACTTTAGTTATTCTCTTTTGTCTTATGACGTACCTTTAATAGTAGAAGGAGATGGAACTATAGATATTTATTTATGCGGCTGTCGACTTTTTTTTGAGCTAGTGTGTGTGAAAAGTGACCGTAAACATAAGGCCATATGTCACTTGGTGCCTTTTGTCCATACTACTTGACACCACACACTCAAACCTAAACGTCAAAAAAAGTGGACACTTTACAATTGGTATGGCTCACTCTATTAGGTATAATCTCTGGGTCCGGCACTTGAAACAACGTTTTGGATTTGACATGATGGCGTTCGCACATGCGCACTTGGTGCAAATTGTCTTCGTCATATAGGGTCCTTCTTAATATGCTGACACTTTTTTAAAGGGATGATCAGACCATCAAACTAAACAACTTTCTCTATGGGACCAACATCGAAATCGCGAAAAAAAAATCATCTGTTCTATACAAAACTGCAAATCTACTTGAGCCAAATGTATGGGACAGCAGATTTTTTTTTCGTGATTTCGATATTGGTCCCATAGAGAAAATTGTTCAGTTTGACGGTCTGATCATCTCCTTATAAAAGTGTCAGCATATTAAGAAGGACCTTACCTATTCTGTGCCATTGACGTAGAATACTATGGACGCCGGGTCTAGCACCAAATTCTCGAAAAAAGTGTCGGAGACTAAACTACACGAACCTAAGTACGTGTAGTAATATAAACCAACTGAAAACATTGAAAATGCTGAAATTCTTTTCTATCCCACTCCCCCATCGGAGCAAGGCGCGCGCCGCGTGACCGCGCGTGCTCGTAATTGGCCGATCGAACGAAGACTGTCGAGTAATTGGTTCTCTTTTAACGTTTTGGTGCTCTTTTGGTTCGGACACTTTTGCGCGGACCCTACGTCCAGTAGTTGGTAAGTCAATGATTTAACCCATGGATTTAGAATGATAAAGGATACCAATCATCCTTACAAGAAGCATGGAAACACGAAAATTGGCCATGACGGTCGGTAATGTTCAACCTTATTTCGTATCGATGTTTCAAAACTTTAGGTTGGTCTCTTTCTGTCAGAACAAAAATAAAATAAAAACTCTTTTTTAATATATTCAACGTTAGATAAGAAAGGGGCAAGCCAACAATAAGCCGTGATGGTCCCAGTGGCATGTAACCTTGCCTGCCGTGCAGGAGGCGATGGTTCGATCCCCGTCCAGGCCGACTCGTACCAATGAGTTATTCGCAATTTACGTACGATTTGTAACACCACTAGCTTTTTGGTGAAGGAAAACATCGTGAGGAAACCTGCATGCTTAAATTTCGAGGCATGTATTGTACCCACTGTCCATTACAAATGGCGACGGGCCCATCCCCCGTCACACTGGACAGAGTTTCGGTACTGGTGGATCGTGGATGTTCTGAGGTTTCAGAATATCTCTGACTACCCCCTCGGGGAATATAGTAGTGAGCATATGCACAAACCAACAACGACGATGAAAACGCATAGATTAGTACTTTCTTCTATGCTTATATTATATTCAGGGAATACAAAGGCAATCATTTAAATCTTGTTTTCAAATAAATCTAGAACTTTTAATAACACCTGATTAAATAAAGTTTAAAATAATTCCTTGTAATGAGGTTTTACAAACAGAAAGATAAAGCTGAAACGAAATCATTGTACCTACCTGAATCAGCATAGCATATATGCTCACGACTGTATTCCCCTAGGGGGAAATAATGATATTCTGAAACAGAACATCCACGTTTCACTAGTATCGAAACTGTCCAGTGTGACGGGGGATGGGCCCGTCGTCACTTGTAATGGACAGTGGATACAATACATGCCTCGAAATTGAAGCATGCAGGTTTCCTCACGATGTTTTCCTTCACCGAAAAGTCAGTGGTGTTACAAATCGTACATAAATTCCGAAAAACTCGTTGTTATGAGTCGGTCTGGACGGGGATCGAATCCTCGCCTAATGCACGGCAGCCAAGGTTACTGACTACTGGACCACCACCGCTTTTTTGACCTGATTATCTGATTGACAAAATTCATGTATAATGATTAAAGGGTGAAATTGATAATCATTAGCATCCGTTTAAACTAAGAGTCTACCCATCAAACTGAACAAATTCTACTATGGGAGCAAACAGATCGGAGCAAAAAAAAAACTGCTGTTGGATACATTTGAGTCGAGTAGGCATTGCAGTTTAGTATGGAACAGCAGATTTCTTTTTGCTCCGATCGGTTTGCTCCCATAGTAAAAGTAGTTCAGTTTGATGGGTAGAATCTTAGTTCAATAGGATGCTAATGATATCAATTTCTAAGATTAATTCATTGTGGGTTCCGCTACAGATTAGAGTCATCCCCCGGGCTTGCTGGACTTCATTGTCTAGTGAATGGTCGCCGCTGTTGATCCTGGTTCACAGGAGTTGCAGCGGTGGGAATATGTGGTTGGCCCACAGAACATTATAAGAGGGGTTAGAAGTGCAAAGTAGGTGTGGAACGTGTCGCCACAGGTTATGCAATGATTTGCATAACACCATAAGGCGAGCGGCGTGAGCGGGAAGACAAGTGGCGACAGCCGTTTCCGAAGCAAAAGCGCTACTTTGCATTTCTAACTCCTCTTATAATGTTTTGTGGGTTGGCCTTTGCCCGATTAAAAAAATCAGACTTATCTGTTAATCTGACCTGCGTTCGTATGACTTTTTGCGAATCGGACGTATTGCGTCAGAATCCTCGATACAGCCTTCGGCAAGTATTCGTTATATTCTTGAAACAATAAAGACATTAATTTCTATTCAGTAACTCATTACCTATTTGATCAGTGGGTTTGTATAATATAAAAGAATAAATTTTTATAATAATTTTATAGTTAATTACCTCCGTGCGGACACGATGGAAACTATCTTTCTTGCGTTTATTCTGGTAAGATTACTATTTTTATCTAATAGTTTTACTACACCCGCCTTCTAAGCCACTCTCATAATGTTCTGTGGTTTTTGGGTTACTGTTATCTGCCTTCATGCCAAATTTCGATCAATACCTAAGTGCAAAATTGAGCCAGTTATTGAGGCGGGACATACAGACAGAGAGACAGACTGAATGGACGAAAGTATAAGGGTTCCTTTTTTGACTACGGAACCCTAATAATGACAATACCTTTACTCGTACCCATTTCTCTCGTCGATGACGTTTTTGACATAATACTCGACCTAGAGGAAATCTCCAAAAGCTACTATGGCACGATTTATACAGAAGAGACGTGTGGCGGTGGCGGATAATCTAAGTAACATAATAAAAACCTTATAGTACGTATCATAGCGTCGTTTTTGTCGTAAAGGAGAATCACGCCCGCGCCTCCAGGTGACATCGCCTGGAGGCGCGGGCGTAATTCTCCAAACGACGCTATTCTACGTACTATAAGGTTTATATTGTGTTACTTAGATTATCCGCCACCGCCACACGTCTCTTCTGTATCAACCGTGCCATAGTAGCTTTTGGAGATTTCCTCTAGGTCGAGTGTTATGTCAAAAACGTCATCGATGAGAGAAATGGGTACGAGTAAAGGTATTGTCATTATTAGGGTTCCGTAGTCAAAAAAGGAACCCTTATACTTTCGTCCATTCTGTCTGTCTCTCTGTCTGTATGCCCCGCCTCAATAACTCGCTCAATTTTGCACTTAGGTATTGATCGAAATTTGGCATGAAGACAGATAACAGTAACCCAAAAACCACAGAACATTATAAGAGGGGTTAGAAATGCAAAGTAGCGCTTTTGCTTCGGAGACGGCTGTCGCCACTTGTCCTCCCGCTCACGCTGGTACAATTACTCATGCCCTCTCGCTCGTAACACGCTGCGCGCCTTATGGTGTTATGCAAATCATTGCATAACCTGTGGCGACACGTTCCACGCCTTACATACATACATAAACTCACGCCTTTTTCCCAGAGGGGTAGGCAGAAACTATAGATCTCCACTTTGGGCGGTTCTGACACACCTCTCTTGCTTCCTCTAAGTCCATACATCTTGTCATACATTCCCTTCGATTTCGGCTACTTTTAACCTGGCATTTTTTAATGACGTTACTGATCTGGTCTAGGTATCCTCTCCTAGGTCTGCCTCTACCAATGTTTCCTTCCACACACGCCATATATATCTGTTTCGTAAGTCGACTTTTAATCATCCTTTCAATATGTCCAAACCATCGAAGCATTCCCTTCTCTACTTTAACCACTACATCTTCATTCAAACCACAACGTTCCCTAATCACAGTATTCCTTATTCTATCCCTTATAGTCACACCACACATCTTGCGTAAAGCCCTCATTTCCACTGCATTTATTCTGCTTTCATTCTTCTGCTGCCACACCCAACTTTCACTCCCATACATTAAAGTTGGAACCAACACGCTATTGTGGACAGCCAAACGAGCTTTGGTAGATACATTTTGGCTCCCCACAAGAGCGCTGGTGGCACCATTTACTTGCGTTCCGGCTTTAACTCTCTTTTCTATATCCCCGTCACATTTCCCATCCCTAGTGAACATTCTTCCCAGGTAAACAAACTCCATTATATTCTATTAATTATGGCATAACATGTTTTCTAAACCAAAGTATTTGTTTTTTATAGATTGGATCTGCCGGCTGTATCGGTATTGGTGGATCCTTATCAGGAAGTATCGGTCTCAATTTAAATGGCCTCATTGATGGCGCACCAAACCTTAATATATTACCAGGAAGCGGTGGAATATTACCTGCATTAAGTAACCCGGTTGTTAACAGTGTAGCAGACCTTGGAATAAACCTTGTTGGAGACCTTGGTAACCTCGGTGGCAACCTAAATTCACCCCTCGGAGGCATTTTACCAAACCTTGCAGATGTTAGAGGCACGCCTATTATACCAAACCCTGTTAGCAATGTCGACCCAGTAAATCTAGACCTGAGATTGAATGGAGATCTTAACTGCGATTTATTGGGCAAAATACGTAAGGCAATAAACGTTGGAAGCAATTTATTGGCCGGCATGAGTGGCAGAGTACCGAACATTGCAAATATCAGTGGAGTCAATCGAAACATCGGAGGCAGTGTGGCTGCAGACGTCGGTGGAAAAATAGGAGGTCTTGGACTCGGCGCAAGATTATTTGGCAGTGTAAACTTATTCGGTTAGATACCTATAAATTTAGATGAATGTAAAATTAAGGGATATTAGGGTGCGTCCACATCTGGCGAATGCGCAGCTCGCGAGCCGCTCGCGAACGGCGCGCGAGCTGCGCAGTAGAAACGTACGTCCATAAAATGCACCCCCGCAGATAGCGAGCGGCTCGCGAGCTGCGTGCGAGCTGCGCATTCGCCGCGCGTTCGCCAGATGTGGACGCACCCTTACAATCCATAATTAAAGATGCCTGTATTGAAAACGCTTAAGGTTGAGTCCACATTCGACGAATGCGCAGCTAGCGATCTGCGTGGTTGGATTTTATGCTCGTGCGTCGCTACTGCGTATCTCGCGCGCCGTTCGCGAGCTGTTGACGCACTCTAACACTTAAAACACATAATCATTAAAATCCATAATGTTGAAATGTGCATGCACACATATGCTCACGACTATATTCCCCGAGGGGGTAGTCAGATATTCTGAAACCACACATCCATGTTGAAATGTATAGATTAAATAAAAAAACTATTAACTGAAAAGGGAAAAACAAGCTTTATGATCACTAATCAGCTATAACAGCTTTATTTGAGCTAACATAATTTGAATGTTATTAGGTAGGTATCGCAAACGGGGACAAAGAAGATTTTTGGTTGGTTGTTGGTTTGTCCCCGCCTAACGTAAAATGTATTAAGTATTAAAGTTGACATTATTTTTCGGCTGTGTTATTGTGTTTTATTGATTTACTTGTACCAAAGATCGGCAAACACTTTATTCCATAAAGTTATTATACCTTACAGGCTTTGACTAATTATTATATGGACTGGTTACGCGTGTAATTCGACTAACAAACATTTCTGCCACTTTTTGCGGGGGGCGAGGTAACATGAAATCCGCAACTTTGGATTTTACTCCCTATAACTTTAGATTCTAATTTTGAATGTTAAAAATCATGAAAAGTAAGTCTCGTGTGAACTCCAAACGTTCTAAGTTCGAGTTTATTATTTCGCAATTATAAGCTGCCTCGTTTAGTGATAAGGTGTAAAATTGAATGTAAATGCACAAGATCAATTGTGCTTATACCGTGGCAGAGGGGAAATGCTACCGCAAGGCTAGTCCTAGACAGGGGTAGAGGAACTGACTTGAGTTGTCAAATGAAACCGTTTTTGGAGGTTTTCAGGAGATTATCAGCAGGGTAAAAATTCCAGTTCTGTGTATAATTCTGTATCTATCGTGAAATCGTGGATAATTTAATGAAATAGTGTTAGCATATAGGGTCCTTCTTAATATGCTGACAATTTTTTAAGAGCATGATCAGACCGCCAAACTGAACAACTTTCTCTATATCACCAACATCAAATTCACGAAAAAAAAATCTACTCTTCCATACAAAACTGCAAACTTAATCGAAACGTTTGGGACGGCAGATGTTTTTTTTGCGATGTCTATGCTGGTCTAATAGAGAAAGTTGTTCAGTTTGATGGTCTGATCATACCTTTAAAAAGTGTCAGCATATTAAGAAGGTCCCTGTATTTTACATAATTATCTATGATTTCACTTTAGATTTACAATTATTTATAGAACCCGAATTTTTAGCCTGTGGTTCCTCAAAAACGGTTCTTCACGTATCTCTTTCTATTATACAGTGGTGTCGCTAGGTACATCTCACTCTCTCAGCTGTTACTCACTCTATTAGTAACTTTATGCAGACCTCTACGTCACCCTAAGGCCGAGATTCAGAGACGATTTTTAAGTCATAGTTCGAACTCCCGTATGTCTAAATCCATACATTTTCGCCACGCTTAGCTCGAGGTAAGACTAAAAAAATTGTCTCTGAATCTCGGCCTAAGTGACACTAGACGACAAACCGGGCCAAGTGCGAGTCGGGCAACTCGCGTATCGAGGGTTCCGTACCACCCCACAATATGCGGGATGATTTTTTTACCAATTCGAACTTTCCAGCTAGTGGTTCAAATCAGACCATCAAACTGAACAACTTTTAGACTATGGGAGCAATAATTCGTAAAAAAATTTGACAGAAGTTTTTTTTTACGAATTCAGATTCACTTCCGTAGTAAAAGTTGTTGAGTTTGATGCTCTGAACTACGCCTGAAAATTTCTAAACGGTAAAAAAATCTACCAGTAATAATAGCCCAGTCATTTTACGGAGTTTTGTTAGGAGTCATTATGAATGGGACTTTTAAACTGTAACCGACACCGTTTAGGGCCTGTTTCACCACTTCCGAATTAGTTCATGATAGCTTATCCAACAGCTCATTTGACATATTCTTCATACAAAATATATGTCAAATGAGCTGTTGGATAAGCTATCATGAACTTATTCGGAAGTGGTGAAACAGGCCCTTAGTTATAACAACGCATTCAGGATACTAATGGGGTTGGCGCGGCATTGTAGTGCGTCGGGAATGTTTGCGGAGGCGCACACGGACGACTTCTACGCTATAATGAGAAAACTGTGCGCCTCCATGTTGGGCAGGCTCCGAGCCAGCACCAGCGGTCTCCTGAGCGTGTTCAAAGACCGGTGGGACTCCCCGCTGTTGCATCACTGGGTGAAGCTCCATGCCGGGTTTTTAAAATAAAACCTTGTTGTAAACTAACACTAGTTTTTAAGATAAATGTATACTAACCCTTATATGGACATCTTGTCTGAAATAAATGATTTGAATTTGAATTAGTCACAGGTCCGGCACTTCAAACAACGTTTTGGATTTGACATGATGACATACTATGATGACTACATTTCGTTACTTTTATTGTTCGTTCTGTTATTAAAAATAGTATTTGAGCTAAAGAATTACTGAAAATGTGAATTTAGTGTTATTGTTCAACGTTTTTTAAAATACTCAATTTTATGATGTCAAATACTACGGGTGCGCGCGGGTGACTGCATTCCTTTGCTCGATTTCCCTCATGTTTCCCCTCAAGTGTGAGGTGAGATGGGGTATCTGCAGTCAGAGGGGGGGGGGGGGGGGGAGTGGCCGCAACAGGATGCCGTGGGTGTGCGTATTGTGCGAGAGCGCGGCCGCAGTTATTGTTATTTTTAACGATTTTTTATGCATTGAAAATACTCCATTTTATGTAGTCAAATACTACGGGTGCGCCTGACTGCCACTCTTAAATGAAATGCCGAAAAAAATGCAATTGTTAATTAGTCCCGTCCCGGGTCAAACCGTAAAATGGCTGGGCTATAAATATACCCTCCCCCCCCCCCCACTTATAACTTCTAAAATACTAGAGTACAAAATCTGAAAATTTTATAAAATATACAACGTGTTAATGAATTAACGCAAAACTAGAAAGTAGTTTGTTTAGAATCGAGAGCAGAAGCAAATTATCATGTTTTCAACATAGGTAATTTTTTTCAAAATACAAAATAGTTTGTTTTTAAAATTTATAATTTACTGAACTCGATCTCAACCCACCACTCGGGCACACTCACCCTACTTACTACCAAAACAAGATTCTTAAAATGTATCCATGAGCACATTTGCGTTTTCATTCATTGCTGAAATGATAACAAATCAATTTTGCCTCAAAACTTAAAATGCGAATAACTTTAAATTTTAGCTATCAAAATAATGAAATTATTGTTTCAATCTAATTATTTTGTTATAAATCAGTTGGGGTGTATGAGGTTTTGCGCTTATTCATTAACACGTTGTAGATTTCGGGCTGCTTATAAACGAAGTCTGGTCATATTTTCAGTACTATCCAAGTAGAGTAAGTAAGTTTCAGACCATCAAACTGAACAACATTCTCTATGGCACCAACATAAAAATAGAGAAAAAAATCAGGTCTTCCATACAAAACTGCAAACCTACTTGAGCCAAATGTATGGGATAGCTGATATTTTTTCGCGATTTCGATGTTGGTGCCATTGAGAAAGTTGTTCAGTTTGATGGTCTGATCATCTCCTTAAAAAGTGTCAGCATATTAAGTTCGACCCTATATTTTAACGAAAATCTGACTTCATACAAACAGAGATTAGTTTCTAGATTGTTTTATTAAAAACAAATTAATGGTTATTTTTAAAAATATCATCAGACTTCGTTTGTATGGAGCGCGCCAACAGTAATATACCCTTAAGGGCCCTGTACAGCCAATATAATAACGCCTAATATTAACAACATATCGATGTAATGTCTGAAATAAAGAATTTTATTTTATTTTTTTGCATAAGCATATGCTCACGACTATATTCCCCGAGGGGGTAGTCAGAGATATTCTGAAAACTCGAACATCCATGTTTCACCAGTAGTACCGAAACTCTGTCCAGTGCGACGGAGGGTGAGCCCGTCGCCACTTATAATGGACAGTGGGTACAATACATGCCTCGAAATTGAAGCATGCAGGTTTCCTCACGACGTTTTCCTTCCCCGAAAAGCCAGTGGTGTTACAAATCGTACATAAATTCTGAAAAAATCATTGGTACGAGTCGGCCTGGACGGGGATCGAACCATCACCATTGCAAAATAGATATTGTACGAATCGGACCTTTTGCGAACGGTTGACATTTTGCGAAGCCGTCATTTTGCGCCTAAGCCATCGGTTTGCTCTTATAACAACATTTGTTCAGTTTGATGGATAGACTCTTAGGCTGAGATTCAGAGACGATTTTTTTAGTCTTAGCTCGAGCTAAGCGTGGCAAAAATTTATGGATTTTGACATACGGGAGTTCGAACTATGACTTAAAAAACGTCTCTGAATCTCGGCCTTAGTTTAAAAGGATGCTAATGATATCGATTTCACCCTGTAGTTATTAGGTAGGGAGTTTTTGTATAACCTGTAACCTATCTATGGATAAGTACCTAATGTGTCGCAACTTTGGTCTCGAATTTACGTAAAATGTTATTTGAACAATTGTCTCAAAAATCTTTGAAAGACAATAGGAAGGTAGGTAGGTATAATTAGTACAAGGGCATTTTGATGTGATCAAAATAATTTATTACAATAACATGTTCGAAGTTTGGAAACAAAATACTTTACCTTTATAGCCTTTATGAAATAAAATAGAAGGTAATGGGGGAATTTCTGACATAATCATCATTTCATCTTATTTATTGGGCCTTACGTCACGGAATTCGGTATGACTTTTATTTTTTTGGAGGGCTGAATCGAAAACCTTTTCAAGATAATTATCTCATAATAATATTCTCTAAGTCCTTTGACTATTTATATGTGGACTGGTTACGCGTGTAATTGTACTAACAAACATTTCTGCCACTTTTTGCGGGGGGCGAGGTAACATGAAATCCGTAACTTTGGATTTTATTCTCCATAACTTTAGATTCTAATTTTGAATGTCAAAAATCATGAAAAGTAGTCTCGTGTGAACCCCAAACGTTCTAAGTTCGAAGTTATTATTTCGCAATTAAAGGCTGTCTTGTTAAGTGATAAGGTGCAAAATTGAATGTAAATGCACAAGATCAATTGTGCTTATACCGTGGTAGAGGGGAAATGCTACCGCAAGGCTAGTCCTTATAATAATTAGTCAAAGTCTAAGTCAGAGATTTTAAAATGAAAGGATTACAGATATGTTTAATAAAATAACGGTAGAGTTTTATTTTAAAATAATGAAAATGATATCAATTTCACCCTTTATGCAGGGTTTAGAGTTTAGAGTCTAAACAACCTCCTAAACTTTAGACCATCAAACCGAACAACTTTCACTATGGGACCAACATCGAAATCGCGAAAAATAAAATCAGCTGTCCCATACATTTAGCTCCAAAGCCGAAGCCGTGGTGGTCCAGTGGCGAGTAACCTTGTCTGCCGAGCAGGAGGCGATGGTTCGATCCCCGTCCAAGCCGACTCGTACCAATGAGTTTTTGGAATTTATGTACGATTTGTAACACCGCTGGCTTTTCGGTGAAGGAAAACATCGTGAGGAAACCTGCATGCTTCAATTTGGAAGCATGTATTGTACCCACGGGAAGTTACGACGGGCTCACCCCCCGTCACACTGGACAGAGTTTCGGTACTACTGGTGAAACGTGGATGTTCTGAGGTTTCAGAATATCTCTGACTACCTAAATATAGTCGTGAGTATATGCTTATATGCTTATACATTTAGCTCGAGTAGATTTGTAGTTTATTATGGGACATTGGATTTTTTTTCGCTATTTCGATATTGGTCCCATTTTGGTCCGTAGCCCCGGGACTTTTTGATTATCAAAAATATTACCGATTGCCGTTTAGATATTGTTGTAAGGTACGAAATTACTATACTTCACTCCAAATAAGGACGACGAGATTTTCCGATTCCTTTTTAGCTTTCTGGCCAATTATGATTACCAAATGTAATTAATTTATTGGATACATATACTATCCGACATATCTTGGACGTTACTAATAGTCGGGGAAATCTACGGATTTTTGTATGGAGTAGGTTGCATTAATTGCACTTTTGGTGTAAATTTTGAATATAGTAGATACATACCTGAAAAACATAAATTCTCAATAATCCCTGATTTTTTATGTTGTATTATTGAATAGTTAAGACATTTACAAAACATTAAATTTAGGTATGAACAAAAAATGGAAAACTGGAGATTTTGTACAGGATGGCTTAGTTCAATACGTTTTACTTTATAACAATAATAATCCACGGTTAATATCGTTAATTTGTCTTCAAAAATTATAACCTCAAAACTAAATTATTTACTGTTTGTTTTTACACATTAAATTTGCCTTTTTATAATTAACTGTCTCTATTGCTGGTATGCTGGTCGAAATATTTTTAGAAATAAGCTTGCCATTTGTACATTAATATCGATTTTAAGGTATTTCTCAGGTTCCTGAGCCAATATAACCACGAAATCTCGACAAAAGTGTTATAAACTAACAGTAATATTATTTCAAACACAATTTACTAAAGTGTCTTTAATGCAATCTCAAACCTTATTTTTCCTAGACTATAAAGCTGTTCTAAGAATAAGTGAGAGGAAGTGTTTCAAATCTCTGTTTCTGTAATGCAAAATTGCTTTAAATTTCGTTGCTATTTTGAATAGAGTATAATATTATAAAAACCTAAGTCTTACTAAGCTATAAGACCGATCAAAATTGACTTTATCAGCTGGTCTTTTAGTTTTGTATGGCAACTTTAGACAGTCTTACTATTACGTATTGGTATTGAACTAAGGTGAAGAACATGACAGTATAGAAAAAAACAATACCTCGAAATTTCAAAATTGCAGATTTTTTTTTTTTTTTTTTACGTCGGACTAAGGGCATTTTTCACCACTTTTGGATAAGTTCTTGTTACCTTATCCGACAGCTCATTTGACATTTTTTGTATGAAGAATATGTCAAATGAACTGTCGGATATGCTAACAAGAATTTATTCGGAAGTGTTGAAACAGGCCCTTAGGTCTTTTATACAACGTGTTAATGAATTAACGCAAAACTAGAAAGTAGTTTGTTTAGAATCGAGAGCAGAATCGGATTTATATCATGGTTTCAACATAGGTAATTTTTTTCAAAATATTAAATATTTAGTTTGTAAAATTTAAAATTTACTGAACTCGATCTCAACCCACCGCACGGGCACACTCACCCTACTTACTACCAAAACAAGATTCTTAAAATGTATCCACGAGCACGCTAGCGCTTTCATTCATTGCTGAAATGATAACAAATCATTTTTGCTTGAAAACTTAAAATGCGAATGACTTTAAATGTTAACTATCAAAACAATGCAATTATTGTTTTAATCTAAATTTTTTTGTATCATATCAGTTGGGGTGTATGAGTTTTTGCGCTTATTTATTAACACATTGTATAACGAAGTTAAAAGGAAAACTATCACCGCTAAGTGTGCTTTACAAGTTAACGAGTAATAGTCGACCAACTTGAAAAATCTTCTTTTTAGACTTTATTAGCCGTTAAGTAAAAAGGCCCCTTCTAAGTCCGTTATTCATTAACACGTTGTATTATTAATTTCGTACCTTACAACAATATCTAAACGGCAATCGGTAATATTTTTGGTAATTAAAAAGTCCCAGGACTGCAGCCTCGCGCACTATAGCACTGTAGTGCTTGCTATTATGATATACATTTTTGTAAAACCTTGTAAAATGGTCTAAATCATTTGGTTTTTTTTATTATCTTTCAGAAAATCCCCCATAGGTTACGATGAGGCTTGTAAGTAGATATTTAATTTTGTTTTTCATGAAATACTTGGAGTTTTACGCAATATTTGTGCTTCAAACAATTGTTTAAACATCTGGGTGTGTAAATATTTTTAATATTTCTAACATTTATCATAGGTACTACTATTAAAGCAGTAATGAGTAGGTAGGGTTGCCAACATTTACAATTTATTAATATTATATTAATGAGCTTTTTTCCCATAAAGTTATTATACCTAAGTTATAATAACAGGAGTAGTTCTGTGTATAATTCTGAATATAACGCCAAATCGTGGATAATTTAACGAAAAACCTATCCAGAAACAAGCGTTTAGCTGGCAAGGGGAGGGGGGGGGGGCACTCGATTCTGACATTTCTAACAAACAGTTTCACTTTAAAGCTTAATATTTCGCTAACAGATCCCTAAATCGAAAAATGGTTTCTCCACACTTACAATATTTTTACAAGAACTATCCAACGATACCCCACACCATGGGATAGATGAGAAAAAAAAATTCATCCCCACTTTTCGTGCAGGCTAAAAAATATATTTTTCAAGATATTATTTTACCACTTTGTCGGCGTGATAAATATTATAAGGCTAATTATTATAAGGACTAGCCTTCCGGTAGCATTACCCCTCTGCCACGGTATAAACACAATTGATCTTGTGCATTTACATTCAATTTTACACCTTATCACTAAACGAGACAACCTATAATTGCGAAATATACCTCGCCCCCCGCAAAAAGTGACAGAAATGTTTGTTAGTAGAATTACACGCGTAACCAGTCCACATATAAATAGTCAAAGGTATACCCATGTCAAATTACAGCTTTCTAGTACTAAGCGTCTCTGAGCTAAGCCGCGAACTATAAGGGTTCCCTGTTGACTACGGAACCCTAAAAACTAGAGGTGTACTTAGTAAAGTTGCCAACCCTACCACGTGTTTTGTGACCATGAGTTGTGTAGGTACCTAGCGGCCCTACTAACGAGACACTATAAAAGAGTGTTTCATTCAAAGTTATGTATCAGTTTGAAATCATTCTAACTAAGAAACCTTCTCGCATCAACATGAAGATCATCTTCTTTTTCCTCCTTTTGGTAAGTAACAAATTGAATTGAATTATCATATTTTCAACATAGGTAATTTTTTTTCAAAATATTAAATAATTTGTTTTTAAAATTTAAAATTTACTGAACTCGATCTCAACCCACCACTCGGGCACTCTCACCCTACTTACTACCAAAACAAGATTCTTAAAATGTATCCATGAGCACGTTAGCGCTTTCATTCATTGCTGAAATGATAACAAATCATTTTTGCCTCAAAACTTAAAATGCAAATAATTTTATATTTGAACTATCAAAATCATGAAATTATTGTTTCAATCTAATTATTTGGTTAAAAATCAGTTGGGGTATATGAGGTTTTGCGCTTATTCATTTACACGGTGTATAAATTCCGAATCAGGAGTGCGATTTTTGAAACTCATACTTTGAACTCAGCAGTTGAAAATGATAATATTACTACGGAGATATGCATCTTTCTACCGCTGATTTGACATTTTGAAAGTCAAATCAGCAGTAAAAGGATTCATACGAGTATCTCCATAGTAACTTTGACATTTTCAACTGTTGAGTTCAACGAATGAGTTTCAGTGTTTTGGTAGTAAGTAGGGTGAGTGTGCCCTCGCGGTAGGTTGAGATCGAGTTGAGTAAATTTAAAATTTTACAAACAGACAGACCAAAATTCTAAAACCATATCGTAATCTTTTTCATGTAAACATCTTCAATGTACAGTGTACACACTTCTCATTATCATTTAGCAATTAATGAAAGCGCTAACGTGCTCGTGGATACATTTTAAGAATCTTGTTTTGGTAGTAAGTAGGGTGAGTGTGCCCGAGCGGTGGTTGAGATCGAGTTCAGTAAATTTTAAATTTTAGAAACAAATTATATAATATTTTGAAAAAATGATACCTATGTTGAAACCATGATAATTCGATTCTCCTCTCGATTCTAACCAAACTACTTTCTAGTTTTGCGTTAATTCGTTAACACGTTGTATATTTACAAGTGGCGACGGGCTCACTCCCCGTCACACTGGACAGAGTTTCGGTACTACTGTTGAAACGTGGATGTTCTGAGGTTTCAGAATATCTCTGACTACCCCCTCGGGGAATATAGTCGGGAGCATATGCTTAAAGTTGTTATAGCTGATTAGTGATTGATTATAGAGCTTAATTTTCTCTTTTCAGTTACAATTCATATATGCAGTCGGTTTTTATTTAGTTTTTTCATACTTTTTAGTCTTATATCGAAACGGTAACATAAAAGTACTAAAATATATATATATTTTGGAATCGTCTGTTCACTAGCTTTCATTTAATACCCATATTGTAATTTTTAACAAAAATTATTGAATCCCACTCTCTTTTTTAATTCGCAGACGCCATGTTA
Source organism: Agonopterix alstromeriana (assembly GCA_963924505.1). NCBI lineage: Eukaryota > Metazoa > Arthropoda > Insecta > Lepidoptera > Depressariidae > Agonopterix > Agonopterix alstromeriana. The sequence continues at coordinate 8,434,770 of OZ004688.1, forward strand.
AAATAATATAGCCTATGTCACTGTCACAATTTTTACGAATCCAATGACACCTCATACGTTAAAATCCATCAAGCCGTTTAGGCTGTAGGGCGTGCCAACGAAATAGACATACAAACATACATACATACGCTCGTAAAACATAACCCACCTTCTGGCGTAGTCGGGTAAAAAAGGCGCCATTTTTAGAAAATGGCTTTTGATTGATTGATTGTAAGTAATTATTACCTTTTGGCACAGGTCGCAGCAGTATTTGCCGCTCCGCAAGTCCCCTTTATGGGCTCTTTGCCCGGTGTTGGGGGTACTGGGGGCGGTTTGACCGGTAAGAATAAGAATAAGAATAAGAATACGAATAAGAATCATTTATTTGTGAAACATGAGTATACATTACGGTAAATGTCAGGTTTTACAAAGTCGGTGTTGGCAGTAAGTACCTACACAGAAGCTAATTCTTCAAACTCACAAAACAAAATTTTTTTTCGCGATCTCGATATTGGTCCCATAGTGAAAGTTGTTCAGTTTGATGGTCTAAACAACCCCCTTAAAAATGTTTTTTTGTATTTTTGTAACACCTTGTATAGGGTCCAACTTAATATGCTGACACATTTTTAAGGGGATAATCAGACCGTCAAACTGAATAACTTTCTCTATGGGAGCAACATCAAAATCGCGAAAAAAAAATCTGCCGTCCCATACATTTGGCTCAAGTAGATTTGCAGTTTTGTATGGAAGAGCTGATTTTTTTTTTGCGATTTCGATGTTGGTGCCATACAGATAGTTGTTCAGTTGGATGGTCTGATCATCCCCTTTAAAAAGTGTCGGCATATTAAGAAGGACCCTACAATTATGTAATGGAACGAAAAATAAACATTTTCTATAGAGTCCTTAGACATCAGTGATTACCGTAGAACAGTTTTTAAAAACCTGTCATTTACCCTATTACTTTGACTAATTATTATAAGGACTAGCCTTGCGGTAGCATTTCCCCTCTACCACGGTATAAGCACAATTGATCTTGTGCATTTACATTCAATTTTACACCTTATCAATAAACGAGACAGCCTATAATTGCGAAATAATAACTTCGAACTTAGAACGTTTGGGGTTCACACGAGACTACTTTTCATGATTTTTAACATTCAAAATTAGAATCTAAAGTTATGGGGAAAAAAATCCAAAGTTGCGGATATCATGTTACCTCGCCCCTCGCAAAAAGTGGGAGAAATGTTTGTTAGTAGAATTACACGCGTAACCAGTCCATATATAAATAGTCAAAGGTCTCACCGATGTACACACGGCGACACATCAAGCTATACAAAACCAACATACGCTGGCCGCGCGACGATATACGTTACGCACATACGCGAGTCAGCTTATGTTGGTTTTGTATAGCTTGATGTGTCGCCGTGTGTACCTGCGCAGTTGACATTAGGAGGATATGTGAAAAAAATTGGATTCTTCAAAGCATCAGATATCATGAAGTACTAACAGTAGGAGTATGATTTGCGGATATGTGTAAATTGAGCATGTAATTGAAGTTTTGATTAGAGCCAAAACACGATTAAGAGACATTTTCTCGATAGAAAAATAAGCCAAAGTAGCTTCGGTTGTTCTCGATAAACGCTTGAAACTGCTAAACGGTGAATAATAGAAACACAAGACATGATTTTAAAAAAAGAGATTGACATTTTATAAAGTTTGTTTAGAGCAGAAATGAACTTACATAAATAGTACAATCACAATTAAATAAAGTTTGTTTTACGCTTGCGTCGTTTCAGGCGCGCGCGCCGCCCCATCTCTTTCTCTCGCATCAGGCAGTAATATAAGCTATCACACGCCCATTTCGCTTCAATTATTTTTCGACATAGGCCCTTAATAGCGTGCGTTTTATTGACCAATCAGGATGTGCCACCTTAAATCCCTAGCTGCTATTGGCTAATTGTTTTTGCGCCCTTTTAGCTGCTATCCGACTTATTTTATGCCTTTGATTACTAAACGACTTCGGATTTAATTGGGGGACTCTGCGCATACGAAGATTGACGAGGGGAATTATTTTCCTGGTAGTGCTCTGTTGTTGATTTGTGTGTGTCAAGTGTAGATTGATTGATTGATTGATGTTTTCAGATCCGGCCGCACTAGTCTCACAATTCCCATTAGCTGGTTAATTATGTAGGTATGTAACGTTTTTTTCTGGTTTGTTTGCATGCTTATTGGGGGGTGTAGGGGGGCTTATTGGGGGGTGAAGGGGGGCGGACGGCCCCTGCCTGAGAAAAACAAACTGGTGTTTTTAAAATTGTTAGTTAGGTTAGGTTAGGTTAGTTGCTTGGTTGCAAGCAACTGCTTGGTTGCTTGTTGGGGGGTGTAGGGGGCTGCGCCCCCCACGAAGTAGATGTGGGGGGGCGGACTTACGTGAACAATAAATAGTTGTAACGACAATTTTGTTCAGTTTATGCTCAAAGATTATTATTTATTTAGTTTTTTGGGTTCCGTAGTCAACAAGGAACCCTTATAGTTTCGCCATGTCCGTCCGTCTGTACTAGCTTACGCTTAGTACTAGAAAGCTGTAATGTGACATGGATATAAATATTAATCACACCGACAAAGTGCATAGCATATGCTCACGACTATATTCCCCGAGGAGGTAGTCAGAGATATTCTGAAACTTCAGGACATCCACGTTTCACCAGTAGTACCGAAACTCTGTCCAGTGTGATGGGGGGTGAGCCCGTCGCCACTTATAATGGACAGTGGGTACAATACATGCCTCGAAATTGAAGCATGCAGGTTTCCTCACGATGTTTTCCTTCACCGAAAAGCCAGTGGTGTTACAAATCGTACATAAATTCCGAAAAACTCATTGGTACGAGTCGGTCTGGACGGGGATCGAACCATCGCCTCCTGCACGGCAGGCAAGATTACTCGCCACTGGACCACCACGGCTTTTTAGGGTTCTTTTCTTGTCTTCCGGACTATCTGGTGGGTATTAATGCCAATTTTTTTTTCAGGTTCCTCCTATCAAACTCAGTATCAATTAGTAACTGGCTGCATTTCCTGTTAACGACTTCGAAGCAATATGCATTAATTTATATTAATGAATTTAAACTTGAAGTGTAATTATTAATTTTTACACTTTTTAACAATATTCATCACATTTTTTTCACCAATAGAATTTGAATTGAATAAATTGAAATATATTTAAAAATAAACGATACCGTATTTTTATTTCATTATTATCGTTATTTAATTTATCTATGCATTCTGAATTTGCCTTAAGAGAAGCGCGCTGCATACAAACGAAGTCTGGTAATATTTTCAATACTAACCAATTAAACTCAGTGAAATTTTGCAGAAACAATCTAGAAACAAATCTCTATGCTTGTATCGTGTCCGATTTTCGTTAAAATATACAGTTTCAATGCTAGGATTAATTTAAGATTTGTATGGAAATCTTTGAGGCACTGTAACTTTAAAACTGTACATTTTAAGGAAAATCTGGCATGATACAAGCATAGAGATTTGTTTCTAGATTGTTTCTGCAAAATTTCATTGAGTTTAATTGGTTAGAATTGAAAATATCACCAGACTTCGTTTGTATGGAGCGCGCCAACAGTAATATACCCTTAAATTGGGCGGCATTATGGTCATTATTACCTTGACCGGAGATGATGAAAATAAATTCTTGGTCAATGGTGATATCAGACTTCTTGTATTAAGACCCTCAGATTATTGAATACAAATAGATACAACCTTGATGACGTCACACCGTAATCCCAAAACGTCATTCTGCTAAGGAACATACCATCCATAATGCCAAATAAGAAAGGCACTTTTATCTTTCTACGATGGCCACATTAGGAATCATTTTCAATTTGGTCGCGTATCACGCCACAGCAGAGGTTTGACCAAAGAGATTATACCTAATAGAGTGAGCCATACCAATTGTAAAGTGTCCACTTTTTTTGACGCTTAAGTTTGAGTGTGTGGTGTCAAGTAGTATGGACAAAAGGCACCAAGTGACATATGGCCTTATGTTTACGGTCACTTTTCACACACACTAGCTCAAAAAAAAGTGGACAGCCGCATAAACAAATATCTATAGTTCCATCTCCTTTTACTATTAAAGGTACATCATAAGACAAAAGAGACTAACTACAATCGTAAATTTATGCGGACTCTATGGAGATCCTTCCTCTGAGGGTGTGACAGATAGGGGCTGTAGGCTGCTTGGAATCGACATGTTGATAAAAATACTGCTATCTCGTTTTTTCACGCGTTAAGCTGTATTTGCGCAACCAACATAACATTACAATCGTAGGTTCTTGCTAATTGATATGAGGCCTCGATTAGACCATAGCTTAATGATGTCAAACGATGATTAGATTCAGGCATAAGAAATGCACCCCATTTGATCGTAATATTAATGACAAACCTATAACTAAAAAAATAAAAAAATAAAAAAAAGATATTTTATTGATATCTCAAGAAATAATGTATAGAAAAATCGGTTACCTACCTACCTTAATAGTTTTAAATATTTTTTTTCATTAAAAAAGTAAGTAAATTATAGCCTGTATAATCCCACTGCAGGGGAAAGACCTCCTCTCACGAAAGGGTGAGACGGAGTGGGCCATACTCCACCACGCGGGTCCAGTGGACTGAGACAGAATCAAAGTGGCGGGAGGTGCCAATAAAAGTACCCAGAAAGAATAATTCTGGCTCCCCCCAGAAATAAAATTAATTCAGCATATTCTCACGACTATATTCTGAAACCTCAGAACATCCACGTTTCTCCAGTAGTACCGAAACTCTGTCCAGTGTGACGGGTGGTGAGCCCGTCGCCACTAATAATGGACAGTGGGTACAATACATGCCTCGAAATTGAAGCATGCAGGTTTCACGATGTTTTCCTTCACCGAAAAGCCAGTGGTGTTACAAATCGTACATAAATTCCGAAAAACTCATTGGTACGAGTCGGTCTGGACGGGGATCGAACCATCGCCTCCTGCACGGTAGGCAAGGTTACTCGCCACTGGACCACCACGGCTTATACGAGTATCGTAGCGTTTAATCAATACAATAATTTCGTTTATTTCATACTTTTAGCTCAAATAAAGCTGTTATAGCTGTTTAAGTGATTATAGAGTTTGTTTTTCTCTTTTCAGTTTCGTTTCGTTGCCGTGCAGGAGGCGATGGTTCGAAGCGCTTTCTGCACGGCAGGCAAGGTTACCCACCGCTTTTTAATCAAATTAATTACTTATTAAAAATAAGAGACATCTATAATAATAAATCAACACAAATTATTTTCTCGTGTTTCGTTTCTCATGTCCACTTTCTTGAAAAGTCAATGTGGTCAGAATGTAGGTACTTCTTTTTCAAAATTCGAGCTCGCCTATCTCGGCTTTTTTGTTGGAATTTGGTGCTTTGACTATCAGTTCTTGCTACAACCTATTCATAATCTTGGTAGGTTTATATTTTTAGAACTCTATTCGTTGTCTCCGGGTTTTATTTTATTCACAAATATACTCAACTACTCTATTTCAAGATGAGCTCTACAATCGAGTTATTATGTAGCGAAATCATAAGCATAAGCTCGTTACAGCTATTTGTTTAATACATGAATCACCTCGATTTCGGCATGAGCTGGAAAAATCAAGTTATAATGAAGCAAAATATCGAGCTCGCTTCGCTCGCTCCTGGCTAGACACATTAAACTGAAATCTCGAGCTCACGTCGCTCTCTCCAGAATTTTGCGAAATCTCGGTTTTCAAAGTGGAGTTAAATCTTGAGCTAGCTTTGTTCGTTCCAGATTTTAGGCCTTAAAATACTCGAGCTCGCTTTGCTCGCTCCAGGATTTAAATTTTATTATACCAATCCCACTATATTGAAGTAAAATCTCGAGCTTACTTAGCTTCGCTCGCTCTAGAATTCAGTTAAATTTCGAGCTCGATTCGCTTGCACTAGGTTTTGGATCGCATATGTTTTCATAGTGAAGTAAAATCTCGAGCTTGCTTTGCTCGTTCCAGATTTTCGGTCGTAAAAATCTCGAGCTTGCTTCATGATTTAAATCTTATAACGCTTATCTCACTATATTGCAGTAAAATCTCGAGCTCGCTTCGCTCGCTCCTGGCTACGATGGTATTACAAGGACCTAGACGCATTACAGTAAAATCCCGAGTTCTAATAAGTATAGTAGTAATATACTAAATATGATCAAAACATTTAAACTTATAACACTATAATAAATTAATAAGAACGTTATGTGCTCCTTATACCTATCTTAGCACTTGCGTATATAGCTTTGTTTCTGTGTGGAGTTTACTCAGGTGGTTTTATTTTTGAAACTATTAATATGTATTGAATAACAAAAATAGGTTACCTCACTAGCACTACCTTCATGGCCACGACATAAGAAATATATATACTCCATTTTAAATAGCATCGAAATTTTATGGCTATTTTGAATTACAGAAATAAATAAATATCTTGGAAATGGTCACACAAATTATCTAGTCACATTTAAAGTACCAGAATCTAGCCTGGACTTGTATTATGATGACTAGACAACGATATAGAATACATATATAGATACAAACATCCATGACTCGGGTACAAATATTCATATTCATCATACAAATATTTGTCCCTCGGCACAGCAGTCTCCCCAGCAGTCTCCACAGTAGTCAGCAGCTCGTCTCTTATACAACCCTCGGCACAGCAGGCAGGATCACTACCGTCTGTGCTATCGAGCCGTCAAATAGAAAGGACATCATCGGATTTGGTCCATAATGTGAAAGTGCCGGCCAAAAAATATTAATGCGAAATTCTGTTAGGACTTGCACGTCTAAACATTTATTGTATGGCATGAAGGCTGTAGATGTAAGTTTTATTTCATCAAAAATGTATGAAAAGGCAGATTTTTCAAACCTTAATAAAACCAAAGCAAATGGCCCAACAGCTTTGGTGCCATAATAAAAAAATGCTGAGATGGACTAGTTCTAACAGAATATAGCCTTAGCTAATTTCATCGAAAATGATCAAAATGCTTGGGTCTGAGGTCACTAGCTTATAGTTTATTTACTTTACTGTATAATATCAATAATTTTATTAAATAGACTATGTATTATTGTATACATAACTTTAGCTTAAGAGGATATAATTCGGAGCGCGCTCCATACAAACGTACTATGGTGATATTTTCAATACTAATCAATTAAACTCAATGAAATTTTGCAGAAACAATCTAGAAAGAAATCTCTATGCTTGTATCGTGTCCGATTTTCCTTAAAATGTACAGTTTTAAAGTTACAGTGCCTCAAAGATTTCCATACAAATCTTAAATTAATCCTAGCATTGAAACTGTATATTTTAACGAAAATCGGACACGATACAAGCATAGAGATTTGTTCCTAGATTGTTTCTGCAAAATGTCATTGTGTTTAATTGGTTAGTATTGAAAATATCACCATAGTACGTTTGTATGGAGCGCGCTCCGAATTATATCCCCTTAAGAATCGTGTTATGTTGTAGAGTTTCTGGCCGCATCTTCTCTACAGCGACAACACGTTCCGACGCGGTGGTAGCTTTAAAAAAGATTTGACGTTTGATAAGTGTGCTGCAAGTTCCTATTTTGAATAAATTATATTGACTTTGACTTTTTGACTTTGACTTTGTATGAAAAGTCAGGTTTTTCAAACCCAAATCCCCTAGTTACCTCCACGTGTTGTATGGACGTCATCACTTAGTTTTCTTAACGATGATGCTTGTTATGAATATTTTGTTTTGTACAAAATACAATTTTATACCTACTTTATTTTTGTTTTCGTTTGTTGATTTTATAAACATCTGTGTCCACCTTCATGTGGTTAGGGTTGCCAACTTTTTAAAAACTAATTTTATTTTGAATCAAAATAGAGATTGAAAAATTAAGTCTCGGGCGGGACTTGAACCCGCACTCTTCCAAACCATGGAATTGCGTTATCCAATTTCGCCACCGAGCCCACTAACCAGGGAACGAAATTTTCAATGTATTGCGTCTTAAGGGGACGTGAGCGCCATCTACTGGAAGTTAATACAAACTAACCAATTCGCAAGTCCAGCATTACAACTGGAATTCATATGATATAGATGACACACCCTGTTCCAATTTCAAATATTATAGATTACAAACATGATACAGCCATGTTGTGCTATTTGGAATCAAATTAAAGATTGAATAAAAAACCGGCCAAGTGCGTGTCTGGCCTTGCCTGTCACAATATACGGATTTAGAAGGGGGCTTTTTGTTTTATACTACGGTTTAACGGTTGGTCGACTATTACACGTTAGCTTGGAAAGCTTACTTAGCGGTGATAGTTTTCCTTTTAAATTCCTTCTTTTAATTTTTCACGTACCCAGAAATAACCGTTTAGCTGGCAGGGGGGGATACTTGACTCTAACAAAAATTTTCACTTTAAAGCTTAATATTTCGCTAACGGATCCCTACATCGAAAAATAGTTTTTGCACACACACAGTATTTTTTAAAATCCTATCCAACGATACCCCACACTATGGGATAGACGAGAAAAACAAATTTCATCCCCACTTTTCTTGTAGGCGAGGTACACTAAAAAAAAATTGCAAGGTTTTATTTTACTACTTTGTCGGCGTGATTAATATGTATACCCATGTCAAATTACAGCTTTCTAGTACTAAGCGTCTCTGAGCTAAGCCGCGGACAGACGGACAGACGGACGGACATGGCGAAACTATTTAGGGTTCCTTGTTGACTACGGAACCGACCGAGACTTAATTTTTCAATCTTTAATTTGATTCGAATTGAATTATATTTGATTTAATTATACGATTTGAGTTATTAATGTTAATTATACTATTATAATAAAAATAACTAATAAAAATGTATATTTAATTGTGCAAGGTGTTACATAAATACAAATAAACAATTGTTTAGACCATCAAACTGAACAACTTTCACTATGGGACCAACATCGAAATCGAGAAAAAAAAATCGGATGTTCCATACTAAACTGCAAATCTACTCGAGCTAGATGTATGGGAAAGCTGATTTTTTTCGCGATTTCTATGTTGGTCCTACAGTGAAAGTTGTTCAGTTTGATGGTCTGAACAACCCCCTTAAAAGTTTTTAAATGTTTATTTTTACTTTTGTAACACCCAGTATATTGTAGTACTTTTATGTTACCGTTTCGACACAAGACTAAAATGTATGAAGTAAACTAAATTATTAGGAAAATTAAAAAACCGACTGCTTAAAAAACCTATTAACCAAGCCAAACCAACCAAAAATCTTCTTTGTTCCCGTTTGCGATACCTACCTAATAACATTCAAATAATATTTGCTCAAACACAGTTGTGTGCTGATTGGTAACCAATTATTTACAGTCCCTTGATTATGTTGCCACTGAATCACTCCTAGCAGTTCCTTGTTAAAACACACACACACACACACACACACACACACACACTCTCTCACACACACACACACACACACACACACACGCACGCATACACACATACACTCATACACATACATAATTAGATTGTATCAATTATTTAATTATTTTTATAGTTAAAATTTAAAGTTATTCGCATTTTAAGTTTTGAGGCAAAACAGATTTGTTATCATTTCAGCAATGAATGAAAGCGCTAACATGCTCATGGATACATTTTAAGAATCTTGTTTTGGTAGTAAGTAGGATGAGTGTGCCCGTGCGGTGCGGTGAGATCGAGTTCAGTAAATTTTAAAATTTACAAACAAATTATTTAATGTTTTGAAAATTGTCTATAGGTACTTAAAATGTATTTATCACAATAATTATTTAAACATCGCTCACTCTGTCCTAAACTCGTAATTTTTGCCTGATAAATCGTAAAGGATTCCCGAGATTCTGGCTTGCCGCATGCGGGGTTCATTGTATCATGTGTACTGACTAGTTCTTTTTGTTAATAAATATATTTGTAAATTTGTATTTGTATCTTTGAATTTGTATAAGAACTAGCCTTGCGGTAGCATTTCCCCTCTGCCACGGTATAAGCACAATTGATCTTGTGCATTTACATTCAATTTTACACCTTATCACTAAACGAGACAGCCTATAATTGCGAAATAATAACTTCGAACTTAGAACGTTTGGGGTTCACACGAGACTACTTTTCATGATTTTTAACATTCAAAATTAGAATCTAAAGTTATGGGGAATAAAATCCAAAGTTGTGGATTTCATGTTACCTCGCCCCCCGCAAAAAGTGGCAGAAATGTTTGTTAGTAGAATTACACGCGTAACCAGTCCACATATAAATAGTCAAAGATTTGTATAGTGATTATAGAACTTGTTTTTCTCTTTTCAGTTAATATGTTTTTTATTAAGTATGGCACTAATTTGATCAACATACATATTCTTCTTAGACTTGCCAATGAAAATCGAATCGTCAAAATCAATAGAACCCTTCATACTGTACAAAAAAGCCTTTAATATACAACGTGTTAATGAATAAACGCAAAACCTCATACACCCCAACTGATTTATGACAAAATAATTAGATTGAAACCATAATTTCATTATTTTGGTAATTAAAATTTAAAGTTATTCGCATTTTAAGTTTTGAGGCAAAAATGATTTGTTATCATTTCAGCAATGAATGAAAGCGCTAACGTGCTCATGGATACATTTTAAGAATCTTGTTTTGGTAGTAAGTAGGGTGAGAGTTCCCAAGCAGTGGGTTGATACAGGGTCCAACTTAATATGCTGACACTTTTTTAAGGGGAAGATCAGACCATCAAACTGAACAACTTTCTCTATGGGACAAACATCGAAATCGCGAAAAATCAGCGCAGCGCACGCAGCTGTCCCATACAATTGGCTAAAATAGGTTAGCAGTTTTGTATGGAGCAGTTGATTTTTTTTTTGCGATTTCGATGTTGGTCCCAAAGAGAAAGTTGTTCAGTTTGGTGGTCTGATCATCCCCTTAAAAAAGTATAAGCATATTAAGAAGGACCCTATACAACGAAGTTAAAAGGAAAAGTATCACTTACAAGTTAACGAGTAATAGTCGACCAACTTGTAAAATGTAATTTTTAGACTTTATTAGCCGTTAAACCGTAGTATAAAACAAAAAGCCCCCTTCTAAGTCCGTATATCGTGACGGGCAACTACGGAACCCTACCGTGCGAGTGGTCCTACACGCACTTGGCCAGTTTTTATTAACCGTGATTATAACGATTACAGATGCAAAACGATGCACGGATTCGTAGTCGATGCATCCCTAGTTGCGACCGTACTAACGAGGCACCTATATAAGAGTGGTTCATACAAAGGTATGTATCAGTTTCATATCACCTTCTCGCGTCAACATGAAGATCTTTTTCTTTTTCCTCCTTTTGGTAAGTAACAATAATATAATCCAATATTATAGCGTTTAATCAGCATAGCATATGCTCACGACTATATTCCCCGAAGTGGTAGTCAGAGATAATCTGAAATCTCAGAACATCCACTTTTCACTAGTAGTACCGAAAGTCTGTCCAGTGTGACGGGGGGTGAGCCCGTCGCCACTTATAATGGACAGTGGGTACAATACATGCCTCGAAATTGAAGCATGCAGGTTTCCTCACGATGTTTTTCTTCACCGAATAGCCAGTGGTGTTACAAATAGTACATAAATTCCGAAAAACTCATTGGTACGAGTCGACCTGGACGGGGATCGAACCATCTCCTCCTGAACGGCAGGCAAGGTTACTCGCCACTGTCCAGTGGCGAGTAACACCACGGCTTGTATCGTAGCGGTTAATCAATAAAATAAATTTTCGTTTATTTCATCCTTTTTAGTTTTGTGTCGAAACGGTAACATAAAAGTACTATAAATAAATATATTTGATATCGTCTGATCACTAGCTTTCATTTGATGCCCATATTGTAATTTTTAACTAAAATAAATTGTTTATTCCTCCTCTCTTTTTTATTTTGTAGACGCCATATTAAAATAATATAGCCTATGTCACTCTCACAATTTTAACGAATCTAATGACACCTCATACGTAAAAATCCATCAAGCCGTTTAGGCTGTAGGCCGTGCCAAAGAAATAGACATACAAACATACATACATACATACGCTCGAAAAACATGACCCTCCTTCTGGCGCAGTCGGGTAAAAATGTTAAAATTATAAGGTTGTTAGGAATTTCAATGATATTTTTAAAAGGAAATGAAAACTGTAAAATAGTTATTTGTTATACAAGAGTGCAAAGTTGCTTTTTAACCGCGTGCTCAATTTTGATGACCGAGCAAGCGAAGGATTCTAAAATTAGAATCCTGAGCGTTAGCGAGGTGCACGAGGTGAAAAATCTTTGCACTCGAGTGCAACACGTAACTTTTCATCCCACCTCAGCGAGGAAACGACTAAATAAAAAAAATTAAAATTTGTATGATAAATTCGGCACCACGGAGGGAGAAGTAAATAGTTTTAATGATGTTTTGAATTCAATTTACTTTATCCTCTAGTGGATAAAAACGGCTTTTACACTCAGATATCGAAGAGCAAAAATACTCTTTCCGAGATGGGGGGATGAAAAATGTATTTATTTTAAGTCTGTCTCTCCGCATCACATGCCCATACCACGATAATCTATTACCTACCCTGCAATTTTCAAATAAAATATGATTGATTGATTGATTGTAATAACCTTTTTTTTTTTTTTTTTTTTTCTTTATTTAAGGAGCTTTTTTCTTTACAGAAGATGCCGCTCCATACGTCTACAATTCTATACCCTTAATCAACACTCTGTGATACGCTACTCTGGTACATTTTATATAGTGCTCTGGCTGTATCCGAAGAGGGAGCAGCCAGAACACTATTACATATACCTATTTGACTTAAATTTCTAAGGATCTGTCTTCTAAGAGTATCGTTCCGAGCACATTCCATCAACACGTGGTGCACATCTTCGACCACACCACAAACGTCACAGTTTGGGGAGGGGACTTTGCCCATCATAAACGCGAATTTGTTCATCGGAATGTGCCCGGTGCGAAGTCTCAGAGCTGTTACAATTAGACTCCTAGACATGGAACAGTTATTAACCCAAGGAATTTGTAGGGGTTCTGGTTGGATAGTCCTATACCATATACCTTTATATTTACTTCTCTCGTCAAAAAACTCTTTCCAGAGTTTGTAACAACTGTTTCTTACATGATAAACACAATCTGTATAAAAAGGTACAACGGCTAGAGACGTACCTTCAGAGGATGCTTGCTTCGCTAAGATGTCTGCTGTTTCGTTCCCGACTATACCAATGTGAGATGGAATCCACTGAAGTACGATGGTTTTCTGATCTTGTTGCATTTTGCGAATAAGCTCTATAATTTTATAAGCTATCGGAAGTCCTCGAATGGTCGAGGTACACCGAGCTATGTGTTGGAGCGCACTTTTCGAGTCCGAGAGAACTACAAACCTTCCTAGATCAATAGAATTTATGTAGGAGAGAGACTCGTATATTGCTATTAACTCCAAATTCATTATAGAAATATTCTGATCTATCTTTAAGACCATGTGGGAGTTTGTCTGTGCATCATAGAATGCAGCGCCAGATCCACCTTTGTCCTTTGACCCATCCGTGTAAATTTTGTAAAAGTCACTGTACCGTTCATTTATATAATTAATGCAAGTGTCTCTCAAATATGTAGTATTATATTTGCCTTTTGGTCTATCCATGTTTTCAATTTTAGTTTTAAGAATTTCTGTTATATTTATGTTACTCATCCATGTGTCTAACGAAAACATCTCCAGTTGTGTGCTTGTATCTACTGTAGTATGTTTAAAAGTTTCGTGTATTTGTGCTAGTAGTGGTTTCTCTGATCTAGTCCATAAGTGGATTTGGTCTAAAAGTTCATCTAATAGTCTTATCGTTACGTAGTTATCTTGAAGTGATTTTGATTTGAACCAAAATTTTCCAGCTAAATATTTACGTCTAACACTTAGAGGTTGCAAGCCTAGTTCACTTTCCATAGCGTGGATTGGGGTGCTGCGTATGAAGCCTCCTATGATGCGCATTGACTGATTTTGAATGAGATCAAGTTTGTTTAAATGTGTTTTGCAGCTGTCACCATACAGAAAACATGCATAGTCCAAACGGCTACGAATGATAGAAATGAATAGACGGCGGAGATGTTTGGGGTGTATACCCCAGCCGGGCCCCGCTAAAACTTTAAACACATTGAGGTATTTATGGGTTGTTTCTCGTATTTCGTTAATGTGTTTAGCCCATCTGAGGGTTTTATCGAGCCACAAGCCCAAGTATTTTATAACGTTTACAGTTTGCAGCGGTTTTTCATAAAGTTTCATAATAATATCTGTTCTGGAAAAGCCTTTCCTAAATATGCATACTTTACTTTTTGATGGTGATACTTCTAATCCTAGTTTACACAGCTGACCCGTTACAGTATTCAATGCCTGTTGCAGACTGGTCGCAGCATCGTCCGCATTACTATTTGTAGCGTAGAGGACGAAGTCGTCTGCATACTGAGCAATATTAACGTTGGTTATAAGTTTGCATATGTGAGAAGTCGCTACATTAAACAGTAGAGGTGACAGAGGATCACCTTGTGCCAGTCCTCGTCCTGTGCTTCTTTTCAATGTATTATCATTGACTTCAATATTCAGATATCTTTCCTTCAGAAATTCCCACAAGTAATTACATAATTTAGAACCAATTCCAACACTATCTAATTCCGTTAAAACCGCTCTTATGTCGACATTATTGTAAGCATTTTCTACGTCAATAAAACAGGCAATGGTAATCTCACCTTTACAAAAACCAATCTGAATTCGTGTAACCAGTCGACTCAAACAGTCTGAGCAAGATCGAGACTTCCTGAAACCCACAGTTTCGTTAGAAAATGTTAAATTCTTCTCCAAGAACCACTCTATCCTTTTGTTTATGATAGAGTGCAGCAACTTGCAAAGGCACGACATTAGTGAAATTGGTCGAAGAGAAGCAACGGAATTAGGATCCCGACAGGGCTTTGGAATAGGAACTATACGCACATCTCGCCATTGGTGTGGTACGAAACCTACGAACAAAAATGAATTATACAGGTTTATCAATATCTTTTTGCCTTTCAGTGGGAGATTCTTGATCATTGAAAACGACACCTCATCACACCCAGGAGATGTATCGGATGACTTAATGTTCCGGTCTAGTTCACTGATGGAGATATTTACATCTAATTCATCATTGTCTGATGTGAAGTATGGTTTACACTGCGTTACATAGTCTGGAGCTAAGGTGTGCAAGAGTATATTAGCTTTGGCCTCATCGACATGATTTTTATGTGATCTGTAGCCTTTCAGCCACTTCATTCGTCGCCACATATCACTCTCTGATTGAACTTCATCAATTGACGAACAAAAACTGTGCCAGGAT
This sequence comes from Agonopterix alstromeriana, assembly GCA_963924505.1. Classification (NCBI taxonomy): domain Eukaryota; kingdom Metazoa; phylum Arthropoda; class Insecta; order Lepidoptera; family Depressariidae; genus Agonopterix; species Agonopterix alstromeriana. The sequence goes on from OZ004688.1 coordinate 8,450,202, forward strand.
TCTCTTTTCGATCTTCGGATTGCTCTTTGTGCATCGTGGATCTTATCTTTAAGAATATCCAAATTGGCTGGGGTGGGATTGCGTCTTAAATTGGTTAGTGCTAGTCGTCTTTTTGCGACAGCTTTAGATATGTCTGGATTCCATCCAGGTTTTGGGCGGAATCTGTTTTCTGGGTTACGACAAAATTTTACACACGGAATGAATCTATCAGCTGCACTCATAAGATGATCATAAAAACACTCATACGCTGTTTGAAGATCTTCCGGCAAAATTAGGTTTGTGAACCTTTCATCCAAATAAGATCGGTATGCATCCCAGTCAGCCAGTCTAAAGTTTCTTTTTTTAAGAGTTTTACTGTAGGATAAAAATGAGGTACAAATTTTAAAATAAGATGATCGCTACCCAAACTCTCGTTCAAAACAGACCAGTTAAAAGCTAATGCGATGTCAGCTGAAGCTAAAGACAAATCAGGAGACGACTGACGCAGGCTGCCCTCAACCATTTGCATTCGCGTATGGCTACCATCATTAAGATAAATGAAACTGTTTTCTAACAGGGATTCGAAAATTTGTCGCCCTCTGGGATCTGTTTTGTACGACCAATTTAAATGATGAGCATTAAAATCTCCACAAATTAAGGTATTTCTATTGTTTAATGAAAAAATATGATCCCAATCTGCTTGAACTGTACTAACACCTGAAGGGCAGTATACACCTACAACATTCTTGACTTCATTGCAATTAAATATTTCGACTTTAACTATTTCTATGCCGGGATTACGTGAACTTACGTGACACCGTTGAGCTTGAATAGATCTATGAGTTAAGACAGCGAGTCCCCCGAATGACACGTCTCTATCTTGTCGAAAAATATTATATCCATTTAATTTCAAGTGACTATCAGGGTCAAGCCACGTCTCACTAATGATAGCAATATGTACTTTTTCTTGGGCTAATAACTGTTCAAATGTACTTAATTTAGGTTTTAAACTACGAGCGTTCCATTGGAATATGTTCAAGTTTACATTTTTCCCTGAGTGTGAACTATCCATTAGTTGTTAATATTGATACGAAATTTTTAACTAGAGGTAAGTCTGCAAGATGTTTTACTACAAAAATAACGGTCCAATCTAAAAACGCTCTAACGACGGATTTGATTTTTTCTGATATACTCAATCGCTTTCTAAATATAACGTTTTTCAATTTATCTAAAAGTTCTTGAAAAGTTGGCACTTGGTCATTATTGTCACGATCTGATTCTTGTTCCAATTTGGTCTTTTCTTCCCCTTTACTCTCCATCTCCTCAAAGTCGCTGCCCGAGAAATTTGTGATGTGGTCATTATCGTCTTCGCCTTCCGATACTTCAATTTCAGCATATGTGTTTCTATTTAGGTACATTTTTTGTTTTTTCATTTTGGTACGTTTAGGCTTTTTTGGAATTTGCTGATAAGGGTTTTCGGAAGCCATCTCTGCATATGTTGAACTATAAACTCCAGTGTATACGTGGCCTGATTCTTCTCTTTTTCCCCCTCGCTCCTGACCATGGTTACCAAAAAGTGGGAACTCTTCCTGATTCATAAAAGTGTCATGTAAGTAGGGCATAGGGGAGGGAGGGACATACATTTCCAAGGCTTTTTGGTAGGTGCAACTATATTCCGACATCAATTCCCTTATTCGTTTCTCTCTAACATATACTGGACATGCCTTATCCAAAGATATATGTTTGCCAGAGCAATTTACACATTTGAACGAATTCGTATCGCAATTAGCATGGTGACCTCCACACTTAGGACATATAATTTTAATAGAAGGACACATTTTCACCATATGGCCGAACCTCCAACATCGTGAGCACTGCGTTACAGGGAATACATATGGGTCGACCTTGATGCTGAGTTCGAAAAGGTACACATGAGAAGGTATTTGAGGTCCGTAAAAACCTAGCCTCATCGTCTCGCTTGGAGTCCAGCCCTGGTCATTGCGACGACTAAGTCGTTTTGCCGATACTATATCGACCGTAGAATAAATTACTTCTAAAAGGTCTTTTTCAGAAAGTTCTAATTCTATATTTTTAATAATTCCATACGATACCCCTACTTCCCACGTTTTCTGTCGATTCCATCCAAGTTCTTTAAATTCGTTACATAAAAGGAATTTTTCTGCACTCATCTCGTCTTCGAACGTGAATAATAGCTTAAATTGATTAACATATTTAACTCTCGAAACCGCTATATCGTGCTTTTTAAGTAGTTTAGCTAAGGTAAATTGTTTAGGAAGTTTATCTTTACAGGTGACGCAAATTTGGTACGTGCTCTGTGACGGTTTCGACGTCTCGCGCCTGGTCGCTTTTTTCTTCGAGTTTCTATGATACTGAGTCCAAACCTCAGTACTATCTATCTCCCTCTCTCTTTTTCCTTTAACAGAAATCTCTTCCTCCATATCCTTCGTTAACTGTGTATCATCTTCTAAATTATTCTTCACTTCACTTCGTATCTCACCTAAGCTGACTTTATTAAAATCTTCGTCATGCTCACTAGAAATATAATCACTAGCCATTGCTAATAAAGTTCATTTTAATAGCGTCTAATAACACAATGGACTTGCCGAGCACCGTGCGGTCGGTCGCTAATCACCGATAGGTATAATACCTTTACACTCGTAATCACTAAGCTGACCGGTTATAAAATGCGCTCCAAGTACACGTCTAATTCGTCCGAGGTGTGACCTTTATGCACAGGTTGCAGTAGTATTTGGCGCTCCGCAAGTAAAAACGCCCGGGGGTTTTAAGGCCAATATGGCCGATATAGTCGGTGAGGGCGGTAAGTACATGCAGTCTTCAAGATACGTTTTTTTTCTTTTCGAGTTTTAGAATATTAGTATTAAGAGAAGTTTATTCCGAATGCGTAAATGCGCGCTACATACAAATGAAGTCTGGTGATATTTTCAATACTAACCAATTAAAGACTTTAGCATAAGCATGCATGCATAAAAATTACTGAAAATGTGAGTTTAGCGTTATTTTTAAACGGTTTATTTACTGTATGTATGTATGTATGTATGTATGTATATGCTCACGACTATATTCCCCGAGGGGGTAGTCAGAGATGTTCTGAAATCTCAGAGCATCCACGTTTCACCAGTAGTACCGAAACTCTGTCCAGTGTGACGGGGGGTGAGCCGGTCGCCACTTATAATGGACAATGGGGACAATACATGCCTCGAAATTAAAGCATGCAGGTTTTTCCTTACGATGTTTTCCTTCACCGAAAAGCCAGTGGTGTTACAAATCGTACATAAATTCCGAAAAACTCATTGGTACGAGTCGGCCTGGACGGGGATCGAACCATCGCCTCCTGCACGGTAGGCAAGGTTAGGTTAGGTTAGGAGCAGTTAAAAATAAAATATATGTTATGTAGTCAACTCCCTTATTGGTTAGTATTGAAAATATAACTAGACTTCGTTTGTATGGAGCGCGCCGACAGTAATATACCCTTAAGTGTAGTATAGTCAAAGTGAATATAACAATAATAGTGAGCGCGCTCTCGGGTCGCTCGGGTCTATCGTGCGCGGGGTGCGGTGCGCGGGAGGAGCGCGTCTCGGCCCGCTCTGCCTGCAGCAGCAGGGCAGTACCCTTACTCTACTGAGAGATGGGGTACGCGCCGGCAGCAGTGTCAAAATTTATACTTGCGCACGCGCACGTACCACAATGGTTCGAACTGGTTGTATTGTGTACGGATGTGATTCCACATTGAATCAAAATAAAGATTTGTTGGAAATAAAGTGGTTTCAAACATTTTTAACGCGATTTGAAACTTTGTTGTTTTTACTGTAGATACCGTTTGAAACTGCAGGTAATACTATAAATAGGTAAGCTCGCTGCTACATAATTGTTTTTGTACATAATACATGTTATTAATTGAAAAATAATGTGTTTTTCTTACAAAACGTTGAATTAAAAACGTGAATAATAGTTCATAACAAAAATAAATACCTAGGTAGATATTATGATCACTACAAATTAATAAAATATTAAACGATTAGACTTATATCATATTGATTATCTTATATTTATTTCATATCCCCTAAACATGATTGTAACAACCCTTAACATGGCCGCCATCTTGTCGCATCGCCGTCGCATCGCGCGATTTCTTAGAAGCGCGTCTACTATATCTTATATGTACTTTGGTATAGTATAGTATATAAGTACGTATGTTGTATTTGTTGTTGTTGTTGATTGATTGATTGATTGATTGATGTTTTCAGAAGAGGCCGCAGAGAAGAATACATCAGGTATGGTTTTTATATTTTAGTTTCATAGATGACCTAAGGCTATTTAGAACAAATAATATAGAAAAGAACTGCTTTGTTAAATCTCAATCAATAAAAAACAATCAAAATAGTTTATTCAAAATAATATCACATAGATAACTTTTTGACGTCATGTTTTTGAATCTACCACCGCGTCGGAAGGTGTTCCGTTGTAGAGAAGATGCGGCCAGAAACTCTACAACACAATTCTTTTAACAACACAAAATGCCCTGCCCCTCGATTGCGCTAAGGTAAAACATAGAAGTTCTATTCTTATCCAATTTCAGTTCTAATCACGTTACAAACCAATTACTATTCAACTGTGCTGAATTCAGCATCGCGCTTAACTCTATGTAACTGACAGCTCTTAACGTCTGAGCGATCTGTCAAAACGGCTCTAACGGCTGTCAAGAGCAGTACCGCAATTAGCGCAATACCATCGCCTCCTGGGCTGCGTTCAGAACCTACGGGTGCGGTTGTTTGGTTGTTTATCAATCTAAGGTACGGAATGAACAGTTGTTTTTCAACTCGCAAAAAGGTACTGAACGATCCCGGTTGTTTTATAACCTCAAATTTTGACATTGACAGTAATATGGGCTTCCATCGTTTCCAAATACAATAAAAACTCATCTTCCATGCTAGAGAATCAAAAAGTTAATAAACATAATCTGAAAAAAACTAACTTTTATTCAAAATGAGCAAAAAGTCAAGTAACCACAGATAATCAAAACGTCAGAGTGTTTTTTAACCGTCGAATTTGATGGTTAAAAGTTGCAACCCGTCAAAGGTTCGGAACGGTTGAGTTGTGACAACCGAGTTGCAAAGAGCGTTTCTTCACCGAGGCTCGTTACGGCGTTACTGCGAAAAGTTGCACCCAGAGTGCACTCTGGACGTAGGTTCTGAACGCGCCTCTGCACGGCAGGCAAGGTTACTCGCCACTGGACAAGAGTATTATTATTGTTGGCTGGGCTATTGCAAGCAAGGGTCGTTATGTAACACTGCGACCATCGCTGGTCTTTTGTGTTCGCCCCAAACTCACCCATATTTTACACATACCTCCGAACTATTTTTTTATTTATTCTGGGTATGCAGGTTTCCTCACGATGTTTTCCTTCACCGCCGAGCTAATGATAATGATAAATACAACCGTACATAAATTCCGATGAACTTAGTGGTACAGGCCAGGAATCGAACCGCCGGCCTCGTGATTGAGTCGCTAGCTCTCTTCCGTATGGACTATCATCGCATCGCAATAGAAAATGTCAAAATTACTATGGAGATCGACAGCAAAAATCACAATTCACAATCCAGGAGAGCGATTTTTTAAAGTCAAATCAGCAGTAGAAAGACGCGATACATATCTCCAAAGTAATTTTGACATTTTCTACGGCTGATCTGAAAGTGTGACTTTCAAAATTCACACTCCAGATTCATATTTTTCACATATTTGTGCGAACCTTCTGGCAGTAGGTTAATGAGAGATTTACCGAAAGCCATTAAAAAAGATAAAGTAGTTCCAAATGGCTCGATAGATGGCGTTGACGAAACATGGATGAGCGACTTTGCAGATAGTAAAATACAAATAAAATAGTAAATATTTTTGTTTTAAGGAAGCAATTAAACATGAAAATAATACTTCCGTGATCTATGAGTCTGAATTAGTGACATTATTTGACTTACTTTTTAGCCTAAATTTCCGTCTTGCCTAGGGTTGCCAACCATACTTTATAATAACGTATCCTACTTTATTTTTGGTAATTATACTTTATACTTTTACATACAAATAAAGTATGTCAAAATACTTTATTGTCAACCTTTACTGTGGTGCGTAAAACAAAATACTCATTATGGGTACTTAACGATTCATAATTGCTGAACGAAATATTTAAAACGGATAATGGAAACAATTTTTAATTACTGAACGAAATGTTAGATGTCAGTTGTGACATTTGTCACAGATGTCTTTCATTATCGACGAAATTGTACAAAACTGGTCCGTTAGTTTTGTTTATAAGTGAAGAATGCATTTTAAAGTAAATATTAATGCTGAAAATGACGAGTACTTTGTAACATTTAAAGATAACAAGAAATTGTTATCATGTGCTAAAAGCACACAAAAATACGTTTTTAAAGCAAAAAAAACATAAAATTTTAAATATACTTTTTTTTCTTCCTAATACTTTATTTTTTTCCTATCCAAACCACTTTTATACGTTTTATTTGTCAAAAAAAGTTGGCAACCCTAGTCTTGCCATCCAACTCGCGTCAACGCCATCTATCGCGGTTTGTTTGAACTAAGTTTAACTACCTGTTAGAAAACTCCTCATTAAAGCGTGAGAATTTATCATTCATAATTTATATAATTGTACTTTGTATAATTTTGTTTTGTTTAAAAGAAGTGTGTTGTAGAGTTTCTGGCCGCATCTTCTCTACAACGGAACACCTTCCGACGCGGTGGTAGATTCAAAAACATGACGTCAAAAAGTTATCTATGTGATATTATTTTGAATAAACAATTTTGACTTTGACTTTATACATTTTCTAAGGAAGTGATATACCTAGGTATATGTTAGTAACTATTAGTATGTGGCTCCGCGTTGTAAAAGGCTTATAAAGATTGTATTGTAATATTGTACCAATTTGAGAAATAATTTTAAAATAATGTTTCATTTGCGAAACTCAAAAAAAATAATTATAAAATTACTTAAATCAATATTTTGTTTTTCAGGATATGGCCGGAAGATACCGGGGGGAATGGCTTGATATTTTTGTAAGTGTGACTTTGTGAGCAAACATTTTCAGATTTATTATGCAGACATTCTAAATTATGAGAAGGTGCTTTCAAAATATCTGTAAATTTTTTTGCTAGATCGTTTATACAAATGATATTAAGATACTTTATTAACCAATAATAATAAATAAATATCTTGGAATTGTCACACAAATTATCTAGTCACATTTAAAGTACCAGAATCTAGCCTGGACTTGTGTTATGATGACTAGACAACGATATAGAATTCACATATCGATACAAACAACCATGACTCGGGTACAAATATTCATATTCATCATACAAATATTTGTCCCTTACGGGATTCGAACCCGCGACCCTTGGCAGGCAGGTTCACTACCGACTGTGCTATCGGGCCGTCAATCCGTTATGGTTCGTACGTAGTCCAATCACGATTCAATCAGCGAATATTGACCGCGATTGCAGCCCTGGGCTCTGCCTACCCCACTGGGAAAGACGCTATAGACAGATATATTTTATTATGGAACATTCTGTAGGGTTGTTTTGAATGTGTCAATGTGTAAATGCACAAGATCCATTGTGCTTATACCGTGGCAGAGGGGAAATGCTACCGCAAGGCTATTCCTTATAATAATTAGTCAAAGATTACAGTGGGTACCTATTAATGTGACATTTTTTTTCAGATTCCAAGTATCAAACTCATAATCAACTAGTAACTGGCTGCCTTTCCTGTTAACCGACTGCGAAACATTATGAAATTTTATAATATTATTGAATGTAAACAAAGAACATATAATGTTTAATACCTACCAATTTTATTGAAAAAATTAAATACATATTTTAAAATAAGCTATTATTTTTGATTTCATTTTCATTCATTTTTTAATTAATTAATGCATTTTGAATTAACGCAAAACTAGAAAGTAGTTTGTGGAGAATCGAGAGCAGAATCGAATTATCATGTTTTCAACATAGGTATTTTTTTCCAAAATATTAAATAATTTGTTTGTAAACATTTAAAATTTATTGAACTCGATCTCAACCCACCGCACGGGCACACTCACCCTACTTACTACCAAAACCAGATTCTTAAAATGCATCCATGAGCACGCCAGCGCTCAAATGATAATAAATCATTTTTGCCTGAAAACTTAAAATACGAGTAACTTTAAATTTTAACTATCAAAATAATGAAATTATTGTTACCTCATACATACACCCCAAATGATTTATAACAAAATAATTAGATTGAAACAATATTTTCATTATTTTTAAAGTTAAAGTGTAAAGTTATTCGCATTTTAAGTTTTGAGACAAAAATGATTTGTTATCATTTCGGCAATGAATGAAAACGCTAACGTGCTCATGGATACATTTTAAGAATCTTGTTTTGGTAGTACTCGTAAGTAGGGTGAGAGTTCCCGAGCGGTGGGTTGAGTTCGAGATCAGTAAATTTTAAATTTTAGAAACAAATTATTTAATATTTTGAAAAAAAATACTTATGTTGAAAACATGATAATTCGATTCTGCTCTTGATTCTCAACAAACTAACTTTCTAGTTTTGCGTGAAATAGACTTCAAAAAGAAAGGAAGGAAAGCAGGAATTTGTTAATTAAACTATAAATTTTGGTAGTATATCTGGCAACCCCTTACCCCTCTTTTTGCATCACGGGTTGAAAACTAGAGTAACGTACTCCACATTTCTTCTTATCTACGAATGCGTTACAGAAAGTTATTTATCTCTGGAAGGTATTTCACGGGCCATAGCCCGGACCTTTGGAAGGCTTGCGTGGGGACACAGATCCAACGCGTACAGGCCCCTTTGAGACACTTTTATCTAAATGTGAGGGGATGCACCAAGCGTGATCTATATCCGAATACATTATGCAAATGCACCAGAAGACAAACCACGTTCGGTGCAGAGACTATTGCAGAAAGGATAGAAAATTACTCGGGTTATGGGGGTGAACTGGGTGGACCGGGAAATCTGGGTTTTCGCGGAGAGACTCGGGACGCCTGCCGTAACAAATGTCTCTAATTTGTCAAAAATGGCAGACGGTGACTTGCCAACTCATTTAATGGGCCCCCCAAAAACGCCGCTCGCAAGGAGCGACAAGGCGGCAACATCGACTGAGCGGCTAAGGTTGTAGAGAGGTGAGTCTGCGGGCGCCGGTTCTCGGTGTATAAGCGCACCAGTCAGCAGGTCCCGGCGTTATGACATTTGACACTTCCAACCTGGAGCATAGGTTCCGCTCTTGCAACTCCACTCCTGGCCGGCCGGTTAAGGCAAGACAGGAGGTGAGGGCTAAATCAATCCGGGCCCTCTGGAGAATCGGGTCCGTGGTGTCGCCACTCACCATCAGCTCGCCACAAGCTGCCCTGAGATTATTAGAGAGTACATTTTAGCACATTTGTTTGGACATTAGACCGTTTCAATTAAACTTCTCCATAAGCAGTAGGTATTAGACGTGACACAAACTGCTTATTTTCTCGTGAACCTGATGAATATATTTTTTTAATGGTAGTTCAATAAGAGTACAAATTGAGTACATTTTTTTGAGTTAACTGAAATCCGAGTTGCGTCTCTGGCGCGGCCAGGAAGTATCACACTACCTACTCAACTTTGAATTTTTCCATTCCATAATATTGAATGTTTTCTCATTAATTGCTTACAGTTTTTACGAAATAAATTCACATTTAATCTCTGTTATTAAAACGGAATTAAAAATCATTACTTACTCTTTCAAGATAATATAGCATAGCCCACCCTTGTTCCTAACTCTCCACAATTTCAACTCTCCCAGTTCCTAACTCTCCCAGTTCTCAACTCTCCCCGTTCCCAACTCTCCCAGTTCCAAAATCTCCCCGAACTAAGCTTATTGTTCGCCTCAGCGACGCTCGGCCAGCGACCTCGCTGGGCGGGCAAATTGACCCCGGAGACGATAGATTAATATGTATATTGGATATAGATAGGTAAGTCAACTGGGATTTTAGGACGTCTTAATTATTGTCGTTGCCGCTTATTAGCAGAAAGTGGAGCCACATTGGAAAATAAATTCATAAAGACGGTCAGCCGACACGAGGCGCCATAAGCACCCGAATCGTGAGCCAGTTGTCTAGACCACTAGACCAACAAGACAGTGATTGATATGGGCGAAATCTCTCACTACTACAGCGCAGCGGTGAGGTGTAGCGCGCTATCGCTCCAGTTTAGATACGAACCCAAATTTCAACACATAGTGCTTCGAAACGTCACCGATAGATGTCGGAACCTGTCTATCAGCGTTCCACTTAGTTTGTACTAAGATAACAGCATGCCGGAGACCAGGTCCACCAGGTTCCAGGGGGGACTCGGCCTACAGCTTCGCGCTCGCCTCAATTCAATTCAATTCAATATAATTTTATTCAATATAGGAGCTTACAGCACACTTATCAAACGTCAAATCTTTTTTAAAGCTACCACCGCGTCGGAACGTGTTGTCGCTGTAGAGAAGATGCGGCCAGAAACTCTAGCCTCGGCCTTATATCTATAGAACCTGCCCATGTAAAGGGTCCTTCTTAATATGCTGACTCTTTTTAAAGGGATGATAATACCATCAAATTCAACAACTTTCTCTATGGCACCAACATTGAAAACGCGAAAAAAAATCAGCTCTTCCATACAAAACTGCAAACTTACAAGAGCCAAATGACAGCAGATTTTTTTTTCGCGATTTTGATATTGGTCCCATAGAGAAAGTTGTTCAGTTTGATGATCTGACCATCCCCTTAAAAAGTGTAAGCATATTAAGAAGGACCCTGTACCTATGTCTAGAATGAGCCTAACGCTTCTACCGTATAAAACATAAAGGTGCACTTCCGATGCCAGCGGCCGATGCGTGCGTCAGACGCATCGGCCGCTGGCATCGGAAGTCCACCTTAAGAGGCCAGTTACTGGTTGCAATTTTTTTCGACGCTTTCTTAGCCTCGACTGTCAATCTTGACATATACCTTATCCAAGACAAACAGCTTAAAAATCTAAACATTACTAGTAAAATTGCGACGTAAAACCTGGATATAATGAATTAATGAGACGTTTTCCGAGACTAGTAAATCGAAAAGTTGGCAGATGGCAACATTAAAAGTTCAGAAAAACCTGTCACATTGACAGTAAAAAGTGCTGTTTGTCTATGATTTGCATCATTCAAATGACGTTTGATAGTGATGGTGTTGCCAATGGATAATTTTAACTACAAATAAATATGCAAAAGCACCGAAAATTTTCGTTTGCTGTACATAAACGAATATTAAATGCACAAAAAGTTAATCAATTTGAAGTATCAAAACGTCTCTCATATTATAACCATAATAATCTTATTAATAAATCAAAAAATTGCTCCCTAAAATTTGGGAATCGGGAAAAACACGAAACATGCTCAATCTGACAGCTAAATTGGCACGATTATAACGCCTTCGAATGTCTCTGAACGTGAGAGTTTTTGGCGGGAATTTGTCAGCTACGTTTGGAGTCCTCATATTTCATCGAATTTTTATTGTTTATATTGAATTTTGGTTCGTAGAATTGGTGTTGTTTTGCGTAACAAAGTGTCGTGCAAGTGAACAATATACAGTTCTGTGAAATATGATGGTGTATGGGTCGTAAACAGGAAAAGTGTTCCGTCATTTGTAGCGCGGCAAAGCGATCGGTTCACCTCTTTCCTGTGGACTTCTCTGCGTTTCCTTCGTCTTTCGGGTGTCTCCAAGAACTCCAAAAAAGCGTCAAAACGTCGAACACCAACGTTTTAATTGCTATAAATAAGAGAATTTAATTAAAGACATCGGCTGTATGGGATAAATAACCCTTTGCCTTGAATTGAACAGAAAAAAAAAGTGTCTTTAAACGTTTTTTTTTTAAATGAAAACGCCTCGTATTATTTTTATATAACACTATAGTAATTAATACCAACGTCCTTATACCTATCTTAGCGCTTTCTTTGTTTCTCTGTGAAGTTTACTCAGGTGGGTATATTTTTGAAATTATTAATAATATATTGTACTTATAACAAAAATAGGTTACGTCACTAGCTCCTACCTACATGGCCACGACACAAGACATGCCTATACTCAATTTTAAATACCATCGAAATTTTAAAGCTATTTTGAATTACAGAAACATAAACCCACACAGCACATAATGTCTAGTAGAATGTTGAATATTGGTCTAAGTACCAAGATCTAGGTATGATATCAAACATAGGTAATTTTTTTCAAAATATAAAAAATCTGTTTGTGAAATTTAAAATTTATTGAAATCGATCTCAACTCACCGCTCGGGCACTTTCACCCTACTTACTACCAAAACAAGATTCTTAAAATGTATCCATGAGCACGTTAGCGCTTTCATTAATTGCTGAAATGATAACAAATCATTTTTGCCTCAAAACTTAAAATGCGAATAACTTTAAATTTTAACTATCAAAATAATGAAATTATTGTTTCAATCTACTAATTTTGTTATAAATCAGTTGGGGTGTATGAGGTTTTGCGCTTATTCATTAACACGTTGTATAACACTATAGTAATTAATAACAACGTCCTTATACCTATCTTAGCGCTTTCTTTGTTTCTGTGTGGAGTTTACTCAGGTGGGTATATTTTTGAAACTATTAATAATGTATTGTATAACAAAAATAGGTTACGTCACTAGCTCCTACCTTCATGGCCACGACACAAGACATGCCTATACTCAATTTTAAATTCCATCGAAATTTTAAAGCTATTTTGAATTGCAGAAACATAAACCCACACAGCACATAATGTCTAGTAGAATGTTGAATATTGGTCTAAGTACCAAGATCTAGGTATGATATCAAACACATAAACATAATATCTAACAGATATCTACAGCTTATCTTGAAATCTTATCTTATAAAGATATTATGTAGAAGTCAAAGTCAAAGTCAATATAATTTATTCAATATAAGAGCTTGCAGCACACTTATCAAACGTCAAATCTTTTTTAAAGCTACCACCGCGTCGGAACGTGTTGTCGCTGTAGAGAAGATGCGGCCAGAAACTCTACAACATAACACGACTTAATAACTATTACAATATAAATTCTTAAGCTAAAGTTATGTATACAATAATACATAGTCTATTTAATAAGAATCTTAGTAGACGTCTACAGCTGGTCTTAAAATAGTCTAAATAAGATATTGAAATGTATATCTATTTAATAGACATCACCAAAATCTTATATAATCTGAAAGGTTGTAGAGAAGTGAGTCTGCGGGCGCCGATTCCCGGTGCTAAGCGCACCAGTCAGCAGGTCCCGGCGTTATGACATTTTACACTTCCAACCTGGAGCATAGGTTCCGCTCTTGCAACTCCACTCCTGGGCAGCCGGTTAAGGCAAGACAGGAGGCGAGGACCAAATCAATCCGGGCCCTCTGGAGAATCGGGTCCGTCGTGTCGCCACTCACCAACAGCTCGCCACAAGCTGCCCTGCGGGTCCACAAGCTTGTTATTATTAAACGCCGATGATGTCTTTTGAAACACTTCCTCTCACTTATTCTTAGAACAGCTTTAGTAACGTCGCAGAATAGGTAATAGTATACAACGTGTTAATGAATTAACGAAAAACTAGAAAGTAGTTTGTTTGGAATCGAGAGCAGAATCGAATTATTATGATTTCAACATCGTTTTTTTTTTTAATTAAATAATCTGCTTGTAAAATTTAAAATTTACTGAACTCGATCTCAACCCACCGCTCGGGCACTCACCCTATTTACTTCCAAAACAAGATTTTTAAAATGTATCCACGAGCACGCTAGCGCTTTCATTCATTGCTGAAATGATAACAAATCATTTTAGCCTCAAAACTTAAAATACGAATAACTCAAATTATTGTTTCAATCTAATTATTATGTTATAAATCAGTTGGGGTGTATGAGGTTTTGCTCTTATTCATTAACACGTTGTATATGTAACGTCCAAGATATTACAAATACTATAATCTTTCTAATAAATAAATTATATTTGAAAATCAGAATTGGCCAAAAAGCTATAGGTGTAACAAAATACCCCCGTAATACTTAAGGGGGTACTTCAGACTATGAAACTGAACAACTTTCACTATGGAGAACTCTAACGGCTGTCATGAGCTGTACTGCGATTAGCGCAATACAGGTCTCTCATATTATAACCATAATAATCTTATTAATAAATCAAAAAATTGCTCCCTAAAATTAGGGAATCGGGAAAAACACGAAACACTTTCAATCTGACAGCTAAATTGGCACGATTATAACGCCTTCGAATGTCTTTGAACGTGAGAGTTTTTGGCGGGAATTTGTCAGCTACGTTTGGAGTCCTCATATTTCATCGAATTTTTATTGTTTATATTGAATTTTGGTTCGTAGAATTGGTGTTGTTTTACGTAACAAAGTGAACAATATACAGTTCTGTGAAATATGATGGTGTATGGGTCGTAAACAGGAAAAGTGTTCCGTCATTTGTAGCGCGGCAAAGCGGTCGGTTCACCTCTTTCCTGTGGACTTCTCTGCGTTTCCTTCGTCTTTTGGTTGTCTCCAAAAACTCCAAAGAAGCGTCAAAACATCGAACATTAACGTTTTAATTGCTATAAATAAGATAATTTTATTAAAGACATCGGCTGTATGGGATAAATAACCCTTTGCCTTGAATTGAACAGAAAAAAAAGCCTTTTAAATTTTTTTTAAATGAAAACGCCTCGTATTATTTTTATATAACACTATAGTAATTAATACCAACGTCCTTATACCTATCTTAGCGCTTTCTTTGTTTCTGTGTGGAGTTTACTCAGGTGGGTATATTTTTGAAACTATTAATAATGTATTGTATAACAAAAATAGGTTACGTCACTAGCTCCTACCTTCATGGCCACGACACAAGACATGCCTATACTCAATTTTAAATTCCATCGAAATTTTTAAGCTATTTTGAATTACAGAAACATAAACCCACACAGCACATAATGTCTAGTAGAATGTTGAATATTGGTCTAAGTACCAAGATCTAGGTATGATATCAAACACATAAACATAATATCTAACAGATATCTACAGCTTATCTTGAAATCTTATCTTATAAAGGTATTATGTAGAAGTCAAAGTCAATATAAGTCAATATAATTTATTCAATATAAGAGCTTGCAGCACACTTATCAAACGTCAAATCTTTTTTAAAGCTACCACCGCGTCGGAACGTGTTGTCGCTGTAGAGAAGATGCGGCCAGAAACTCTACAACATAACACGACTTAATAACTATTACAATATAAATTCTTAAGCTAAAGTTATGTATACAATAATACATAGTCTATTTAATAAGAATCTTAGTAGACGTCTACAGCTGGTCTTAAAATAGTCTAAATAAGATATTGAAATGTATATCTATTTAATAGACATCACCAAAATCTTATATAATCTGAAAGGTTGTAGAGAAGTGAGTCTGCGGGCGCCGATTCCCGGTGCTAAGCGCACCAGTCAGCAGGTCCCGGCGTTATGACATTTTACACTTCCAACCTGGAGCATAGGTTCCGCTCTTGCAACTCCACTTCTGGGCAGCCGGTTAAGGCAAGACAGGAGGCGAGGACCAAATCAATCCGGGCCCTCTGGAGAATCGGGTCCGTGGTATCGCCACTCACCAACAGCTCGCCACAAGCTGCCCTGCGGGTCCACGAGCCTATTATTATTATTAAACGCCGATGATGTCTTTTGAAACACTTCCTCTCACTTATTCTTAGAACAGCTTTAGTAAGGTCGCAGAATAGGTAATAGTATACAACGTGTTAATGAATTAACGAAAAACTAGAAAGTAGTTTGTTTGGAATCGAGAGCAGAATCGAATTATTATGATTTCAACATCGTTTTTTTTTAAATATTAAATAATCTGCTTGTAAAATTTAAAATTTACTGAACTCGATCTCAACTCACCGCTCGGGCACTCACCCTATTTACTTCCAAAACAAGATTTTTAAAATGTATCCACGAGCACGCTAGCGCTTTCATTCATTGCTGAAATGATAACAAATCATTTTAGCCTCAAAACTTAAAATACGAATAACTCAAATTATTGTTTCAATCTAATTATTATGTTATAAATCAGTTGGGGTGTATGAGGTTTTGCTCTTATTCATTAACACGTTGTATATGTAACGTCCAAGATATTACAAATACTATAATCTTTCTAATAAATAAATTATATTTGAAAATCAGAATTGGCCAAAAAGCTATAGGTGTAACAAAATACCCCCGTAATACTTAAGGGGGTACTTCAGACTATGAAACTGAACAACTTTCACTATGGAGAACTCTAACGGCTGTCATGAGCTGTACTGCGATTAGCGCAATACAGGTCTCTCATATTATAACCATAATAATCTTATTAATAAATCAAAAAATTGCTCCCTAAAATTAGGGAATCGGGAAAAACACGAAACACTTTCAATCTGACAGCTAAATTGGCACGATTATAACGCCTTCGAATGTCTTTGAACGTGAGAGTTTTTGGCGGGAATTTGTCAGCTACGTTTGGAGTCCTCATATTTCATCGAATTTTTATTGTTTATATTGAATTTTGGTTCGTAGAATTGGTGTTGTTTTACGTAACAAAGTGAACAATATACAGTTCTGTGAAATATGATGGTGTATGGGTCGTAAACAGGAAAAGTGTTCCGTCATTTGTAGCGCGGCAAAGCGGTCGGTTCACCTCTTTCCTGTGGACTTCTCTGCGTTTCCTTCGTCTTTTGGTTGTCTCCAAAAACTCCAAAGAAGCGTCAAAACATCGAACATTAACGTTTTAATTGCTATAAATAAGATAATTTTATTAAAGACATCGGCTGTATGGGATAAATAACCCTTTGCCTTGAATTGAACAGAAAAAAAAGCCTTTTAAATTTTTTTTAAATGAAAACGCCTCGTATTATTTTTATATAACACTATAGTAATTAATACCAACGTCCTTATACCTATCTTAGCGCTTTCTTTGTTTCTGTGTGGAGTTTACTCAGGTGGGTATATTTTTGAAACTATTAATAATGTATTGTATAACAAAAATAGGTTACGTCACTAGCTCCTACCTTCATGGCCACGACACAAGACATGCCTATACTCAATTTTAAATTCCATCGAAATTTTTAAGCTATTTTGAATTACAGAAACATAAACCCACACAGCACATAATGTCTAGTAGAATGTTGAATATTGGTCTAAGTACCAAGATCTAGGTATGATATCAAACACATAAACATAATATCTAACAGATATCTACAGCTTATCTTGAAATCTTATCTTATAAAGATATTATGTAGAAGTCAAAGTCAATATAAGTCAATATAATTTATTCAATATAAGAGCTTGCAGCACACTTATCAAACGTCAAATCTTTTTTAAAGCTACCACCGCGTCGGAACGTGTTGTCGCTGTAGAGAAGATGCGGCCAGAAACTCTACAACATAACACGACTTAATAACTATTACAATATAAATTCTTAAGCTAAAGTTATGTATACAATAATACATAGTCTATTTAATAAGAATCTTAGTAGACGTCTACAGCTGGTCTTAAAATAGTCTAAATAAGATATTGAAATGTATACCTATTTATTAGACATCACCAAAATCTTATATAATCTGAAAGGTTGTAGAGAGGTGAGTCTGCGGGCGCCGATTCCCGGTGCTAAGCGCACCAGTCAGCAGGTCCCGGCGTTATGACATTTTACACTTCCAACCTGGAGCATAGGTTCCGCTCTTGCAACTCCACTTCTGGGCAGCCGGTTAAGGCAAGACAGGAGGCGAGGACCAAATCAATCCGGGCCCTCTGGAGAATCGGGTCCGTGGTGTCGCCACTCACCAACAGCTCGCCACAAGCTGCCCTGCGGGTCCACGAGCTTATTATTATTATTAAACGCCGATGATGTCTTTTGAAACACTTCCTCTCACTTATTCTTAGAACAGCTTTAGTAACGTCACAGAATAGGTAATAGTATACAACGTGTTAATGAATTAACGCAAAACTAGAAAATAGTTTGTTTGGAATCGAGAGCAGAATCGAATTATTATGATTTGAACATCGTTTTTTTTTATATTAAATAATCTGCTTGTAAAATTTAAAATTTACTGAACTCGATCTCACCCTATTTACTTCCAAAACAAGATATTTAAAATGTATCCACGAGCACGCTAGCGCTTTCATTCATTGCTGAAATGATAACAAATCATTAGCCTCAAAACTTAAAATACGAATAACTCAAATTATTGTTTCAATCTAATTATTATGTTATAATCAGTTGGGGTGTATGAGGTTTTGCGCTTATTCATTAACACGTTGTATATGTAACGTCCAAGATATTACAAATACTATAATCTTTCTAATAAATAAATTATATTTGAAAATCAGAATTGGCCAAAAAGCTATAGGTGTAACAAAATACCCCCGTAATACTTAAGGGGGTACTTCAGACTATGAAACTGAACAACTTTCACTATGGAGAACTCTAACGGCTGTCATGAGCTGTACTGCGATTAGCGCAATACAGGTCTCTCATATTATAACCATAATAATCTTATTAATAAATCAAAAAATTGCTCCCTAAAATTAGGGAATCGGGAAAAACACGAAACACTTTCAATCTGACAGCTAAATTGGCACGATTATAACGCCTTCGAATGTCTTTGAACGTCAGAGTTTTTGGCGGGAATTTGTCAGCTACGTTTGGAGTCCTCATATTTCATCGAATTTTTATTGTTTATATTGAATTTTGGTTCGTAGAATTGGTGTTGTTTTACGTAACAAAGTGTCGTGCAAGTGAACAATATACAGTTCTGTGAAATATGATGGTGTATGGGTCGTAAACAGGAAAAGTGTTCCGTCATTTGTAGCGCGGCAAAGCGGTCGGTTCACCTCTTTCCTGTGGACTTCTCTGCGTTTCCTTCGTCTTTTGGTTGTCTCCAAAAACTCCAAAGAAGCGTCAAAACATCGAACATTAACGTTTTAATTGCTATAATAAAGACATCGGCTGTATGGGATAAATAACCCTTTGCCTTGAATTGAACAGAAAAAAAAGCCTTTTAAATTTTTTTTAAATGAAAACGCCTCGTATTATTTTTATATAACACTATAGTAATTAATAACAACGTCCTTATACCTATCTTAGCGCTTTCTTTGTTTCTGTGTGGAGTTTACTCAGGTGGGTATATTTTTGAAACTATTAATAATATATTGTACTTATAACAAAAATAGGTTACGTCACTAGCTCCTACCTTCATGGCCACGACACAAGACATGCCTATACTCAATTTTAAATACCATCGAAATTTTTAAGCTATTTTGAATTACAGAAACATAAACCCACACAGCACATAATGTCTAGTAGAATGTTGAATATTGGTCTAAGTACCAAGATCTAGGTATGATATCAAACACATAAACATAATATCTAACAGATATCTACAGCTTATCTTGAAATCTTATCTTATAAAGATATTATGTAGAAGTCAAAGTCAATATAAGTCAATATAATTTATTCAATATAAGAGCTTGCAGCACACTTATCAAACGTCAAATCTTTTTTAAAGCTACCACCGCGTCGGAACGTGTTGTCGCTGTAGAGAAGATGCGGCCAGAAACTCTACAACATAACACGACTTAATAACTATTACAATATAAATTCTTAAGCTAAAGTTATGTATACAATAATACATAGTCTATTTAATAAGAATCTTAGTAGACGTCTACAGCTGGTCTTAAAATAGTCTAAATAAGATATTGAAATGTATACCTATTTATTAGACATCACCAAAATCTTATATAATCTGAAAGGTTGTAGAGAGGTGAGTCTGCGGGCGCCGATTCCCGGTGCTAAGCGCACCAGTCAGCAGGTCCCGGCGTTATGACATTTTACACTTCCAACCTGGAGCATAGGTTCCGCTCTTGCAACTCCACTTCTGGGCAGCCGGTTAAGGCAAGACAGGAGGCGAGGACCAAATCAATCCGGGCCCTCTGGAGAATCGGGTCCGTGGTGTCGCCACTCACCAACAGCTCGCCACAAGCTGCCCTGCGGGTCCACGAGCTTATTATTATTATTAAACGCCGATGATGTCTTTTGAAACACTTCCTCTCACTTATTCTTAGAACAGCTTTAGTAACGTCACAGAATAGGTAATAGTATACAACGTGTTAATGAATTAACGCAAAACTAGAAAATAGTTTGTTTGGAATCGAGAGCAGAATCGAATTATTATGATTTGAACATCGTTTTTTTTTATATTAAATAATCTGCTTGTAAAATTTAAAATTTACTGAACTCGATCTCACCCTATTTACTTCCAAAACAAGATATTTAAAATGTATCCACGAGCACGCTAGCGCTTTCATTCATTGCTGAAATGATAACAAATCATTAGCCTCAAAACTTAAAATACGAATAACTCAAATTATTGTTTCAATCTAATTATTATGTTATAATCAGTTGGGGTGTATGAGGTTTTGCGCTTATTCATTAACACGTTGTATATGTAACGTCCAAGATATTACAAATACTATAATCTTTCTAATAAAAAAATTATATTTGAAAATCAGAATTGGCCAAAAAGCTATAGGTGTAACAAAATACCCCCGTAATACTTAAGGTACCCCCTTAAGTATTACGGGGGTATTTTGTTCAGACTATGAAACTGAACAACTTTCACTATGGAGAACTCTAACGGCTGTCATGAGCTGTACCGCGATTAGCGCAATACCAAATGTGTCAAAAGTTATGGTTCGTACGTAGTCCAGTTTCGGTTCAATCACCGAAATTTACCGCGATTGCAGTCCTGGGCCTTTAGACAAAGTATCTTTCGATTAGTGTTAACGACAGTAGAAAACATAAAAATGTATGGACTTGACGTAAAAGCAAACGTCAAAATGTTTCGATCGCTAATGTCAAATCCATACATTCTGTCATTTTCAACTTGCGTCAACGCCAATAGAATGTCACTTTGTCTGCGCTACAATGGCGCGGCAGCGCCAATAACTCCCTGAAGGCATTATTTATTGGTACTGAACAATTTTTCCATTGGCAACACCACCTGTCAGACATAATGCAAACCATAGACAAACAACACTTTTTACTGTCAACGTGACAGGTTTATCTGTAATTTTAATATTTCCATACATAGCAATGGGGAACTTGCACAGTTTTATATTTTAAGATTTAAGGCGCACACAAGAAAATACCAAAAACGAAAATGGTAAAATATGCACAAATATTTTACCATGATATTTCAAATTCCGCGCCAAAACGCTCACTGCCATGACGTGACGTCACTTCTTTTCATGATGCGTGAAGCTCATCACAAATCATCTGCTATAATATGATGCCGTACTCTTCTAACGCACGCACTTTGCGCTGATTGGTGTTTGAAATTACGTTTCGATCCACGTAACTTATAATTGAAAGCATATGCTCACGACTATATTCCACGAGGGGGTAGTCAGAGATATTCTGAAACCTCAGAACATCCACGTTTCACCAGTAGTACCGAAACTCTGTCCAGTGTGACGGAGGGTGAACCCGTCGCCACTTGTAATGAACAGTGAGTACAATACATGCCTCGAAATTGAAGCATGCAGGTTTCCTCACGATGTTTTCCTTCACCGAAAGGCCAGTGGTGTTACAAATCCTACATAAATTCCGATAAACTCATTGGTTCGAGTCGGCCTGGACGGGGATCAAACCATCGCCTCCTGCACGGCAGGCAAGGTTACTCGCCACTGGACCACCACGGCTTCACATTTATAATTGAAATATTTCTTAAAAATGAAAACTGTAGAATAAATCTTTCAGTAATGTTCTATTCACAACTATTATTATTGAAGTAGGTATTAAGATAATTTCTAATTATAATTTTGGCGCAAGTTCATTTCAGATGGATTGTTCATAGTAGTGAACCTGCCTGCTGTGCCAAGGGTCGCGGGTTCGAATCCTGTAAGGGACAAATATTTGTATGATGAATATGAATATTTGTACCCGAGTCATGGAAGTTTGTATCTATAAATGTATTCTATATCGTTGTCTAGTCATCATAACACAAGTCCAGGCTAGATTCTGGAACTTTAAATGTGACTAGATAATTTGTGTGACAATGTCCAAGATATTTATTTTTTTATTTTTTTATACCCCCTTCCCCTAATTACCTCCACGTGTTGTATGGACGTCATCACTTAGTTTTCTTAACGATGATGCTTGTTATGAATATTTTGTTTTGTACAAAATAAAATTTTATACCTACTCTATTTTTGTGTTCGTCTGTTTATTTTATAAACATGTGTGTGACTATTCGTAAAGCAATATATGAGCACATGAGTAAATACAATACCTTTATGTGGTAGGTAGGGTTGCCAAACTTTTTTAAAACTCTAACTGGGTTTTTTTTTGGTCATAGGCCCACCCTAAAAGGAAGGATCTCCATAGAGTCCGCATAAATTTACGATTGTAGTTGGTCTCTTTTGTCTTATGACATACCTTTAATAGTAGAAGGAGATGGAACTATAGATATTTGTTTATGCGGCTGTCCACTTTTTTTTGAGCTAGTGTGTGTGTAAAGTGACCGTAAACATAAGGCCATATGTCACTTGGTGCCTTTTGTCCATACTACTTGACACCACACACTCAAACCTAAACGTAAAAAAAAGTGGACACTTTACAATTGGTATGGCTCACTCTAGTCTTAAAGAGTGAATCTTCCTCTTAGGGCTGATTAGATCATTCCCACCGCTGTAAAGGTACAGATATACAATGCTCATTAGTAGCACGAGAGCATGCTAATTTCGAGCCAGTGCTACCTAGTAGCATGTGTGAACAGACGTGCTACAAATTAGCATGCTTACTTCAAAATCGATCAGCTGTTGATTTTCGAGCATGCTACCTGGGGTGCGGGGTGGTGGGACGCACTCTTTTAGCAAGTGTAGACGTGTTTGTTTATTAGCATGCTTCTGTCAGTTCAATATGGATTTTACGCCGTTTATTACTATTTTGATTAGTTTTTAACTATTATTGTTTGAATAGTATATTGAATAAGTTGTGTCGTGAAAAATGGCACGTTGGGGAGACGAAAAGACATTCATTTTATTATTCACACAGAAACAACTTACTCCATTGCAAACGGGAAACGGCAAGAAGAGAATAAATAAATAGCGACTCCTATCCTATAATGATATCCTAGCATTGAAACTGTACATTTTAAGGAAAATCTGACACGATACAAGCATAGAGATTTGTTTCTAGATTGTTTCTGCAAAATTTCATTGAGTTTAATCGGTTAGTATTGAAAATATCACCAGACTTAGTTTGTATTGAGCGCGCCAACTGTAATATATTAACAATGTATAATAGGATACTTAATATATTAGGTTTGGCAACCCTACTACGTAGGTTGTGTTGTAACCCCACCAACGAGACACCTATAAAAGAGTGGTTCATACCAAGGTATGTATCAGTTTGATATCACCTCGCATCAACATGAAAATCATCTTCTTTTTCTTCCTTTTGGTAAGTAACAATAATATTATCCAATATTATAGCGTTTAATCCATAAATATCTATATATTTGTTGGCAGAACTTAATAAATAAAAAAATTAAAAAAAATTACTATACTCCATACAAAATAGCAGCGAAATTTTAAGGCTATTTTGCAGTACAGAAACTTCGTGTTTTGTACGTAAAAAACAGCTCTAGCTCTAACAGATTCGTATTAAGGAGAAAAATCGAGCTCGCTTTACTCGCTCTAAGGCCGAGATTCAGAGACGATTTGTAAGTCATAGTTCGGACTCCCGTATGTCAAAATCCATACATTTTCGCCACGCTTAGCTCGAGCTAAGACCAAAAAAATCGTCTCTGAATCTCGGCCTAAGTTTCAGTTTTTGCATGGATAAAAAATCGCGATTAAAAAATCAACTGTCCCATACATTTGCATCAAGTAGGTTTGCAGTTTTGTATGGAAGAGTAGATTTTTTTTTTCGTGATTTCGATGTTGGTGCCATAGAAAAAGTTGTTCAGTTTGACGGTCTGATCGTCCCCTTAAAAATTGTCATCGTGTCATTGTGTCAGCATATTAAGAAGGACCATCTATAATAAATGACTGATTGTAAATTACTTTTTGCACAGATTGCAGCAGTATTTGCCGCTCCGCAAATGGGGTTGCCAGTGTCTGGGGGAAACTTTCCAGCTATAGACATTGCGAACCAGGCGCTCAATATGGGTCGTAAGTACACAGAAATTAGCTCTTAAAGTGTGTAGTCTTCGTCACAGTTTTTAGAGGTGGTCAAGCATACCCCCTAAATAGAGGGGGCGGGGTATCCTTCCAAAGTCAAAGTCAATATAATTTATTCAATATTGCAGCACACTTATCAAACGTCAAATCTTTTTAAAGCTACCACCGCGTCGGAACGTGTTGTCGCTGTAGAGAAGAAGCGGTCAGAAACTCTACAACATAACACGACTTACTAACTATTACAATATAAATTCTTAAGCTTAAGTTATGTTTACAATAATACATAGTCTATTTAATAAAATAATTGATACTATACTGTAAAGTAAATAAACTATAAGCTAGTGAACTCAGACCCAAGCATTTTGATCATTTAAATAATCATCCAATTTATAATATGCTTTTTTACAGAGGAGTTTCTTGATTTAAGTTTTAAACATGTTTTCGGAAAGATTCAAAATGGTCTCGGGGATTTTATTATAACAACGTATACAGTGACCCATGAAAGACGTTTTGACCCTACTAAGCCGAAAGTGTGGAGATATCAGTTTATTTTTGTTTCGAGTGTTGTAATTATGGACATCACAACTTTTTGGAAATCAAGACAATTTTTTTTCTTATATATAAGATTTTTAAGTCATAGTTCAAAGTCAAAGTCAAAGTCAATATAATATAGGAGCCTGAAGCACACTTATCAAACGTCAAATCTTTTTTAAAGCTTCCACCGCGTCGGACCGCGTCGTTCGAACTCCCGTATGTAAAAATCCATACATTTTCGCCACGCTTAGCTCGAGCTTAGACTAAAAGAATCGTCTCTGAATCTCCGCCTTACACTCTACACGCAACTGTTTACAAGCAGTTGACGTCATCAACCATTAGTATCAATTATTTTATTAAATAGATTGTGGATTATTGCATACATAACTTTAGCTTAACAATTTATATTGTAATAGTTATTAAGTCGTGTTATGTTGTAGAGTTTCTGGCCGCGTCTTCTCTACAGCGACCACACGTTCCGACGCGGTGATAGCTTTAAAAAAGATTTGACGTTTGATAAGTGTGCTGCAAGCTCCTATATTGAATAAATTATATTGACTTTGACTTTGTCTCTGAATCTCGGCCTGAGTGTCGTACAAAGTTTACGTCATCGCGACGTCACCTGCTTGTTGCCACTTGTATTGTCAGGAAAAGCGTGTTCGCGGGATATTTCCGTAACATTTTTATTTTCGTTTTTTCTTGCACTATAGTCAAAGTCAAAAGTCAAAGTCAAAATTGTTTATTCAAAATAATATCACATAGATAACTTTTTGACGTCATGTTTTTGAATCTACCACCGCGTCGGAAGGTGTTCCTTTGTAGAGAAGATGCGGCCAGAAACTCTACAACACACTTCTTTTAAACAATACAAATATACAAAGTACAATTAATGGAACGTAAAATATACATTTTCTACAGAGCCCTTAGGCCGAGATTCAGAGACGATTTTTTTAGTTTTTTAGCACGGCGAAATTGTATGGATTTTAACATACGGGAGTTCGAACTAAAAATCGTCTCTGAATCTCGGCCTTAGACATCAAGTGATTAACGTAGAAAACTTTTTTAAAACCTGTCAAATACCCTGGGTGTGTGTGTGTGTGTGTGTCGTGTGTCGTGTGTCGTGTGTGTGTCAAGTGTAGATTGATTGATTGATTTATGTTTTCAGCCCCAAGACAGGTCACGCCAATGATCGGATAAGGTATGTTTTACTTTTAAGTTTCGTAGATACCTAAGATTATTTTGAATAAATAATATCATTAAAGCCGGTCAAGTGCGAGTCGGGCTACTCGCGCACTGAGAGTTCCGTATCGCACCACCACACAGCATTATTAAATTACAAAAAAGTTTTTTTTTCTCTGGGAACTTTAGCGCGAGACCGACTCACACTTGGCCGGTTTTTATTCCTTGTCGTTATACTGTAGAGTTTGCTCTATAATCACACAAAGTTTGATGTTTGTATGTATTACCGTTTATAAGATAGAGCGAGAAGACATAACCAAGAGCTTTAAACTAAGGCCGAGATTCAGAGACGATTTTTTAGTCTTAGCTCGAGCTAAGTAGGGCGAAAATGTATGGATTTTGACATACGGGAGTTCGAACTATGATTTAAAAATCGTCCCTGAATCTTGGCCTAAGAGTCTCCCCATCAAACTGAAAAACTTTACTTTGGAAGCAAACCGATTGGAGCAAAAAAATCAGCTGTTCCATACTAAACTCCTATAGTAAAAGTTGTTCAGTTTGATGGGTAGACTCTTAGGCCGAGATTCAGAGACGATTTTTAAGTCATAGTTCGAACTCCCGTATGTCAAAATCCATACATTTTCGCCACGCTTAGCTCGAGCTAAGACCAACAAAATCGTCTCTGAATCTCGGCCTTAGTTTAAAAGGATGCTAAAGATATCAATTTCACCATAAAGAAGCTGCTTTCAAGATATGTTTCTGTACTCTTCTTATGCACGCAAAATTAAATAAGCACGTCTCTGTCCTGCGTGCGAGTGAGAGGAAGCGATTAGTAACTTGCGTGCGTTAGAAGAGTACAGCAACATATTAAAGCGTCCGTCTGTGACGGCCTTAATGTGTATAATAATGTAAGGGGGTCCGTTAGTTACGTAAGGTGATTTTGGCGATTTTACGCCCCCCCATAGGTGATAATTTATTTCGTGAGATTTGTTCGACCCCCTCTCCCCCCCGCCCCAAATCTCACGTGAGATTGGGTGAGAGTGAGATTCAGATTGCTGATTACGGTGGGTTTAATGCGACAATTTTTTTTTCAGGTTTCCCGTAATCAACTAACTACCATAGATACATACATAATCAACTAGTAACTGGCTGTCTTTAATGTTAACCGACTGCGAAACAATATGAATTAATTACTGATGAATGTAAACTTATTAATTTTTACAATATGAATACTTGGACAACACAATACTGTTTTTTATCAACAATTTCTATTGAATAAATTAAAAATGTTTTAAAAAATAAGCGACACGTTTTTTTTCATTATAATTTAATTTAATAATGAATTTGGCATTTTTCTGAAATTGGGCGGCATTATGGCCATTATTACCTTGACCGGAGATGTTGATGAAAGTTTTTTTTTAACTATTTATCCTTTCGGAAAGGCAATAGGGTAATTATACGAAATGTGGACAAACGTGAGGACGAATGTGGACGAAATGAGAATCTGATTTGTTTTCAAATATTTGCATTTTAACTGTTTCTATAGGAAGAAGTATCTACTATAAGTAGAATATTGGGAACTAGCCCTTACGGTCGCTGGCTTTAACTATATTTTTCTTTGAGCCTTTACAAAATTATTCCTAACTCTCGAAATGCGAGGGTGGTTCACACATTCCAATATTCAAGGGAGTTTTACGCGAGGATCAAACCGAATCAAAATGGGAGCGCCTTTCTTTATTGCTCACTTTTACTATATTTTTTTCCATTAATTGGCACATTATTAAACGAATTCCACCACATTACCACAATAATAGCCAAGAAATACTAATTAAGAAAATTAAGAAACTAAAACCCGTTTCTTCACTGTTTCCGCGCAAAACTCCTGATAAAAGTTGATTACGATTTTTTTAAAAATAATTTATGAACTTCATGCTTGTGGAAGGTCTTGGTTTGAGGAAGTATCTATCCAATCTCGAGGATTGTTTTTGAGTAAAGGTACAGATAGACTCATGCACAATAATAGCATGCTAATAAGCATGCTAATGAGCATGCTAAAAAAGAACATGCTTAGAACTGTTTACATTTGCTAGCAATAAGCATGCTAAATTGTAGCATGCTCCTTTGATGTTACGGAATGAGCATGCTTCAAGGAAAGAACTCGGTACACTTGCTATTGTAGCATGCTATTATGTAAGCTGTTTCTGTGTGAATAATAAAATTAATGTCTTTTCGTCTCCCCAACGTGGCATTTTTCACGAACAACTCATTCAACATACAAACAAACACAAAAAGTTAAAAACTAATCAAAATAGTAATAAACGGCGTGAAAATCGATAATGAACTGACAGAAGCATGCTCAAAAGAAGCATACACGTCTACACTTGCTAAAAGAGTGCGTCCCACCACCCCGCACCCCAGGTAGCATGCTCGAAAATCAACAGCCGATCGATTTTGAAGTAAGCATGCTAATTTCTAGCACGTCTGTTCACACATGCTACTAGGTAGCACTGGCTCGAAATTAGCATGCTCTCGTGCTACTAATGAGCATGTGTATCTGTATCTTAAGAACACAACTGAGAAGGATTGCGGAGCCTCGTGGCAGGCTGAAACGTGTACCGCACGAACACCACGCGAAAGACAAGACGTGTTTGGGGCAAACCCTGCAACGTGACTCCGCTTAGAAAATTACAGTGATATGTAAAGAAATGTCAAACGATGATTCGATTCAGGCAATGGAAATGTAGCCCATTTTATCGTAAAATTATTTTTTAGCATTTTTCAAATAATTAAAAAAAATACTTATTCAGGGTCCTTAATATGCTGACACCTTTTTAAGGGGATTATCAGACCATCAAACTGAACAACTTTCATTTTGGGACCAAAATCAAAATCGCGAAAAAAAAAACTGCTGTCCCATACATTTGGCTCAAGTAGGTTTTCAGTTTTGTATTGAAGAGGACAAGAAGGACCCTGTATTATATTTAATTATTTGAAAAATGCTAAAAAAATAATTTTACGATGAAAATAATTGGGCTACATTTCCTTTGCCTCAATCGAATCATCGTTTTATCAGGAGTTGTGCGCGGGAATCGTAATGAAAAGGGTTTTTGATTCTTAATTTTCAAAATTCGTTTTTCGTGGCTATTATTGTGGTAAAAATAGGATTCTTCAAAGCATCATATCTCATGAAGTACTAACAGTAGAAGTATGATTTGCGGATATCTGTAAATTGAACATATAATTGAAGTTTTGATTAGAGCCAAAACACGATTAAGACACATTTTCTCGATAGAAAAACAAGCCAAAGTAGCCTCCGTCTTTATCGATAAACGCTTGAAAGTGCTAAACGGTGAATATTAGAAACACGAGGCTTGATTTAATTTAAAAAAAGAGATTGTTTTTTATAAGTTTTGATTAGAGCAGAATTGAACTTACATAAATAGTACAATCACAATTAAATAAAGTTTGTTTTACGCTTGCGTCGTTTCAGGCGCGCGCGCCGCCCTGTCTCTTTCTCTCGCATCAGGCAATAATATAAGCTATCACACGCCCATTTCGCTTCAATTATTTTTCGACATAGGCCCTTAAGAAGGACCTTGTTTATTTATTGATTGATAACACTAAAAATAATGGATAGAAAAATCTGATAATTTTTAAATAAGCTTTGTAGGACATAATCTCCAAATGGTTTTCTAATTTTCGTGCCTTTCTTAAAATGAAATGTCCATTTCTGTTAATAAAATGTCTTTAAAATTTATATTCCCCAATTATTTCTAGATAATTTAGCATGGCACTAACTCTGATGTGATTGTTATTTTATATAATACTAGAGTTAACCCGCGACTTCGTCCACAAAAATAATATATGAGATTTTAAGTCTAATCATAAGTTATCAAACAAAAAAAGTTTCATCAAAATCGGTTCAGTAGTTTTTGCGTGATGCTGTTACAAACATATAAACAAACAGACAAACAGACAGACAACAAATCTAAAAAAGGTTCATTTGGAGTCCGGGATACCTAAAAACCATATCGTAATCTTTTTAATGTCCAGACACACTTCCGTTACAGTTTTATAATATTAAGATGACTTGGCTGCATGGGCTATGCACTCTTTGCCTTTTCGCAAGGAAAAATATAACAACAACGACAAAAACAAATGTCAACAAAAAACGCAACAGCTCATCAAAAAATTCTCAACTTGTTTTCAAACTACATTTACCTATAAAACTAATGTTTTAAACGCGCCAAATACTTAACAAATAAACTCTCAGTTTTGCTAAGTGTAATACTTGCTACTTGCTAAGTGTAATACTTTAAAAATACCATACTAAAATAGTGTTAAAGTGTAGATAATAAGAGATGGTTGGCGAAGATGAAGATTTTAGTTTTTGTCTGAAGACTTTGCTGGACCGGCTGATTGAAGGCAAGGGGGTGTACTGCGGGGTGTGCATGCGTGGGGGGGAGGAGATCACACTCATGCGGCCGCGCCGAGTCAAAGAATTAATACAATATCATGGCTTTAGAATATTCGAGCCCATTGTAAGTAGCAAACATTACTATGCTTCATTCCAAATAAGAACGGGGAGATTTTTCGATTCCTATTTTGCTTTCTGGCCCATTCTGATTACCAAAATTAATTTATTGGATACATATACTATCCGACATATCTTGGACGTTACTAAAGTTGTTTTAAGAATAAGTGAGAGGAAGTGTTTCAAATCTCTGTTTCTGTAATGCAAAATAGCCTTAAAATTTCGTTGCTATTTTGAATGGAGTATAGTTACTGCGTAACAGATATATTATAAGCATATTCTCATGACTATAGGGTCCTTTTTAGGGTTCCGTACCCAAAGGGTGAAAACGGGACCCTATTCATAAGCCTACGCTGTCCGTCCGTCCGTCTTACCTATTTTGGGATGTAACTTTTGAACCGTAATAGCTAGACAGTTGAAATTTTCACAGAATGTGCATTATTTTGGCGGATTTTCTAACAAATAATAGAATTGAATGTTAAAAATTAATGGACCTCATATTTCTCAATGTTTTTTCTTCTCGCTCTATCATAAAAATGATTATACGGATTAAAACCCAGGCCTGAAGACGATAGGACTGATATTGGAACACAGAAACAAGGTGCATCTTAATATGCTGACACTTTTTTATGGAGCTCATCAGACCATCAAACTGAACAACTTTCACTATGGGACCAATGACTAAATCACGAAAAAATATCAGCTGTCCCTTACATTTAGCTCGATTAGATTTCTAGTTAAGTATAGAAGATCAGATTTTTTTTGCGATTTTGTTATCGGTCCCATAGAGAAAGTTGTTCAGTTTGATGGTCTGATCATCCTCTTAAAAAGTGTCAGCATATTAAGAAGGACAGGGTCCTTATACTACTATACTTCATTCCAAATAAGGACGACGAGATTTTCCGATATCCATTTCGCTTTCTGGCATTATTGGATACATATACTATCCGACATATCTCGGACGTTACTAAAGCTTTCCTAAGAATAAGTGAGAGGAAGTGTTTCAAATCTCTGTTTCTGTAATTCAAAATAGGCTTAAAATGTGGTTGCTATTTAGAATGTAGTATATGTGTTCTGTGGGCTCAGGACAGCAGGATGCCGTGGGCGTGCGTGGTGTGTGAGAGCGCGGCCGCGCACGCGCTGCGAGCTCACCGCGCGCTGCGCTGCGCCGCGCGCGTCACGGCTCTCCTTACTGAGCTCAGAGCCGCCGACACGCGCGGGGGCAGCAAGGTACTCTCACTGTATCACTATCTACTGTGGACAGATAATACTACGGGTGCGCGCGCCTGACCGCATTCCCTCGCTGGATTTCTCTCAAGTTTCCCAGAAAGTGTGAGGTGAGGTGGGGTATCTGAAGTCAGAGGGGGGCGGGGAGTGGCCGTTCTGTGGTGCTATTGTGTAATTTTGACGATTACGATTGATCGAACCATTTTGACAGTTCAATAAGAGTTCAGCTGCCAAACGAACATTTTTGTATTGTGTAACCGAACACGACCGATCGACCGATCCCACTCGGATGAATGAATGAATGATGATATAGAACTATATACTATTAGCTATTCTGTGGTTACACCCCGGGCACTTCCTACAAAGGACAGAAAGTGGCAAGATGTCGTCACATGAAAAACTGAGCCTAGGGCTGCGAGAACTATGATTGCGTGTGGTACAATTTATGACGGCTAGATGGCGCGCGTGACGACATTTTCTGCATATGCTCACGACTATATTCCCCGAGGGGGTAGTCAAAGAAATTTTGATAACTCGTAACATCCACGCTTCACTAGCAGTACCGAAACTCTGCTACGACGACATATAAAGCTGGGTCCGCTACGCCGTGTTTGCATGTTTGCTAACACGATATTGTCTGCTAACCGATTCCTCTCCCCCCGCAGGCGAACGCGGGTGATGTTATCCATTCGCGGCGAACAACATTGTTAGTAAACACGAAAACACGGCGCAGCGGACCCGGCTTTATACTCGTAGTTACCACATTTTTTTACGAATAATGCCCAGCAATGGAACAATATAGGTTTGAAAATAAAATTGTCGACGGCATAAACTGAAATATTGTTGAGTACACCCCTAAAGTTATTTACACTAAATATCTCGTGACGTCATTCTACTCATAATGTCTTCGTTGCGAAGACCAATATTATGAAGCCGTGGTGGTCCAGTGGCGAGTAACCTTTCCTGCCGTGCAGGAGGCGATATTTCGATCCCCGTCCAGGCCGACTCGTACCAATGAGTTTTTCGGAATTTATGTACGATTTGTAACACCATTGGCTTTTCGGTGAAGGAAAACATCGTGAGGAAACCTGCATGCTTCAATTTCGAGGCATGTATTGTACCCACTGTCCATTACAAATGGCGACGGGCTCACTCCCCGTCACACTGGACAGAGTTTCAGTACTTCTGGTGAATCGTGGATGTTCTGAGGTTTCAGAATATCTCTGACTACCCCCTCGGGGAATATAATCGTGAGCATATGCTTATGCTTATTATAAAGCCTTCTACGTATACAGAACGTAGGCACGGAGGCACGCCGCGTCTTGTGGAAGGAGTGCGAGGCGATGCTGCGATCAGTGAGGGGAGCGAGGAAGCTAGTGAGGACCGACGTGCTGGTGGTGGATAGCACCGGGGTGAGGGCTGATAATGATCCCATGGGACACAAGGTACGCATTATACAGGGTATAAGCAGGCCTCCGACAGGGTAGGCAGAGACAATAGATCGCCATTGGCTACGATCCTGACACCTCTTTTGCCTCTTCCACAGTCATAAGTCGTTACATACACGCTCGTCGACTTCGGGTAAATTTGATCTGACCCTTCTTAAGTATGCTGCCAATTTGGTCTGCATACTTACGTCTAGGGCGACTCCATTCGACTGTTCCATTCACTCTCGCTTTATACCCCGTGTTAATGAATTAACGCAAAACTAGAAAGTAGTTTGTTCAGAATCGAGAGCAGAATCGAAATATCATGTTTTCAACATAGGTAATTTTTTTCAAAATATTAAATAATTAGTTTGTAAAATTTAAAATTGACTGAACTCGATCTCAACCCACCGCACGGGCACACTCACCCTAATTAATACCAAGACAAGATTCTTAAAATGTATTTACGAGCACGCTAGCGCTTTCATTAATTGCTTAAATGATACCAAATCATTTTTGCCTAAAAACTTAAAATGCTATTTAACTTTAAATTTTAACTATCATAATAATGCAATTTTTGTTTGAATCTAATTATTTTGTTATAAATTAGTTGTGGTATATGAGGTTTTGCGCTTATTCATTAACACGTTGTATATTTCATACGTCAGTCTACTATCACTCATCCTTTCCACATGACCACACCATCACAGCAAACCCTTTTCAATCCTTGTCACTATATCCTCATTCAGTTCACATCTTTCTCTAAATCCTTTACAGGGTCCTTCTTAATAATAAGTTGACTCTTTTTTAAGGGGATGATCAGACCATTAAACTAAAAAACTTTTTTATGGCACCAACATCAAAATCGCGAAAAAAAATCGGCTGTTCCATACATTTGGCTTAAGTAGGTTTGTAGTTTTGTATCGAAGAGCAGATATTTTTTTCGCGATTTCGATGTTGGCCCAATAGAGAAAGTTGTTCAGTTTGATGGTCTGATAATCCCCTTCAGAAGGGCCCTGTATTTATTTGAATTAATGTAATAAGTAATCGCGTTTTCTAATTACGCCACCGAGCCCACTACCCAGAGAACGAAATTTTTAATCGTGGCGCCATCTGCTGGCAGTTATTGCAAACTAACCAACTCGCAAGTCCAGTATAACAGATAATAAAAAAAATAAAAAAATAAAATTAAAATTGGAAGAGGTCGTGTCATCTATCGTATGAATTCCAGTTGTAATACTGCACTTACGAGTTGGTTAGTTTGCAATAACTGCCAGTAGATGGCGCCACGTCGCTTAAAGACGCAATAGATTGAAAATTTCGTTCTCTGGGTAGTGGGCTCGGTGGCGAAATTGGATAAACGCAATTCCCCGGTTTGGAATAGTGCGGGTTCAAGTCCCGACCGAGACTTAATTTTCAATCTTTATTTTGATTTGAAATATAATAAGTAATATTGTATTAGTTACAGAGAACTGCGATCAAAACGCCGTCACGTTTACAAACTAAGTGAGTATACTCATTGTTTACCCCGCTACTCTGCTAGTAGCGTACAGATATAGGATAAAGTTTTAATCAAAGGGGATACTTTAACCACGCATTCGACCTATCAAACTGAACAACTTTCACTATGGAGCCACCATCGAAATATCAAAAAAAATCTGCTGTTTCATATCCAAGTTAATATGCTGACACTTTTTAAGGGGATGATCAGACCGTCAAATTGAACAACTTTCACTATGGAACCAACATCGAAATCGCGAAAAAAGAATCACCTCTTCCATACAAAACTGCTGATTTTTTTTTCGCGATTTCGATGTTGGTTCCATAGAGAAAGTTGTTCAATTTGACGGTCTGATCATCCCCTTAAAAGGTGTCAGCATATTAAGTAGAAACCTGTATACAGGATGTAACAAAACACCCTAGTAATACTTAAGGGGGTGGTTTAGACCATCAAACTGAACAACTTTCACTATGGAGCCAACGTCGAGAAAAATTTAAAAAATTTCAGCTGTCCCATACATTTGAGTCGAGATGGTACTGCAGTTTCGAATGACAGCGGATTTTATTTCGCGATTTCGAATTTTGTTGTTGCTCCGATCTATTTGCTCCCATAGTAAAAAGTTGTTCAGTTTGATGAGTAGACTTAGTTTAAAAGGTTGCTAATTATATCTGTATCACTCTGTAGAATTTTCTATTAAATTAGAATAAAACTTCAACAGCACGCCAGCCAGCTCTGAAATAGAGACGGTAATCCTGGACGACGACGAGGACCCCCTGGCGATGACCCCCGGACCCCCCAACACGAGACCCCCCAACACGGGACCCCCCAACACAGGACCCCCCAATACAGGGAGACTCGTTCAGCTGACCCCCCTTGTCTCCATCTACAACGCGTCTAACGTACTTTACGTGCCACAACAAAATAATAATCAGGTAAATTAACATTGTTTTTAATAGGGTTCGAAATTATCATGATAATTATTTTCTTGAATTATTATCATGATAATTATCGGATAATTATCCAAGCCTTAGACTACTTATATGAGGACAAGTTACGCGTGTAATTCTACTAACAAACTTTTCTGCCACTTTTTGCGGGCGAGGTAGCACGAGATACGCAACTTTGAATTTTAATTCATTAGTTTAGATTCTAATTTTGAATGTTATGTATGTATATGCCCACGACTATATTCCCCGAGGGGGTAGTCAGAGATGTTCTGAAACCTCAGAGCATCCACGTTTCACCAGTAGTACCGAAACGATTTCCAGTGTGACGGGGGGTGAACCCGTCGCCACATAATGGACAGTGGGTACAATACATGCCTCGAAATTGAAGCATGCAGGTTTCCTCACGATGTTTTCCTTCACCGAAAAGCCAGTGGTGTTACAAATCGTACATAAATTCCGAAAAACTCATTGGTACGAGTCGGCCTGGACGGGGATCGAACCATCGTCTCCTGCACGGCAGGCAAGGTTACTCGCCACTGGACCACCACGGCTAATTTTGAATGTTAAAAATCATGAAAAACAGTGTCGTGTGAACCCCAAACGTCATAAGTTCGAAATTATTGTTCCGCAATTATAGGCTGTCGCGTTTAGTGATAAGGTATACAATTGTATGTAAATGCGTAAGATCTTTTGATCTTGCACGTTGGCAGAGGGGAAATGCTAAGGCGAGACGGGTCCGTATATAATTCGTCTAAGATCCAGGCCGATACTTCGAGTAAAATTTCTAATTTCCAGGATCAGTCATAATTAAAATTGCCCAAGTCCCGACTCGCACTTGACCGGTTTTTTTTGTAAATATCATCAATTTACAGACACATTTCTCTCCCAGTTTTTAATAATGTAGAATGTAATGTTTTATACAGGGTGTTACCTTGCATAGTTGTCATACCTTGAGGGCTGATTGTACCCATGATACTGTACAACTTTCCCTAAGAAACTGATAGGAAATTCGAAATTTTTTTAGACTTTATATACTAAATGCAATCAACAGATCGAACGTTTGTATGGAAAGGCGAAAATTTTGCGAATTCCTTATAGGTTTCCTTGGGAAAGTTGTGCAGTATCATGGGTACAATCAACCCTCAAGGTATGGCAACTATGCAAGGTAACAGCCTATACAACGTGTTAATGAATAAGCGCAAAACCTCATACACCCCAACTGATTTACAACAAAATAATTAGATTGAAACAATAATTTCATTATTTGGACATTAAAATTTAAAGTTATTCGCATTTTAAGTTTTCATGGCAAAAATGATTTGTTATCATTTCAGCAATGAATGAAAGCGCTAACGTGCTCATGGATACATTTTAAGAATCTTGTTTTGGTAGTAAGTAGGGTGAGAGTGCCCGAGCGGTGCGTTGAGATCGAGTTCAGTAAATTTTAAATTTTACAATTACTAATTATTTAATATTTTGAAAAAATTACCTATGTTGAAACAATGATAATTCGATTCTGCTCTCAATTCTGAACAAACTACTTTCTAGTTTTGCGTTAGGTCCTTCTTAATATGCTGACACTTTTTTAAGGGCATGATCAGACCGTCAAATTGAACAACTTTCTCTATGGCACTAACATCGAAATCGCGAAAAAAAATCAGCTGTCAACATTTGACTCAAGTAGGTTTGCAGTTTTGTGTGGAAGAGCTGTTTTTTTTGCGATTTCGATGTTGGTGCCACAGAGAAAGTTGTTCAGTTTGACGGTCTGATCATCCCCTTAAAAAAGCATATTAAGAAGGACCTCATATAATGTATTTTATTATGTTTGTTGCCAGAATGTCATCGTTTTAATAGACAACGACTGTACAGTCCAAAAGGATGAAATCGCTGAGCTAATGCTGAAGGGGACCGACGACGGTGCGAGGAAGAGGGCGAGACTCGGGGGGTCGGGGGGTGCGGGCCCCCCGGGGGTCGGGGGGTCCCCTGGGGGGCACTACGTCGTCGATATAGATGACGTTACCGGCATGATCAAAGAGCACACTAGGCTGAAACTGGAAAGTAAGGTTGGTGTAAAACTCAGATCAAAAAAGTAGCATAAGCATATGCTCACGACTATATTCCCTGAGGGGGTAGTCAGGGATATTCTGAAACCTCAGATCATCCACGATTCACCAGTAGTATCGAAACTCTGTCCATTGTGACGGGGAGTGAGCCCGTCGCCACTTGTAGTGGACAGTGGGTACAATACATGCCTCGAAATTGAAGCATGCAGGTTTCCTCACGATGTTTTCCTTCACCGAAAAGCCAGTGGTGTTACAAAACGTACATCAAAAAAGTCCTCTGTAAAAATGCATATTATAAACTGGATGATTATTTAAATTAACAAAATGCTTGGGTCTGAGATCACTAGTTTATTTAATTAAATAGACTATATATTACTGTATACATAACACTAGCTTAAGGATTTATATTGTAATAGTTATTAAGTCGTGTTATGTTGTAGAGTTTCTGGCCGCATCTTCTCTACAGCGACAACACGTTCCGACGCGGTGGTAGCTTTAAAAAAGGATTGACGTTTAATAAGTGTTCTTCAAGCTCCTTTATTGAATTATTACAATAACTTAAGGGTATATTACCGTTGGCGCGCTCCATACAAACGTAGTCTGGTTATATTTTCAATACTAACCAATTAAAGTCACTGAAATTTTTTAGACACGATCTAGAAACCGATATCTGTGGTTTACATTTGTCAGATTTCCGTTAAAATATGTCTGAATGTCTTCTATCCGTAAAAAATTTAAATTAAGATAACAAAAAAAACTTGACATACCGAATTACTTCACTCGATAGAAAATCGTCACAAAGATGTCGTATTTTCATGTATTTTAAAACGTTTTCACGTTTTAGAAGAACTTAAAATAGTTTTAGTCTAGGAAAAATAAGGTTTGAGATTTAATTAAAGACACTTTAGTAAATTGTGTTTGACATAATATTACTGTTAGTTTATAACAGTTTTGTCAAGATTTCGTGGTTATATTGGCTCAGGAACCTGAGAAATACCTTAAAATCGATAGAAATGTACAAAGGGCAAGCTTATTTCGAAAGATATTTCTTCCAGCATATTAGCAAAAGAGACAGTTAATTATCACAAGCCAAATTTAATGTGTACAAACAAACAGTAAATAATTTAGTTTTGAGGTTATAATTTTTGAAGACTTACAAAATATTAAATATCGACTCAAATTTACGATATTAACCGTGGATTATTATTGTTATAAGTAAAACGTATTGAATGAAGCCATCCTGTACAAAATCACCAGTTTTCCATTTTTTGTTCATACCTAAATTTAATGTTTTGTAAATGTCTTAATTATTCAATAATACACAATAAAAAATCGGGGATTATAGAGAATTTATGTTTTTCGGGTATATATCTACTATATTCCAAATTATCACCAAAAGTGCAATTAATGCAACCTTCTCCATACAAAAATCCGTAGATTTCCCCGACTATTTCAGATTTTTGGTTTTTATACTCACATATTCACCATTACATGCGAAAAGACGAGTGTCATATTACGAGACGAGTTTAAAGTATGAATGTGGATGGCTGCGGTAGGAGAGGAAGGCCGAAGAAAAGATGGATGGATTGTGTGAAACATGATATGCGTAAGAAAGGAGTGAGTGCTGAAATTAGTATTCCCACATTTTCGACTTAGTAAGGTCAACACATCTTTCATGGGGCACTGTATACGTTATTATAATAAGATACCAGAGAATATTCTTAACTTGACGGACAAAAAGTTTAAGTCCCATGTTAAACAAGTCCTCTGTAAAAAAGGTTACTATAAACTCGATGATTATTTGAATGACCAAAATGTCTGGTCTTGACAATGTTACACTATGTAATTTAATATTGAATTTATGTAATTGTACTTTGTATATTTTGTTTTGTTTAAAAGAAGTGTGTTGTAGAGTTTCTGGCCGCATCTTCTCTACAAAGGAACACCTTCCGACGCGGTGGTAGATTCAAAAACATGACGTCAAAAAGTTATCTATGTGCTATTATTTTTTGAATAAACAATTTTGACTTTTGACGGCTAAGAGATATGAATGGAAGAGGATGACATATTGTGCCGACCCCAAATAATGGGAAATGAGCAAGAGAATGATGATGATATTCACCATTAGTTTATCTAGTGAAATCATAAAAAAATCGATAAAAAGTACTTTAGTTAATTCTTCTTAATCGAAAATACGGCACGCACGCACTTTTCGGAGGGCTGGGCAATCGCGTTTATCATACAAAATATTCGTTTGAACCTATAGCGCCTTAATAAGTGTGCTTCAAGCTCCTATATTGAATAAATTATATTGACAGGATGAGAGCAGATCGTCAGTACCGTCCCGACCGGCGGGGAAGTCGAGGGGGACGGGTAGGGGGATAGAGTGGGAGGCGGGGAGGGGGACAGAACGGGGGATAGGGTGGGAGGCGGGGAGGGGGACGGAAAGGGGGATAGAGCGGGAGGAGGGGAGGGGGACGGAGAGGGAGGCGGGGCGCGCGGTGCCTAACGGAGCGCGGGTGGACTGGGAGGACAAGATACCTATGGACGTTATATCATTCATGGTTAGTATAAAATGCATTATCCATACAGCATAAGCATATGCTCACGACTATATTCACCAAAGGGGTAGTCAGAGACATTCTGAAACCTCAGAACATCCACGTTTCACCAGTACCGAAACTCTGTCCAGTGTGACGGGGAGTGAGCCCGTCGCCACTTGTAATGGACAGTGGGTACAATACATGCCTCGAAATTAAAGCATGCAGGTTTCCTCACGATGTTTTCCTTCACCAAAAAGCTAGTGGTGTTACAAATCGTACATAAATTGCGAAAAACTCATTGGTACGAGTTGGCCTGGACGGGGATCGAACCATCGCCTCCTGCACGGCAGGCAAGGTTACTCGCCACTGGACCACCACGGCTTCACGTACTGAAATATCATTAGCATCCTTTTCATTTTCTATTTCATTCATTCATTCAATAATGCAAGTCCAAGCTAGTATGGCTAAATAATTAGTGTGTCAATGTCCAAGATATTAATTTATTAATGTTCACCCTACAGGACGCGACGGATCCCCACGCGGGGGACCTGATAGTGCAGGAGCGGAGCCTCGCGCGCGGGGGGCGCTGGGACCCCCCCTTCATAGATCTCAACTGAGCCTCACTTTAGAGCTACCTGTACATTGATAGCATAGTCATTACAGAAGGACTATAGTCCGTTCAACATAGCTTCGTGATCTGATCGGATGACGTGACTTTGAAACGGCGATTATTCAAATTAAATTACTAATCAATACAAAACACCCTAATAAAATACTACAGAATAAATACTAGTACCCAATACCGTCTTCACCATAAGGGCACACGGGGCCCGTGCCCAGGGCCCCCATTCTCTGAGGATCCCGAAGTACCGACAATTTCTCTCACACATTTATTCTTAAAACATTTTTTTTCGGGCACATTACACTTTTTTCTAGTGATGCAACGAATACTTTTACGAATACGAATACGAATAGGAATATTGATTTTACTATTCGGCGAATACGAATAGCGAAAAATAATTTAAAAATGTTGAAAAGACACGTTAATTATTCGAAATATTATTTAAACAATCAAAATCGACGGCGTGTCGGACATGCTCTTAAATTTAGTCCCGACCAATGTTTTGTTCAATTTTAAAAGACACTTTTATGGGTGGTAAAAGAAAATCCTTTTTTTGACCCTCAATTCGTTGCAAATGCAAACCAATTATTCGTTTATTAAGACATTTGACTAATTATTATATGTACTGGTTACGCGTGTAATTCTACTAACAAACATTTCTGCCACTTTTTGCGGGGGGCGAGGTAACATGAAATCCGCAACTTTGGATTTTATTCCCCATAACTTTAGATTCTAATTTTGAATGTTAAAAATCATGAAAAGTAGTCTCGTGTGAACCCCAAACGTTCTAAGTTCGAAGTTATTATTTCACAATTATAGGCTGTCTCGTTTAGTGATAAGGTGTAAAATTGAATGTAAATGCACAAGATCAATTGTGCTTATACCGTGGCAGAGGGGAAATGTTACCGCAAGGCTAGTCCTTATAATAATTAGTCAAAGATTAAGACATTTAATTTTAAATTTTGGGCTATCTCTGTTTCTCATTTTTGTACCCATTGAAATTCAATTTGTCATTTGATTGAATGGGTTCAAAAATGAGAAATTAATTGAGATGGGGCACACAGACAGACCTACAGAATGGATAAAATCGTAAGGTTCTTTGTTTGACTACAGAACCTTAAGAGGATATGTGAAAAAAATAGGATTCTTCAAAGATCATATATCACGAAGTACTAACAGTAGGAGTATGATTTGCGGATATGTGTAAATTGAACATATAATTGAAGTTTTGATTAGAGCCAAAACACGATTAAGAGACATTTTCTCGATAGAAAAATAAGCCAAAGTAGCCTCCGTCTTTATCGATAAACGCTTGGAACTGCTAAACAGTGAATAATAGAAACACGAGACTTGATTTTAAAAAAAGAGATTGATATTTTATAAATTTTGATTAGAGCAGAAATGAACTTACATAAATAGTAAAATCACAATTAAATAAAGTTTGTTTTATGCTTGCGTCGTTTCAGGCGCGCGCGCCGCCCCATCTCTTTCTCTCGCATCAGGCAGTAATATAAGCTATCACACGCCCATTTCGCTTCAATTATTTTTCGACATAGGCCCTTAAATCAACTCCAACATTTGCAATTTTATTAACCATAGGCGATTCTTATTATATTTGAAAATGTTTGCTGTTAAAAATTTTATTTCTGAAGACACAGTGGATAATTTGAAAGATGACTGTTTCTGGAAAAATGTATTCAGCGGCAGCGTAGGAAAATGTATGTCTTTTTGACAAAAATTAAGTGGGTTTTGCGAAAACATTTCATTACGAATGCCTTCCTGATATTCCCCGAATACGAATATTCGGTGATTGGCTGTTATTCGGCGAATAGTCTCATCTCTAAAACAGTCTGTCATAATCACGAAGCTATCTTGGACGCACTATAACTATTTTAGGAATCGAATTTTCTTTTCGTCATTATTTGAAATGAAGCATACATGGTCCTTCTTAATATGCTGACACTTTTTTAAGGGGATGATCAGACCGTCAAACTGAACAACTTTCTCCATGGGACCAATATCGAAATCGCGAAAAAAAATCAACTCTTCCATACAAAACTGCAAACCTACTTGAACCAAATGTATGGGACAGATGATTTTTTTTCGCGATTTCATTGTTGGTCCCATAGAGAAAGTTGTTCAGTTTGATGGTCTGAACATCCCATTAAAAAAGTGTCAGCATATTAAGTTGGACCCTGTATACTATAAGACTATGGGACCAATGTCGAAATCACGAAAAAGAAATCAACTGTCCCACACAATTGGGTCGAGTAAGATTTCAGTTTAGTATGGAACACCTGATTTTATTTTCGCGATTACGACATTGGTCCCATAGAGAAAGTTGTTCAGTTTGATGGTCTGATCATCCTCTTAAAAAAGTGTCAGCATATTAAAACCCTATATTGTTAAAAGAAAGTTATAAATAACATTTGTGATTGAAAATTGAGTTAATTATTTAGGTAGATACGTTAGTATAAAAACGAAGATATTTTTGTTGAATTCTTGGGCGAATAAAATTAGTTTTTCTTGTTTTTTGACTATTATTCATTATCAAATTAAAGATTGAATTTGTCTCGGGCGGGACTTGAACCCGCACTCTTCCAAGGGAAGTGCGTTATCAAATTTCGCTACCGAGTCCACTAGCCAGAGAACGAAACTTTCAATCTATTGCGTCTTAAGAGAAGTTTATTCCGAATGCGTAAATGCGCGCTGCATACAAACTAAGTCTGGTGATATTTTCAATACTAACCAGTTAAACTCAATGAAATTTTGCAGAAACAATCTAGGAAAAAATTCCTATGCTTGTATCGTGTCTGATTTTCGTTAAAATATACAGTTTCAATGCTAGGATTAATTTAAGATTTGTATGGAAATCTTTGAGACTCTGTAACTTTAAAACTGTAAATTTTAAGGAAAATCGGACACGATACAAGCATAGATTCGTTTCTAGATTGTTACTGCAACATTTCATTGAGTTTAATAGGTTAGTATTGAAAATATCACCAGACTTCGTTTGTATGGAGCGCGCCAACACTATTTTACCCTTAAGGGGACGTGAGCGTTCTAATAACTTCCAGTAGATGGCGCTCACGACGCTATGCTACGCACTATAAGGTTTATATTGTGTTACTTAAGATTATTCGCCACCGCCACACGTCTCTTCTGTATAAACCGTGGCTAAGGCATTCTAGGGACTTGCCACAGATGTCAACACCCACAAGTTA
This sequence comes from Agonopterix alstromeriana, assembly GCA_963924505.1. NCBI lineage: Eukaryota > Metazoa > Arthropoda > Insecta > Lepidoptera > Depressariidae > Agonopterix > Agonopterix alstromeriana. The sequence continues at coordinate 8,494,336 of OZ004688.1, forward strand.
TAGCAACGAAGCTAACAGATGGCGCTACGGTCGCACTCGTAAATGTGTACGTAAGACAACTTGCGACGTCACATTGGTAACCCGTTAGCCGCTACACATAAGGTTCACAATTGCATACAAGACATGAATCGCGCAAGAGAAATAATCACAGAGATTCGATATACAGGGTCCTTCTTAATATGCTGACACTTTTTTAAGGGGATGATTAGACCATCAAACTGAACAACTTTCTCTATGGGACCAATATCGAAATCGCAAAAAAAAATCTGCTGCTCCATACTAAAACTGAAATCTTACTGGAACCAATTGCATGAGACTGATTTTTCGTGATTTCGACATTGGTCCCATAGAGAAAACTGAACAACAGGTTAATGGTCTGATCATCCCCTTAAAAAAGTGTCAGCATATTAAGAAGGACCCTAACTAAGATCTGTTAAACCACGGCCGGTCCCCAGGCTTCACACCTAGCCTGGCGGAAGATCTTCCCTTTTCACCGGAGGAACCTTCCACGGTATAATAACTTTATCATTACAACATATCCGAACGGACGGACACAGATTTGAATAAAACAATCAAATTAAAATGCATATCATTTTATTGTAGTCACAATCACAATACAAGCTAACGAATCTCCCGCCATTGAACGTGGCACATCGGTTATCAGACAGAGACGCCATACAAAGCCGAAGTTAACCGATATGACATGTCAATATCCGGGTAGTGTCTCGACTCTCGAGACTAAAGGTAAGCGAATATTAAGGCGAGACGCAGTGCAAAAATCTGACCAAATCGGTTCTCCAAATTTTTCTTAAATTTATATTTGCTTCCTAAAAAACTCAACAGATGTCATTTTAATCGCTCCATAGAGAAGTGTGCGAGATCACTTAGAGTAGAATTTGATACTTTTTGGTAGTTCAATTAAGTGGTCTTTTTGGGAAGTGGTCCTTATGGGAAGTGATCCTTTTGGGAAGTGGTCCTTATGGGAAGAGGTCCTTTTGGGAAGTGGTCCTTATGGACCGAAAGGGACCAGCCCCGTTAGACAAAGTGACATTCTATTGGCGTTGACGCTAGTAGAAAATGACAGAATGTATGGATTTGACATTAGCGATCGAAACATTTTGACGTTTGCTTTCGTCACCATATGTCCAGTCCATACATTTGAATGTTTTCTACTGTCGTTAACGCTAATCGAAAGATACTTTGTCTATAGGCCTTGGAGTGTAATTTGTGAAACTTATTCGTTGAACTCAGCATTTGAAAATGTCAAAATAGCTATGGAGATATGCATCTTCCTACTGCTAAATTGATTTCCAAAAATCGCACTCCTGGAGTATGATTTTTGATAATCAAATCAGCAGTAGAAAGATGCATATCTCTCTTTGACTATTTATATGTGGACTGGTTACGCGTGTAATTCTACTAACAAACATTTCTGCCACTTTTTGCGGGGGGCGAGGTAACATGAAATCCGCAACTTTGGATTTTATTCCCCATAACTTTAGATTCTAATTTTGAATGTCAAAAATCATGAAAAGTAGTCTCGTGTGAACCCCAAACGTTTTAAGTTCGAATTTATTATTTCGCAATTATAGGCTGTCTCGTTTAGTGATAAGGTGTAAAATTGAATGTAAATGCACAAGATCAATTGTGCTTATACCGTGGCAGAGGGGAAATAGTCCAGTCAGTCAAGACAATTAATTCATTATAATTCCAAAAGTTTTCAAATTTTGATGTAAGGTCGGGAATGGTATTAAAACAAACTATAAAATTTTGCAACCTGTTGTGCGGTCCGGAACATTGTTAAAAATGCAATAGATGATAATTTGCTCAGTTCTTGAGACCAAAATTCCAAAAGTTCTGCAAAGTTGGAGTGGTGTTAAATATATTATTTTACATCACGTGTCAAATTTGCAACCAATTTAAGTGTACGGAACATTTTTTGTTATTAAAAATTAAGGTTTTTTTTTATTAAACTGAAGGAAAACGTTCCAAAAGTTCTGCAAATTTGACAGATATATCGGAAAAATATACCGAACGGTAGTATAAATTTGCAACCTTTTACGTTGACCGGAACATGTTTATTTATAATTCTTTTTAATTCGTGGTCATTTTTTCGAGTAAGGTGGTCTCGGAATAATTACAAAAGTTTTGAAACTTGGTTGCAAACTCCGAAAACATCTATTCTGATGCATTTACAAATTTGCAACCTCATACGCGATCCGGAACTTTATGCAATTTGCAAAAATGTAATTTTTTTTTTTTCACCTTCAAGAAAATTCCAAAAGTTCTGCAAATCGAGGGGACTGTTTAATTTTGGGATTAATGTCAGTATTTAAATTTGCAACCATATCCGGAATACGGAAATATTTTTTAATCACATTCACGCAAAATATTATTTCCGTACACATCGCTGTTCCTAAACTTTGTGCTATACGAAGCCGCTGCGACGTCGTATACCTGCGTTGCTATGGTAACGCGGCCAACAAGGCCACCGTCCACGTGACCGTGGCACACTGCGTACGTACTAACGGTCAGTAGGCTGTGATTTTTCGGTTGGAAAACGTCTTGTGCTCGCTTTGGGATTTTCTGCTTACAAAGCGTCTTGTGCTCCGTTGCTCCATTTCGAGAATTTTCGTGATGGACGCAGCGGTTAACAATTGTATCATTTGCGATACACATTCATTGAGTGAAGAAGTTGAAGTGCTGGATAAAAGAGGAATTAACTTACTCATTCAATGCAGTGAAAAAAAAAGTGATGGAAAAGCTGCTGCTCTCCTGGATTTGAAAACTGTAACAGCGCATAAAAAATGCACAAAGTTTTATTGCTTCTGTTTTATTTGTGGCAAAGATGTAACGAGCGAAGATGTGCGTACGGTCAGAGAAAGAGGGATCGCCACGCTTATTAAATGCAGTGAAAAAAGATGTGATGGGAAAGGCGATGATCTCGTTGGATTAAGTGCTGTAACAGTGCATGAAAAGTGCACGAAATTATATACCAACGAAAAGAGCATCAACGCTTCCCGCAAACGGCCAAGAGCATCAATAAGGCCAGTTGCACAGGAAAATCCGTTGGTAGAACAACTGTTCTCTTTTGAGGAGAAGTGTTTATTTTGCGCTAAAGAAATAACACCAGAATTTTTAACGAACGAGAACAAAAAACCAGCCGGAAAACGAAATCGAGTTTTTAAAATTCGTAATGCTACCACGAAGGAAAGCATCATTAACGCAGCCAATCAGCACGATGACCATTGGAGCGAGGAGGTAATTATCAAACATTCATAATCATTCAAATATAAACAAAGAGTAGGGGAAAGGCGGGCAAAGTGGAACACCCGGGCAAAGCGGAACACCCCGCGAAAACGTGAAAAACGCTTGAGATAAAAATTTCAGTCGAATTCTCATTATTTTTTTCGAAATTTTTTTTTTTTTTACTCCAAAAATGGTTCGTCTCTGAATATTTAAAGACGGACGATTAAAGATGCTTAGATTTTCAGTGAAAAAAAAATTCACGTTTTTCGCGGGGTGTTCCGCTTTGCCCGGGTGTTCCGCTTTGACGGCTTTCCCCTATATTACACATTTGTAATATACTTTTCGTCAGAGTTGGGCAAAATTTCAATAGAAAATTATAAATTACAAATAAAAAATCTTGACCCTGGAATGCAATGACCCTGGAACCCCACCAAACGGTGGAATAAATGTTTGAACATTGATAATATGCGGTTAGGAAATCGATTTAACCCCCTAATGTATTTAAAATGGCGCCTACACTGTAAAATTTTCGCGAAAACATTCATGATTCGTTCATTGACAAATGATGCACCTTTACGAAAAGTTGTCAAGAATAAAAAGTTTTTAAAATCACAAAACATACACTGGAATTTTTTGAAAATATTTTCAGTAATTTCTTTTTTATTTAAAAAATAGTGAATTTCTGTAAAATTAGAAAAATGTTTTAAAAATTTTGAAAAAATTCCTGTGTATTCTTTGAGTGATTCTAAAAACTGTTTGTTCTTGGGAATTTTTCGAAAAATTTCATTATTTTTTAGGAAAAAAATTTCAAACTTTCCAAGTTATCGGATCATGAAAAAGTTTTAAAAATTTTTTTTCAAAAATAATGCACTCCTTTGAAAAATTATTATGAACAAAAAATTCTTAGCATCTTTGAAAGAATATATGGGAATTTTTTCGGATTTTTTGGAGTATTTTTTCAATTTTACAAAAATTGACTGTTTTCAAAATAAAAAAAAGGCTCAACATATTTTTTAAAAATTCCAGTGTATACCAGGAGGGAAAAAATTCCAGGAGGAAAAAAATTTTAAAAATTCTACATTTCTTTTGAATTATTTCATGGTTTGGCAAATAAATTTTCAAACCACGAGAAAAATTTTTTCGAGATTTTTATTTTTTTTATTATTTTTTATTGACTGCACAGTATGTGATCGGAAAATGCTCACATAGGTTTTTGATCGGAAATTTCCTGAACTTTTCGAAAAAAAAATAAAATGTAGTGAAAAAGATGGTGAATTGACCGAAATCGACGTTTGAAGTATTATATGTCAATTTTCACCATTACAGAGGGGTGGGGGGATAAAAAAAAAAACAATTTTTTTTTTTTAATTCAGCAAATTTTCGATCGACAACTATTTATTAGTTTTTTTTTCCAAGCGTTTTTCAACATGTTACATGAGATTGAAAAATTTCGGGGTTAAATTTTGCAAGAGCAATTAAAAATATTAATTAAATTGCGAGACCTCTCCAACTCAAGGAATCTTTTTTTTCATACCCAAGTAGTACAAAGAACTAATAAAAAAGTGTCGATTTTTTTGAGGCCGGATTTGCGTTCGTTATTTGGTGGATTTGACCATATGTATGGTCTTCAAAAATCGGTAATTTTGGCTGCTTCGGATGAATCACTTCTCTGAATTCGTTTTGCTTGACGATTGTATTAGCTCAATGTATAGTATACATTTTTTTGTTTCTACACAGTAATAAATAGTACTGTACAATAGTGATTAAATAAAACGATGACTCAAAAATTAAGATCGCTATAATAAAGTATGAAATTTAACTAAGAACATCGTCTTTTTCTGTTTTAAGGTGCTGAAGCGAGTCGAAGGGGTTGAGTTACATTTAGTAGGAGCTCAATATCATCAACGGTGTTTTTCTTCGTTTTGTTTACCGACGAGACCTTCTGGAGCCAGTAGTGGCCGGCCAACAGAGCCACATGTATCCTCTTCAATGGCCCGTATTTTCGAATATCTCGAGGAAAATAAGGATCAGTGCCAATTTTCTTTGCGTGAATTGAGTAGTCTCGTTGACGATCCTCCCTCTGATTCAACCCTTAAGGCAAAATTGCAGGAGAAGTACAAAGAGGATATTGTTATTACAAGTCTTGTCGGTCGGACCCCAATAATTTGTTTTCGGAACCATGCGGTACTTCTCGAATCCTGGTACCAAAATAGAAAACAAAACGAAGGAGATGAACGCTCGAGAATAGTTCGCGCAGCAGCGGCAATAATCTCGGAAGATATCAGATCGCAGATTTATGAAACAGATTACTATCCCAGTCCCGAGACCTTCCTCGACGATGCCGAAAAAGATGTTCCGGATACTCTGCAATTGTTCCTGAAAGAAATTATATTAAAAACGAAACGTAAATCGAGAGATAAATATTTAAAGAAATGCACGTCTATTGCACACTCGATAATCGCAGCTGCGAGACCGAAATCCTTCGTATCTTCATTACAAGTCGGTCTAGCAGCCTATCTTCACTCAAGATTCGGCTCAAAAAATCTTGTGAACGTGGTATCCGCATTAGGATTCTGTGCTTCGTACACTGAAGCCGAAATTTTTCAGATATCGGCAATTTTGCACCCAGAGGCTCAGACTGGACAAGGCTTTATCCAATTTGTGGCAGACAACGCGGACGTGAATGTAAACACACTCGATGGACTGGGTACATTTCACTCTATGGGTATGATAAACTGCGTAACTCCCAAGGCCAATAATCGAACGTCACGTGGTCTATTCAGGGTGACAGACGTTCCCTCTGCAGCTGTACTCGGTAATTTTGGGCACATTACTGTTGAAACATTTGAGAGAAAGACGGCTCCATCGGACCTTCACACATTGACAGTTCAAAAAGTCAATAACATCGATCCTATTTCTCCAAGAGCCTCTGATTTGTTGTGGATGTATGGCAAATTGAACGATGTACCTGGCATATGTGGGTGGAACGGATTTATGGAGCAGATCACGTCGAAACGAACGTTCTCGACGTCTGACATAAATACTATGTCATTTATCAACGCTTCACCGAGCGATTACAATACCATCTATACAACGTTGCTCTGTGCGGTTGCAGAATGCGAGAAAGTTCGACAGACTACTTGTTTTATAACATTCGACCAACCTCTCTATCAAAAAGCTCGTGATATAATTTCTTCCACGTCTGATCCTCGGCTTCAATCTGTAGTCGTTCGGCTTGGTGGATTCCACTTGTTGATGTCGTTCCTTGGTGCCATCGGATACGTTATGTCTGGGAGCGGATTAAAAGAACTCTTATCAACCATTTACGCTCCTCTGTCCGTGGAAAAAATGTTGGCTGGTCACGCGTATTCGAGGGCTGTCCGGGGACATTTACTGACACATTTGACTTTAGGACAGATCATCTTGAAACTCGTAGAGTTCAGTGACGAAGAACGAATGGAAATTGAGGACGTCCTAACCGACTGTTGTGATGGAAGTGGTGAATTAAAACTTGAAAACGAATTTTTTCAATCAATGTCACGTCGATTCGAAGCTCAATTAAAGGAGCTGGAAAAGAACGGTCCGACTGCTAAGCTGTGGGTACTATACTTCCGTATGGTAACGTTGGTGAAGAACTTCATAGAAGCTGAGCGTACTGAAAATTGGAAATTGCACTTGTCTACGATTGCAAAAATGATGCCATTCTTTCATGCCACTGGTCATTTCAATTACGCCTTATCAGCACAACTATATCTGCAGGACATGCATGAACTGCAAGGATCAATTTCCCCACGTGACTACCGTCGATTCGTTGGTGCAGGCTTCTTCACTATCAGGCGATCAGAGAAATATAGATCGGGGATCTGGAGTGATATGACGATCGAACAGACGTTGATGAGGGGCATGAAGACCAAAGGTGGATTAACAGGAGGGCGTGGATATACCGACAGTGTCTTAGCAAAGTGGACCAAGGGCTTACCTGTGATGCAAAAAGTTTCCCAGTCAATGGAAGAATTTGTAGATGTGATGTCTTCAACTTCGGAGCAGCACGTTGATTCGAGACCATCGCGCCAGGAAAGAGACAACGCTGATGTTGCTAAGCTCGAGAAGTGGTTTTCTAGCCATCCTCCGTTTCCGGTTCTGAACGCCATTGTTTCTTTGGGCACTGGAATTGTTGGTGGTCCCGAAATTAATTGCTTCGATGCTGAAAAAGTTGGACTTGATGGAATCGACGCGATTGTGGGACAAAGCTTCGATAAAATTTCTTTTTCGCGAAAAAAAAGAGTTCTTCCGTTATCAGCCGTATCGTCATCTATCAAAATTGGAGACGACGTAATCGCCATTGATCCAACTTTACTTTATCAACGCATCACGTTCGCGAAACAATCGCAGGACGACCTTAAAAAATATTTTGCATACGAACTCTCACCATATCCACTGTCCCTCTTTGATGAGGTTGGTATGCGAAAATCGAAGAAATCAGCTATGTACGATATTTTTTCGCCAGTTGAGGAAGCTACGTTCTCGGACGATGTCGGCTACATCATAGATGGGGGCTTTCTACTTCACAAAGTTGTCTGGCGAAAAGGCGCGTATTTTTCATTCATCTGCCAACAATACGTAGATTACGTGAAGAAACACTATAAAGGGGAAGTCACGATTGTGTTTGATGGTTATTCAGAGGATGCAGTTGAAAAAAGCACAAAAACAGCAGAGCGGCTGCGTCGATCCACAAAATCAGTTGCTACAGAGACTCTCTTCGATGAAACGATGCAAGTCACTGTAGCTCAAGATAAATTCTTAGGAAATGATAAGAATAAATCTCGACTGATAGAGGTGTTGAAGCGCAAATTTCAAGTCGCTGGATACATCGTCAAACAACACGAGGGTGATGCTGATACCCTGATCGTTACGACTGCTTTGGAACTGTCTGGGCTGCACGAATCTATTATTATAGTTGGAGAAGACGTCGACTTGTTGATCATTCTTACTGGAATCGCAAAGGAAACGGAAAGAAACGTTTACTTCATGAAGCCGGGAAAAGGAAAATCGCCGAAATTAGTATATTCAGCAAACAGCCTGAAAGATCCAACGTTAGCGCGACACATTCTTTTCTATCATGCATTCACCGGATGTGATACAACTTCAGCCATTTTCAACCAGGGAAAATTGAAAGTTACCACATTGTCGAAAAAATTCGAAAATTTGGAGATTGCGATAGACACATTCGTTAACAGAAACTCTGATCCCGATTCTATCGATGCCGCTGGAGAAAAGGTTTTAGTTGCTCTTTACGGAGGTAAAACCGAGGATTCTCTGAACAAGTTACGGTACGATGGCTTCAGTCGATCTATTACTAAAAGCAAATTTAACCTCGCCTCTCTTCCACCAACGAAAGCTGCAGCCCGACAACATTCACTCCGCACATTTCACCAGGTCCAACATTGGATGGGCAATGACCTGCAAGCCGAATCTTGGGGATGGAAACACGGGAGCCAAGGCCTCACGCCCATTCTTACACTGCAGGATCCAGCACCGAAGGAGTTGCTTGAATTTGTTCAATGCAGATGTGCAAAAGGATGTGGGGCTAGATGCGGCTGCAAAAAAGCAGGGTTGAACTGCTCCGAGGCTTGCCATTTCTGCCATGGGCAATCGTGTGCAAACGCGATGAAGGTGGATCTCACTCAATCCGATGACGAGGTTGAAGAGCCAACTAGTGTCGAACAATGGTGCGCTCAGAGCGATCGTGTAGGTCAACCGCTCGATACGTTCCTTGATTATGAAAGCAGTGACGTAAGATCAGATGCAGAAGATGGTGCACTGGATAATACAATTGTGGAATGTGAAATGTCATCGGAATGTACCACGGAACTGGAAGAACATTATGGTGATCCAGGACCCTCCCACACAAAAAAATTCAAATGCTCATAATTATTTCTTTTCGGATATGTATTTCTACGAAATTCAAATAAATCAGATTTTCAGTATCTTCAATTACAGATTGTTACATTCAACATGCATTCAAAGTTTTATCGCTAACTTGTAAGGTTTTAACACTTGTTAACTGATCTCATATATTGATAAAAGATATTATTTACGGACAATCTATTCGAAATGTTTTCCCTTAAATGCTTGAATGTAACAATCGTCAGTGTCGACATTTACTTGTTTTATATGAGAAGATATAAACGTAATACAGAAATTATTTCAGGTAGTTTCTTTAGTATTTTTCAGCATGTCTCGTCAACAAATTTTCTACTATTCAATTTTTCATTATCTTATAAAGGTATTATGCATCCTCCTAGTTCATCTTTCTATTGATGTAAATTCGTCTTTCAAATAAATCAATAATATACCATTCACATGCTAATGATTGAAATTGTTTGTAACACAATTTGTTTCTAACAGATGTTGGTATAGTACTATTTTTACATGACAGGTGATTATGCCAAAAATAAATTCCGTTGGGCTTATTTAAACCGGACGTAGGATTTTGCCGGTACGTATTTTTTGATTAATAAAACGAATCTGGGGATTAAATACACTGTTACTCACCTACGCATTGTCGTCCATTAATGTTTACTTACCTTTTTTACGAATATTTGATATCCTCATACTTTTTTTCTATACTTTTGAAATTCTTATTATGTCTATTTATTTTTTCGACGGTAATAAAATTAAAAAAGTCGATTTTTGCAAATAACACAAGGTTCCGGGTCTCGTGCGAAGTTGCAAATTTGAATAGTGGTATCGATCCCAAAATAAGACCATCCGCTCGATTTGCAAAACTTTTGCATTTTTATCAAGGATAATAAAATGCGAAAAATCGATTTTTGCAAAGAACATGAAGTTGCGGATCTCATGCGGGGTTGCAAAATTTAATACTGACATGCACCGCAAAGAAACAATCATTGGCTCGATTTGCAAAACTTTTGCAATTTTTTCGAAAATGAAAAATGCCATAAAGTTAAATTTCCGACATCACACAAGATTCCGGATTGCGTGAGAGGTTGCAAATTCAAATACTGACATTAATCCCAAAATTAAACAGTCCCCTCGATTTGCAGAACTTTTGAAATTTTCTTGAAGGTGAAAAAAAAAAAAAATTACATTTTTGCAAATTGCATAGAGTTCCGGATCGCGTATGAGGTTGCAAATTTGTAAATACATCAGAATAGATGTTTTCGAAGTTTGCAACCAAGTTTCAAAACTTTTGTAATTATTCCGAGACCACCTTACTCGAAAAAATGACCACGAATCAAAAAGAATTATAAATAAACATGTTCCGGTCAACGGAAAAGGTTGCAAATTTATACAACCGTTCGGTATATTTTTCCGATATATGTGTCAAGTTTGCAGAACTTTTGGAACGTTTTCATTCAGTTTAATAAAAAAAAACATTAATTTTCAATAACAAAAAATGTTCCGTACACTTAGATTGGTTGCAAATTTAATACGTGATATGAAATATTATACCGAAAACTTCCCCAAGTTTGCATAACTTTTGGAATTTTTTTCACGACCATACCGCAAAAATTAATTTAATTGTAATTTTAACAATGTTCCGGACTGCGGACAAGGTTGCAAAATGAGATTTATTGTCGTCCCAATGTACCATTCACTTGACCGAAGTTTGAAAACTTTTGGAATTATTATTAAATTTTCGATTTTGAATGTCTATAATGACTGGACTAAAATGCTACCGCAAGGCTAGTCCTTTTAATAATTAGTCAAAGATATCTCTATAGTAATTTGATGTTTTCATCTGCTGAGTTTAACTTAGAAGCGATTTGAGCGGAATTTTAAGTTACGGCCGCCTAATATGCGATTACCTTAATATCAACCTACTAATTGGTAAATAATAAATTTATTTAATACCTAGATTACCACGAGCGTATGTTGACATGGATCTCAACTGTCATACATAATTCTGTAGTTAAAATTAGAGAAGAAACGGATTTATCCGGTTGCCGGATACCGAAAATCTGGGTACTTGGGCGAAAAAGCCGGATATCCGGCGTAATCCGAATTCTGGTATTTACTAATGAGATTAGATAACTAATCTATGTGACATTGTTCAAGATATTTATAGATTGGTATTGGTATTAGCTGAGGGCTGGTAGATATCCGGACATCGGATATCCGTTTCAACTCTACAGAAAACCACGAACCACGTGTAGTGTACGTTGAGACAGATTTGGAGCACTAGTTGTACACAGAACCACGTGTAGTGTACGGTGAGATGGGTGTGAACCACTAGTAGTCGAAGTACACAGCAGGGTTCGAAAGAATATGATAAAAATGTACGTTGATAACTATATTAATTGGAAAAACAAAAAGCTTGCGCTAGCAAGATTGCACCACGTGTTTCCGACCACGATTTACAAAAAAAGAGCCCACAAACACGACATTATTTTTTTAATAATGATTTGTTACCTAATTTGTATACGAAACGAAAATGCCGATGCCTAATTGAGGGCATTGAAGCAAAACAAAAGGCAATTTTAGAAAACATTCAGACATACTTTTAAGTTGTACATTGTAACTCTAAACCAAGAATCAGCTTGGATAATTAGTATAATTACCTTGATAATTTCGAACCCTTGGTACACAGTAGGACCACGTGTAGTGTATGGTGAGACAGATTTGAACCACTAGCTGTAGTACACCGTAGAACCACGGGTAGTGTACAGTGAGACAGATTAGAACCACTAGTTGTAATACACAGAACCACGCGTAGTGTGCGGTGGGAGCCACGTGAACTAGTAGTTGTAGTCGTCGTGGTCCTCGCGGTCGTCGTGGTCTCCGTGGTCGTGGTCTCCGTTGCCGGGCTGGTACTTGTTGTCGTCGGGCTCCTGCTTGATCTGCATGTCCAGCGGTGGGAGACTGAACTCGGGGTAGTCTGCGGGTTACGTACAATAGGGTAATATACGATTTTTTGAAAATTGGTTTAAAATAATTCTGAGATCGTAATGAACCAGTAGAATTTTAATTTTATAAAGCCGAAAAATGCCTTAAAATCTATTTTGATATACATGGTCCTTCTTAAGGGCATGATCGGACCGTCAAACTGAACAACTTTCTCTATGGCACCAACAGCGAAATCACGAAAAAAATCTGCTCTTCCATACAAAACGTGAACCTACTCGAGCCAAATGTATGGGACAGCTGTTTGTTTTTTCGCGATTTCGATGTTGGTTCCAAAGAGAAAGTTGTCCAGTTTGTTCATCTCCTTAAAAAAAGTGTCAGCATATTAAGAAGGACCCTGTATTGAGTTTGAATTTTCGCGCGGAAACGCTAGTCACGAAGCTCTCCCGCTCGTGACGTCACTCCGTCAGTAAACAATACGACTGCGAAAGACCAAAGTAACAAGATTTGTGAAGTGTCACTGTAGTGTACAGCAATAAAGAGTAGTTAATGTGGAAAGCGCTGGTAGCGCCATCTATCGGCAGGTGCGGTCTATGGTGAATATCTATCGTGCATTCGCTTGGTATTCACTCACCGACCGCCGTGCCGTGCGGACGTACGCCTAGCCACATTCACTAGTGAATACTATATCTGTGTTTTATTATTATACATCAACCTCAACCAACCCTGTAGAAAAGGTGTATTCTACATTGGCGACGACGGGATTCGAAATTCACGTGAGTAAAGTGCTTATTAGTTTGTTGAGTGTTGAAAAATTTTAAAATTCTAATTGCGTTTGCGTATAAACGCCACTAAGCGTTTTATTTATTTGCTACACAATCGAAGACGGTGTCTGCTAGCGTTGTTTTGTTTGTTGCCTACAGTTACACAGTGTTAAAAACAAATATTTCAAAAAGAAAAGTAAATATAGTTTTCAATCCCGATTGGAACTCGATTTGATTTGATTATGCTCACGACTGTATTCCCCGTAGGGGTGGTCAGAGTTATTCTGAATGAAGCCTCGGAACGTCCACGTTTCGCTAGTGGTCTGTCGAGCTCTGTTGAGTGTGACGGGAAGTGAGTGAACCGAGTCGTTAAATCGATTTATTTGGAATTACCTACATACTGTGTTTCTTTTCCCGGATGTCGACTGCCGAGTGCTGGAGGAAAGAGGGGAGACTCGAGACAGGAGGAAGGTGTGGGACAACACGTGACAACTACGCCTACGATGAACAAACGAACGCCAGCTGTGGACATCAATCTTTAAGGTCACGTGATCATTCCTTATTCTTCTTATCGAGTTTTTCAGACCGCCATACGGCCTTACATGGGTTTTTGTAACGAGTACTACCGTGAGAGATAGTAGCCGAAACCAACGGCTTAACGTGCCATCCGAAGCACGGAATCATCTTTCTTTTTAGACAATGAGGTGATTCGGCCTGCAATGTCCTAACCAACTGGGGAGGAACGCACGAATTGAGATGTCACTAGGTGTCCCCCGTGGGAATCGAACAGGCTAGTCATGTTGTAGTGTAACCATGATATGCTAAGTGAGTTTATTTCGATAGCTATTTATGCCTAGTGACGCATTACGAAATATGCCATAATACCAGGTTGGCGTAGAATTAAACATTCTGCGTATTGACCATTATGCGGATCGAACATTCTACGTATTAATATTCTACGGATCGAACATTCTGCATAATTAACATACAGATTTCACAAAATCAAAATAGTAATCGTCTGTTCTATTTCAATTCAAACCTCAATTGTACCAACATAATTTGTTACCGGAACTTATTTGTCGTATCCTATACTTTATAAATTTGAAATCCAGTTCAGTGACCTTACGTTGATCTTATCTTTGCAACATTGTTGTTAGGGTCATATGGATACAATTACCCCAGTACAGGTGAAGCTAATTCGTTTCTTTTGCTATTTAAGCAAAGAATTGGATGTTCGATCGATTCGATTTTCAGTCAACCTGAATCTTGTACCTGTTATAATACCAAACGGTACTAAAAAGCTATGCAATCTTATGATCAAACCTATATTACGAAACGTACTGTAACTTAAGGTTGAAGATCGGATTGCGGCCTGAAAATGATCAGGTGATTTCATATTAAATTGAGTGTTTCTGAAGTACCTGCCTACGCACATTTTAACAAAGAACACTCATCTCTATTGAGAGTAGATTACAGATAAACCTTAGTGATAGAAGCATCATAACTGAACCGATAATACTGCTTCGAAATTTTGTTCTCAGATTGTATGTTCCTAGTTGTCACAGGGAAACCAGCCTCCAACAGGACCACTTCCAAGGCGCCGATTGAACCATACCTACTTGCTTCAGTGCATAATAAAGAGAAAATGTCTTCAATTAATAGCTAAGAGTTTTGAAATGGTCAGGGCAATTACTCTCATATTGTCAGTCAGCTTGTAGCTGTTTAATCAGTTGCCATATATAACAAATAACTATTACAACGCACAGCTGGTCATTCAATTGACATAAGCAGCTTTTAGCTGGTCATTCAATTCGATTTAGCAACTTGTAGCTGGTCATTCAATTGACATTAGCAACTTTTAGCTGGGCATGAAATGCTGTCAAATCAAACAATTTTACTATCAGCAGCTTGTAGTTGGTCATTCAGATGACAAGTCAAATAATTAATAAAGTAATTATTAGCAACTTGCAGCTGGTCATTCAATTGACATTAGCAACTTTTAGCTGGGCATCAAATGCTGTCAAATCAAACAATTTTACTATCAGCAGCTTGTAGTTGGTCATTCAGATGACAAGTCAAATAATTAATAAAATATTTATTTGCAACTTGCAGCTGGTCATTCAATTGACATTAGCAACTTTTAGCTGGGCATCAAATGCTGTCAAATCAAACAATTTTACTATCAGCAGCTTGTAGTTGGTCATTCAGATGACAAGTCAAATAATTAATAAAATAATTATTAGCAACTTGCAGCTGGTCATTCAATTGATAAAAACAACTTTTATTTCACTATCAGCAGCTTGTAGTTGGTCATTCAAATGACAAGTCATATAATTATATATAAATAATTATTGGTAGCTTGTATAGATGGTCATTCAATTGACATTAATTGTGCTATGCTATACATGATTATGCTTAGTTACGCAAGGAAACTCTAAAGGTAATGACGTATTGCAATATCAATACTCAATATTCAATATTTTATTGCATTCCATAATGTACAACAAGATGTTAACTTATAAGCTATAAGATCATTATGGACCCTGTAGGGCACAGCAACTATGAACATTACAAATGAGTAGGTAACTTATGTGGTGTGGTCTTGTTTGTATAGATTAATTCTGTATCTTACCTACTCACTGTAGGCACTTCACTGCACTGTTACTTTATTCATTTGTATGTGTTAAAGTACACTATACTGTACTTGAACCAAATCAGTTAATCATCAGTACCCGACCTGTAGGTATACGATTATATAGATACATTATTATCATATTTTAAATGTACAATATATTTCTAGTGCCAAATAGTCTTCTATAATATTACGCCACGCAATAAAGTCGAAACAACAGTTGCACATAATTCATGTTCATTTAATTAAAAATAGTATTATTTTCCTAAAGCTTACCCAATGATATATATTTATGGTTTTTAGAAGGAAAACATTATTAGTGTAAATATATTTAAAAGTACCTAATATTTTAGGTATATACTTATACTTTATTCCAAGAAAGGAGGACAATATTTAATTATTTTCCTATTCCTATTTAGCTTTCTGGCCAATTCTGATTACCAAAGGCAATTAGTTTATTGGATAAATATACTATCCGACCTTTGACTAATTATTATAAGGACTGGCCTTGCGGTGGCATTTCCCCTCTGCCACGGTATAAGCACAATTGATCTTGTGCATTTGCATTCAATTTCGCACCTTGTCACTAAATGAGACAGCCTATAATTGCGAAATAATAACTTCCAACTTGGAACGTTTGGGGTTCACACGAGACTACTTTTCATGATTTTTAGCGTTCAAAATTAGAATCTAAAGTTATGGGGAATAAAATCCAAGGTTGCGGATTTCATGTTACCCCGCAAAAAGTGGCAGAAATGTTTGTTAGTAGAATTGCACGCGTAACCGGTCCACATATGAATAGTCAAAGTATCCGACATATCTTGGAGGTTCAAAAGCTGTTCTAGGAATTAGTGAGAGTAAGTGTTTCAAATCTCTGTTTCTGTAATGCAAAATAGCCCTAAAATTTCGTTGCTGTTTTGAATGGAGTATAGGTATATCTTACATTTCTTTTTATTTCGTGGCGTATCATGTAGCTAACAACTAGTTCCTAATTTGGTCATCATGTCGCGTTAATTTTGATGTTGATATAGAAATATGGAGGTATGTAAACAAACCAAATTACAAAACTACTCTTTGTAAATTACCAAAGATCTCTTAATTGGAATTGTAATAATAAATAATGCAATGACCGAGATACATTTTAACTACAGATAACATGAAACAGTTTTGCTCTAACGGATGTTGATATGAAGTTGTTGAAATGTATGTATAGGAGTAATTAACTATACCAAGTTAATCATTGTTGAACTGTAGTAATTATTTTGCCCATTTATAAATCTGATTCAGAATACTGCTTTAGTGACTGAATAGGTATTGTAGACAAAATAACTCCCTCATAGGGTAGGTCACCATCAGACCCTTTGATACATCAATCTTCGTGAGTAGGTACCAAGATAGCGGAATAAAATCCCAGGTTTCTAGTCTAGCAGACTGTTGTAGTAGGCTAGACTTCTTTTGTATTTTAGGTGTTTATGGACGGAATGATTTAACAAATGGTAAAATAATGACAAGCCTTTCATCCACATAAAATTCAGTCCAATTTCAGGAACAACCAAAGCATAGCATATCTAATGGGGTAGATCTTTTACAGACCAAAGGGGAAATAGAAGAATAAGATTTAGTCGAAATTCATCTCACTATGGATGCCCAATTCGGCCCAAGGCAGGGGAACTCGGGGCACAGGAGAAGTAAATGAGACATGCGCATTAGATTGCGAGAAGCCAGCCGGAAAATTTAGTTACGAATGTGCGGTGTATTCAATTAAAAGTAGCCATGCATTTAATTACGGGTGCATTTAATTGCGTATTTGTTATGTAATTGCGTCGCTGTCAAAGAAAAGCATTAAATTGGATCAAAGATCATTCAATTGCGACTGCGCATTAAATTGAGAATATGTATTTGTTATGTAATTGCGTCGCTGTCAAAGAAAAGCATTAAATTGGATCAAAGAGCATTCAATTGCGACTGTGCATTAAATTGCGAATCTGTTAAGTAATTGCGACGCTGTCAGAGAACAGCAGCAA
Source organism: Agonopterix alstromeriana (assembly GCA_963924505.1). NCBI lineage: Eukaryota > Metazoa > Arthropoda > Insecta > Lepidoptera > Depressariidae > Agonopterix > Agonopterix alstromeriana. The sequence continues at coordinate 8,511,873 of OZ004688.1, forward strand.
AGGTCAAAGAGCATTCAATCGCGATGTTGATATTGTCAACATGTTTTAATGTTTTGAATGTAATGAAAAGTTAAATTATTACGATTATTATTTCCATTTAGGTATCAGCATTTTATTTGTATATGTTGAGTAAAATAGTACCTATTTAAACTGATCCAATAAATAGATACTGCTGACTTGTCAAAACTAGTCTCAATGCAACATTCATGAATTAAAATGTATTATACAGTACTTCTTATGATTCTTTAGTTATGTATTATGTATTTTAAGTAACTACTGAACATAGCTGACAACAAAATCGACCTAGTGTACCTTACCGTGTATTGTTGTTAGTCAAAGTTATATCAGCATTCATGCAGGTATAATACACATCAAGTATTTATATTTATATTTATTATAACCAATAACAATATTCAATAATTCAGAGAATAGCCAGGAATAGTCGTATTGATAACTTATAGTCTTTGCGAAGGTTAATAAAAATAAAAAATAAAAAAAACCTGGAAAAGCTAGTGATAAAGATTAGGATAAGTAAAAAGGTTTCTTATTTAAGAATGGTACTGTTTCTTACCAAACCTAGCTTAATATTTATTTCTGGATTTAAATTTTATGTTGTCTATCTTGTGGTGATTAAGAATTTATTTCAAATTAAGAATTAATTCAACTGAAATTTACTTAATGATCAACTAGATGTTTACTTACACTAAAGTACCTCAGAATTATTATAAAACAAGGTATACTTTACTTATCTACTTATCAATAGAAAAAAAAACATTTTTTTTCACAAGGATGGGTAATATAGTTTGACAATTTCAAATCATTATTTGAAAAATCTATTTTCTGTAAACAAAGTAGTCTCAATAAATGTTCAGTGATTTGTTTGAATGTAAAAGCATTGATAACAGTCAACATGTATTGTTAATATGGTTTAAGAAATTAGTTCAACTGTGGAGTTTCTTGCGCCGCTTCTTCTCCACGGTTATACCTTCCGAAGCGGTGGCAGATTCGAGTAAATATAAAAATTAAATTAAAACAAGAAAGAGATGTAGTGTACAGCAATAAAGAGTAGTTAATGTGGAAAGCGCCGTTAGCGCCATCTATCGGCAGGTGCGGTCTATGGTGAATATCTATCGTGCATTCGCTTGGTATTCACTCACCGACCGCCGTGCCGTGGGGACGTACGCCTAGCCACATTCACTAGTGAATACTATATCTGTATTTTATTATTATACATCAACCTCAACCAACCCTGTAGAAAATGTGTATTCTACAGTCACTATCGGAGTGACGTCACGTCGGAATCCAACATGACGAATGGCGTTTTAGACATTTGACAAACCGATTAAAAAGGACAATATTAAAACTGAAATGTACGCTGCGTTGAATAATCGAATTCATCATCAGCCTCCTGGAAACATGGCAGAGCAGGTGGCGGGTCATCATCAGCCCGCAGCGCAATACGTACCGTCCTGCGGCTCCTGCTTGATCTTGATGTCCTCCGGCTTGACCTTGTGCTCCTTGCGGTCCCTGTCGCGCTCCTTGTCGCGGCGCGACCTCTTCTTGTCCCTGTCTCGCGACCTATCCTTGTCCCTCTCCCGTCTCTCGCGGCGACGCTCCGATCTGGACCGAGATCTGCGGCGACGTCTGACAAACGAAAATTGTATTAGTGTTGTGGGTAAGTACTATACAACGTGTTCATGAATAAGCGCAAAACCTCATACACCCCAACTGATTTATAACAAAATAATTAGATTGAAAAAATAATTTAATTATTTTGATAGTTAACATTTAAAGTTATTCTCATTTTAAGTTTTAAGGCTAAAATGATTTGTTATCATTTCAGCAATGTTAGTAAACATTTGTTTACAAACATTTGATAACAAATGTTATAAAATGTTTTCATGTTAGTAAACATTTTTGAACAAAATTGTTAGCTAACATTTTATAACAAAATAAAACATTTGTTATCTTTCTTCTTCCATTTTCATGTAGACACCTCAGAACGCAAAACCAAAAGCTAAAAATGTTATAAAATGTTAGTAAACATTTTCCGTCAGCGTAGAGGAGCACTTGTAACATCTAACATTTTCTAACAAAATGTAACAATTTATAACATTTGTTAGTAAATGCTATAGTGTTAGAAAATGTTTACAAACATTTTCTAACACAAACAGCAGTGTGGGAGCACCATCACTCGGTAGAGTAGGCACTTACTTGTTGTCAGTGTCTTCCTCCTTGGTGCGTTCCCTGTCGGCGCGCTCGGGTCGATCCGGTCGTTCCGGTCGTTCAGGTCGGTCAGGTCGTTCAGGTCGATCCGGTCGGTCTCGGCGTCGGGTGCGTGAGTTGGAGCGGCGCCGCGATCTGGATCTGGAGCGACGCCGCGCCGCCGGACCTGAAGAGTTCCAGTAATCCAATGAGATGATGCGTGTGAACATTTTGGTTCTGTGGCCGGTCGACAGTGTTTAAAATATCTATGAGCGTTCCGGGAGGCTTGCCGCCATTAATCTGTTCGGTCGGTGTTGTATTTGATATTCGTGAAAAATTGGTTTTAGTGGTTTTTGTGACATAATTTCGTGCGGATTGTGAACCAAAAAGTTTCGTAAATCGACCAACATAACAGGAATCTCAAATATATACAAAGAAAGAGCAAAAGTTTTGGTGCAAGTTTACTCGTTCAGGTGATTTTGGCGGCAACGCGCGAGCTTACAAAATCGACCACAATTTCATCGTCATCTTTCATCTATCATCCCATCATCATCAGGAGAGTTTTGCGCGGAAATCGTGAAGAAAAGGACGGGCTTTGTTTCTTAATTTTCTAAATTAGTTGTTTCGTGGCAATTATTTTGTTAATGTGGTGGATTTGTTTAATAATGTGCCATTAATGGAGAACAATATAGTAAAAGTGATAAATAAAGAAGGCGCTCCCGTTTGATTCGGATTGATCCTTGCGTAAAACTCCCCTCAACATTGGAATATGCGTACCACCCTCGCATTTCAAGAGTTAGGTATTAAGTACAAAGAAAAATATCACTAAAGACCAGGCTGTAAGGGCTAGTTCCCATTTCCTTTCCGAAAGAATAAATTATTAAAAAAAAAAACTATGAGCGTTCCGGTGTTCCATACTAAACTGCAATGCCTACTCGACTCAAATGTATGCAACAGCGGAGTATTGTAGTATGTACAGTATGACATTCACAACCTGCAGTAGTATCTAGAATGTGGTGTTCATTGCGTGCAATACAATACTATGTACAGTATGACGTACAGTGTGCTGTAATGTGTACACTATGTGCAGTAGTATGTACACAGTGTGCAGTAGTGTATACACAGTGTGCAGTAGTGTATACACAGTGTGCAGTAGTATGTACACAGTGTGCAGTAGTGTATACACAGTGTGCAGTAGTGTATACACAGTGTGCAGTATTGTATACACAGTGTGCAGTAGTGTGTACACAGTGTGCAGTAGTGTATACACAGTGTGCAGTATTGTATACACAGTGTGCAGTAGTGTGTACACAGTGTGCAGTAGTGTATACACAGTGTGCAGTAGTGTGTACACAGTGTGCAGTAGTGTGTACACAGTGTGCAGTAGTGTATACACAGTGTGCAGTATTGTATACACAGTGTGCAGTATTATATACACAGTGTGCAGTAGTGTATACACAGTGTGCAGTATTGTATACACCGTGTGCAGTAGTGTATACACAGTGTGCAGTAGTGTATACACAGTGTGCGGTATTGTATACACAGTGTGCAGTAGTGTATACACAGTGTGCAGTATTGTATACACAGTAGTGATGCAACGAATACCACTTTTACGAATAAGAATACGAATATTGATTTTACTATTCGGCGAATACGAATACAAATACGAATAGCGAAAAATAATTTAAAGATGTTGAAAAGACACGTTAATCATTCGAAATATTATTTAAACAATCAAAATCGTCAGCGTGTCGGACATGCTCTAAAATTCCTAAAGTCCTGACCAATGTTTTGTTCCTTTCCAAAAACACCGATTAAAAGACACTTTTATGAGTGGTAAAAGAAAACCCTTTTTTGACCCTCGAAACCGTTGAAAAATATTATTTCTGGAGACACAGTAGATAATTTGAAAGCTGGCTGTTTCTGGAAAAATGTATTCAGCGGCAGCGCAGGATAATGTATGTCTTTCTGACAACAATTAAGTGGGTTTTGCGAAAACATTTAATTACGAATGTCTTCCTGATATTCTCCGAATACGAATATTCGGTGATTGGCTGCTATTCGGCGAATACGAATATTCGTATTCGTATTCGTTGCATCACTAATACACAGTGTGCAGTATTGTATACACAGTGTGCAGTAGTGTATACAGTGTGCAGTAGTGTATACACAGTGTGCAGTAGTGTATACACAGTGTGCAGTAGTGTATACACAGTGTGCAGTAGTGTATACACAGTGTGCAGTAGTGTATACACAGTGTGCAGTAGTGTATACACAGTGTGCAGTAGTGTATACACAGTGTGCAGTAGTGTATACACAGTGTGCAGTAGTGTATACACAGTGTGCAGTAGTGTATACACAGTGTGCAGTAGTGTATACACAGTGTGCAGTAGTGTATACACAGTGTGCAGTATTGTATACACAGTGTGCAGTAGTGTATACACAGTGTGCAGTAGTGTATACACAGTGTGCAGTAGTGTATACACAGTGTGCAGTATTGTATACACAGTGTGCAGTAGTGTATACACAGTGTGCAGTATTGTATACACAGTGTGCAGTAGTGTATACACAGTGTGCAGTAGTGTGTACAGTACAGTACGTACGCTCGGTGTTGTCTCGCTCGGGTCTGTGGTCGCGGTCTCTGCCCCTGCGCTCTGCGTCGTGCCTCTGCTCTAGTCTGTATCGTTCTCGCTCCCTCTCGTTGTCCTCGCGGCCGGAGTGCTTTATGTTCACCTCGGCGCCGCCGCGACGTGTCCCGCCCAGACCTCCTCCTGTGGACATACGAACATTACACGATAATACAGGGTGTTAAGGTAAACAGTGGGGTACCTATGATACTGAACAACTTTCCCTAAGATACCTATTAGTCTAGGAAAAATAACGTTTGAGATTGCATTAAAGACACTTTAGTAAATTGTTTTTGAAATAATATTACTGTTAGTTTATAATACTTTTGTCGAGATTTCGTGGTTATATTGGCTCAGGAACCTGAGAATTACCTTAAAATCGATATAAAAGTACAAAGAGCAAGCTTTTTTCGAAAGATATTTCTTCCAGCATACTAGCAAAATAGACAATTAATTCAAACAAGGCAAATTTAATGTGTACAAACAAACAGTAAATAATTTGGTTTTGAGGTTATAATTTTTGAAAACTTACAAAATATTAAATATCTACTCAAATTTACGATATTAACCGGGGATTATTATTGTTATAAATAAAACGTATTGAATGAAGCCATCCTGTACAAAATCACCAGTTTTCCATTTTTTGTTCATACCTAAATTTAATGTTTAGTAAATGTTTTAATTATTCAATAGTAAACAATAAAAAATCGGGGATTATTGAGAATTTATGTTTTTCAGGTATTTATCTACTATATTCCAAATTATCACCAAAAGTGCAATTAATGCAACCTTCTCCATACAAAAATCCGTAGATTTCCCCGACTATATAGGAAATTAGCAACAAAAAAAAAAGAACTTTTTATCTTAACTAATATAAAACTGTAACAGAACAGATGTTTACAAAAAGAATGATATTGTTTCAGGTGTCCCAGACTACAAATCAACCTTGTTTAGAATTTTTGTTTGTTTGTATGTTTATTTGTTCGAGCATTACGCAAAAACGAATCAACCGATTTTGATGACACTTCTTTTGTTTGATAGCTTATGTTATGATCTGACTTAAAACCTGGTACATACACTGCAAAAAAAACTTGAAATCCTTAGTAGTGGAGTCCCGTGCCCTGCAGTGGAGCCTAATTCCTACAGGCTACAACTGACCCACTCCCTCTCAAAGTGGAGTTCCGTGCCCTGCGGTGGAGCCTAGTTCCCACAGGCTACCGAGTCTACTCGGCAGCTATCCTTTGGCGGTGCGAGCTCGCTCCACATCGAAGAGAACCCTAGAGTGAAGTCCCGTGCCCTGTAGTGGAGCCTAGGCTCTAGATCTAGATCCTACAGGCTACAACTGACCCACTCCCTCTCAGAGTGGAGTCTCGTTCCCTGCAGTGGAGCCTAGTTCCTACATGCTACTCACCCAGTCTCCTCGGCAGCCATCCCTTGACGGTGCGAGCCCTCTCCACATCGACGAGCACCCTCTTGCCGTCTATCTTCTTACCGTCCGCGTGCTTGTAGGCAGCTGTGCGGTGGGGAGGGGGAGGGGTGGAGTTAGTTTCCTTCCTCTACTCGCTATCATCGCTCCACCACTACTCTCCGTGTGTGTAGGTACAATTTTATCCAGGGTTAACTTTAAATACGTTGCTTGGGGTGCTTCAGACCATAAAACTGAACAACTTTTGCTACAAGACCTAGATATATTGAAATCGCTAAAAATTGGTTGTTCCATAGTAAATGTCAAGAGCTACTCGACCAAAATATATGAAACACCAATTTTTTTTTTTTTTATTTCTGTGTTGGTTCCATAGTGAAAGTTGTTCAGTTTGATGGCCATATTAAAATATATATCGCATATACCTATAATTTTACACCCTGTATATGTAAAATTGTAGTTCGTACACACAGAGAATAGTGATTTCTTAAATTATAATATGAAGAAGTCTGCATGAATTGTTGTTTGTAATTCGTTTATACCAATTGTAATGGAAACCAATTTCAATTCGTGTAAACTTTGTAAATAGTAACTGTGCATAATTTATTTCTTAATATATTTTCATTCAAATTATGTTATTTGGTAGTTATATTTGTAGGGAACGTGGCCTACCTGTGTTTTATTCGGCTCCGCTGGAGAGGTTTTAGTGGACTAGTTTTTCTGTAGTTTTTAATTACTACATTTTATGTTGGTGTTGCCAAAAATATTAATATTATGTTTTTTGTAGTGTAAAAAAAAAATATTTCAAACAACATTTTAATGATATTTTAATTCGTTTTTCAAACCATAAAACTCAACTTTTACAATGACAGCAATTGAAATTGGAAATCAAAATAAGTCGTTTCCAGTTTGTGAATGTTTGTGATCCTAATAATTTTCTTATGTTCTTCTTATCGTGTGAGCAAGCCCTGGTGTCAGAGTTTTTTCAGACCGCCTTACGGCCTCTGACGTGGTTTTTATGTAACGACTACTACCAACAGAGATAGTAGCCGGGACTAATTCCGGAGACCGGGGATTTTGTCATTATTAATAAAGGTAAGCTTAAGCTCACTTTAGAACGCGCAAGAGCTTGAGTTTGATTCATTAATCCGTTTCCAAAATCTTGTTTAAAATTTTCGGTAGTTTTTGGTTAAATTTAATTTGAATAACATATTTGCCGTTGTAAAATATAGAATTTCATTTATGACTTTTGTAATCTAATTCAATTATGCACAGTTTACGTAAAAAATGCTTCAATATTAAAACAATTTCAGAAAACCAACTTTAATATTCAAACATAATTCACAATTTAATGACAAAACTCTGTCATTAAACTGTGTCACAATTGACATGTCCTGAAATAGAAACAAGTACATAGGTATACCTACTCTGATACCTACCGAGAGCTGATACGTGCCGATACCCCTCGCGTGCTAGCGTGATGATACGCTCTAGTGACCACTGTGGTGCTATCATATTATATCACTCACTATTGAGTATTAGTGATGAATGACAGACACGCAAAATTATAGATACGCGCATTAACAAATTTTGCGTATCCAGCATTTTGCGTGTCTGACCGTTTACGTTTATAGCATTTTGTGTATCTGTCATTAACTTTTGTGTCTGGCATTTTGCGTTTCTGTCATTTATAGAATGCAAATTTTGCGTGTAAACCCATTATAATGTGTCCCTTTAGATTTAGATTGAAACAGGGAAGGATACAATTAAAGTAGACTAAAGAAACAGATCAAGCTACTGTGTGGAATAAAATATTGGTAAAGTCAGACCTAGGAGGACGTAACTGGACTAGATTTTGTATATTTTTATGAATTTATTAACTCAAATATTTGTTAATAGTTGCTCATTTGACTTGAATTGCTAACGTCCAATGAGCAACGTTTGATACACACCACTAGAGTAGGGATGTCTCGACGTTATAAAAGAAGGAAGAGTCTCAGTCGAGGGACCAGTCGTCAGTTAGTCGTGAAGAGTGTAACAAGTGATAATTGGCAATTATTTGTGAAAGTGATAATAAATCAATAGAGAAATCGCCTGTGAATTTTATTACTACCTGACCCTATCTCAAACATGTGATATAGTAACCCACAGTGGTCTATAAAACTCGGTACCACCACGCTGCACGTAGGTTTACAAACAAGACAATAAATACCCACCGCGTGGCCCATACCTACCGTGTCGTCGCATTCTGTCACTTACTACCTTTACTTACGGGTCACTTTGCCGCGACCGCGACCGCTGACCGACTCTAGTCGCGCTCTGATGGAGATGGTTGCTCTAATACTTCCCTTATAAGTGTTAATGAAAAAGTAATTTCATCAAGTCATTATAATTTAATTATTTTTATAGTTAATATGCTGACACTTTTATAAGGTGTCGCGAAAAAAATGCAGCTGCTCCATACAAAACTGCAAACATACTCAAGCCAAATGTATGGGAAAGCAGATGTTTTTTCGCGATTTCAATGTTGGTCCCATAGAGAAAGTTGTTCAGTTTGACGGTCTGATCATCCTCTTAAAAAGTGTCAGCATATTAAGAAGGCCCCTCTAAAATGTGTTAATGAATATGCGCAAAACCTCATACGCCCCAACTGATATATAACAAAATAATTATATTGAAACAATAATTTCATTATTTCGATAGTTAAAATTTAAAGTTATTCGCATTTTAAGCTTTGAGGCAAAAATGATTTGTTATAATTTCAGCAATGAATGAAAGCGCTAACGTGCTCGTGGATAAATTTTAAGAATCTTGTTTTGGTAGTAAGTAGGGTGAGAGTGCCCGAGCGGTGGTTGAGATAGAGTTCAGTAAAAACAAATTATTTAATATTATGTAAAAAATAACTGTGTTGAAACCATGACAAGTCGATTCTGCTCTCGATTCTAAACAAACTGATTTCTAGTTTTGCGTTAATTCATTAACACGTTATTAATTAGTAATTTTATGGCCTCCTTAACCACGTTTTTGAACACAAAATATCCCATTGGGTCGAAAGTCCCCATAAAAAGAGATACCAATTTCTGGCTAAAATTAGGTAAATATTCACGCAGATTCGAAAAATGTAAACATCTATCTTTCTTTACAACAAATTTATTTGCTTGATATGAATGTTTTTTCTTAAAATTTTGCATTCCATATCAATTCAATTTTTTTAATATATTTTTTCTCGAATTAATAAAACAAATATTAATATTAGCGTATGTTCTCTAAAAATCGAAATGCATTTTTGAAGGAAAAGCTAAGATGCTCCACGTACTTACGTTGATTTTTACGTTTACACTCTATCATAATTTGTAGAATAAGTAATTTACACTCTATCATAATTAGTAAAATAAGTAATTTACACTCTATCATAATTTATAGCATAAGTAATTTAAAAGCTATCATAATTTGTAGAATTAATTTACACTCTTATCACCATTTGTACAATAATTCATTTTCACTCTATCATCATTTGTAGAACAAATTATTTACACTCTATCATAATTTGTAGATTAAGTAATTTACACTCTATCATAATTTGTAGAACAAATAATTTACAGTCTATCATCATTTATAGAATAACTAATTCAAACTCTATCATTCCTAGAATTCGTAATTGCGCGTCTAAACCCATGAAATCCCGCGCTTGCAACCATAGCCATCAGACCACGAACAGAGCCAGCCGGCGGCCACAGAGCACACAAAGAGTATACGAGTGTATGTACGCACGTCCGCGGCGAGTCGCGTGCTATTCTTTCGTTCGTTACTCTGTTACCTGGAGCGCTTTACTTACGATTCCTTGCGCTAATTGATTTATTATTTCATTTTATTAAAAACTTAATTCAAATATACTACTTTTTGTGATATTTTAACTTTACTTTTTCAATGGTTGTGGTTTTCTTGAGTATGGGGTTGAGGAGAGATGCGGGTAGATTGTGTTGGCTACCAATTGGAGTTAAAGAATTTTTTTAGTTGTTTCGACGATAATTTTTTTTAAATGTATTTCAGCATGGTATGCAGATTCTTGCTAATTAATATCACCTTTTTTGTAGAAAAAACTAATTGAACTAATACACCGGTTAACTTTACTTACTCCGTTGACTCAGCAACACAAAGATCTTTTCCTCGATTTAAGTAGTCTTACGAAGAGATTTACTTACAGTCTTACGAAGATATTTACTTACAGTCTTACGAAGAGATTTACTTACAGTTTTACGAAGAGATATACGGACCGTCTTAGATTTTTACTTACAGTCTTACGAAGATTTTTACTTACAGTCTTACGAAGATATTTTACTTACAGTCTTACGAAAACCAAAATGTTTAAACTGAATTTTTAATTTTGTTAAGTATTCAGTCACTATCTTTTGTTTAAACAAATGTATCTCATCGTAATATCGCTGGATATAGAGTATCCAGGTACTCGGTTAGATCTTTACCTTAAGGACACGTGTGGCTCTGACATCCATGCCTATTACATTTTAACTAAATTTCGAATCCATGCCATTTGTTTAAGGGGCCATACAGTCAGGCGAATATTTTCTATCAGAAACGCGATTGCCCAGCCCTCTGAAAAGTGCTTGCTTGTGCCATATTTTCGGTTAAAAAGAATTCTTTTTTATGATTTCACTAGATAAACTAATGCTGAATATGTGAGTAAAATTCGAGTAATTATAAACGGTTGCAAGTTATTATAGTTCGAGGAAATAATGTTAAAAATGCGTTATGAGTTACTATCGTGTATTAAATTATGATTTCACTAGATAAACTATCCAAGAATGCTGTGTATTTTTTTTGGTTTCGGTAACTTGTATAAATCTTGTAGAAAAATGAAAAATAAGAGACCAGGCAATTCCGGGACGTATGGCCCCTTAACGCGATGTAGGCCGTCAAAGTGTCTGTTAGTACTTACTGTTAGTCCTTGACCTCTATCCAAAATGACCACCAAAGGGGTAACTAACACAACCCTCAAAATCTCTCCCACGCCCATACTACAGACAACCCAACCATGAAAAATAATTTTCTGTTACTTTTTTGGTAACTTTTCCATCACATATACATAATAAACAGTTGTATGTTGGTATTGGTATCGAATCTTACCACCACATACAAACCTATAGGTACAAAGTTGGGCGCTGACAATAGGTAGGTCTACGCGGCACGGCGGGTGCTCTGCGGTGCGAAATAGAAAAACCAACTGTTAATATCCTCTGTTTCACTCGCGCTTCGACACAACCTACACCCCCAAGGCTGCCTGTCCATTGAAGCGGAGTGAAACTGAGGAGCGGAGAAACGAGGCTGCGGAGCGGAGAAACGAGGGAATTTTGGCCAATGCGATTGTATAAAATCTCGGAGCGGAGATTTTGTGCAATCCCATTGGCCAATAATCTCGTTTCTCCGTTATTTGCGGCTGCCGCGAGGCTGCGGAGCGGAAAAATGAGGGACTTTTGGCCAATGAGATTGTATAAAATTTCGGAGCGGAGATTTTATGAAATCGCATTGGCCAAAATTCAGTCGTTTCTCTGCTCCGCAGCCTCGTTTCTCCGCTCCTAAGTTTCGCTCCGCTTCAGCAAACAGGCAGCCTTATTCTTGTACCCATAAGGGGTCTTTCTCTAGGGTAACTATCCTATGGCCACGAAAATTGTACACATATTTAGGGAATTCGCAGTTACCATCTACCCTATCGTTTGGGGTCATAAGACCCCCAAGATGTAATTTGCCCCGAAAAGGCAATAATCCTATTTTAAAACAACGAAATTGTTCCCCCTTTTAGGGAATTCATAGTAACAATCTAATTAGACCCCTTAGGAGTCCAAAGTTCGATTGGACCCCTAAGGGGTTTTTCTCGAGGGTAACAATCCTAAAATAAGACCACGAAAACTATACTACATTTTGAAAATTAGCAGTCGTAATCTGAATTTACCTAATCGAGCTCCCAGATTACCAAACGTTCCCAACATTGGTAGATCTGGGAATGCTGTTAGAATCCGTAAAATATATCAATTAAGTATATAATTTTAGACAAGACTACAAATTTAGACCGATTCCCATCGCGTTAATAATAATTTTGTTGATTAGAAATGATTTGTTAGCCGTCTGTTTGTTTACACTTTTTTACTACTAAAAAATATAACCAAATCTCTGACCAACTGACATCTCCGGGAATGCCCGAATATACAGGGTCCAACTTAATATGCTGACAGTTTTTAAGAGGATGATCAGACCGTCAAACTGAACAACTTTCTCTACGGGACCAATGTCGAAATCGCGAAAAAAAAAACAGCTGTCCCATACAATTGGGTCGAGTAAAAATCAGATGATTTTTTTTCGCGATTTCGTCATTGGTCCCCATAGAGTAAGTTGTTCAGTTTGATGGCCTGATCATCCCCTTAAAAAAGTGTCAGCATTTTAAGGACCATAAATATAGTATCACGAATATAGTATAAACCTACACCTAATGTAGTATCACGAATTATAACTAACACAATGAACAACAAAAAGTGACAGATAAATAGTATCTTTCTGCCACTCCTTATAATAAAATAGTTTCGAAAAGTACACAGTTATAATAGAAATGTACACAGGGAATCGATGTTGTGAACTTTACACGGATTTTTGATATTTTAATATCTTTACAAATTGTAATACCTAGGCTATAATGTGTGTTTTTCGGTGTATTTGTGTGTACTTGTATCTAACACTTGAAAAATAAATGTTATTATACAGGTTGAAATTAATATAATTATTATCCTTTTAAACTGTGAGTCTACCCACCAAACTGAACAACTTTCACTATGTAGCCAACATCAAAAACGCATTTTTTGTTTCTTGGAAAACGTCAATGGCCCAGGCCCAAACCAAATATATGGAACAGGTGATTTGTGATTTCGATGTTGGCTTCGTATTAAAAGTTGTTCAGTTCGATGGTCTGAAGCCTCTTTAATTATGTAACGCATTTAATTTTACACCCTGTATAATTTTAGATTTTAATTTAGAATTTTATAATGATGACAACTAGTGTTGTCATGAACTAATGACAGTAATGAACTAGTGTTCATTACTTTAAAGCTTTCTCTAAAATCTTTCTTTTTATTTTCATTTATCTCAAATAACAAATATCTCAGTGTATACAGGATGTTAGTGTAGACAGGACTATTACTTTAAAGTGTGATTTTACTCACGATACTGCACAACTTTCCCCAAGGAACCTCTATTAGGAAATAAAAAAAACAAAATTTTGGACTTCCAATACTAAATTCAATCAGTTGATGGATGATTTGTATGGATAAAATAGTTTTTTTTTCTAGTTTCTATATATAGTATGATGAGTAAACCCTTTAAACTAATGCAACTGCAACCCAAACACCCTGCATAAAGTGTTTGTGTGTACAAATATCTGTGTATATTAAATGTCTACGTGTACAAATATCTGTACGTAGGACACTTCATAATATACCGACGGTTATTTAAGAGGATGATCAGACCATCAAACTGAACAACTTTCTCTATCGGACCAAACAATAATTGAAATCACGAGACATACATTACACAGGCATACATTTTGGTCGAATAGGATTGCAGTTTTATACAGAACAGATTTTTTATTCGCGATTTCGACTTTGCTCCCATAGTGAAAGTTGTTCAGTTTGATGGTCTGATCATCCTCTTAAAAAAGCGTCAGCATATTAAAAAGGACCCTGTATAAAGTGTATACGTGTACAAATATCAGTGTATATGAATTGTCTGCGTGTACAAATATAGGTGTATTTAAAGTGTCTGCGTGTACAAATATCAGTGTATATAAAGTGTCTGCGTGTGTGTGTATAGAGCGTGTATATTGTACTCACAGTGCATGTCTCGTTCGTGCTCGTACTCGATGAAGGCGTATCCGCGCGGCTTGTCGTTCTCCTTGTTGAAAATCATACTTATCTGCGATGGAGATATAATGTTCACCGATCATTAGCCTAACATACATTATCTTAACTATTACAAAAACAAACATTTCAAAAGTATAAATATTTCGGTCACCTAATTTGGGGATGTAAGCAAATGAATGTTTTACTTCTTAACTCTCCTTAAGATAATTTAGGTCAATTAATGCGTAATGGTTAATCCGGGTTCGCGCGTATGTCTGCATTCTCTTGCTCAGCTCCCCTCAAGTTTCCCAGAGGAGTGAGGTGGAGTTTCTGAAGTCAGATGGGGCGGGGAGTTGTCGTTCTGTATGTAGAACTATATACTATTACCTATTCTGTGCCTGCAGGACAAACTTAAATTTGGAGAGGTATCAATTTCCAACTTGATACCTCTACCCGTTCCTGAGAAAAAGGGTCTTGATAGACCAACAGTATATGTTTATATCATGTTAAATAAGTTACCTTTTTGATGGGTCCGTAGCCTTCAAATTCTCTCCTAAGCTTAGATTCTGATGTGTCATAGTTCTGTAACAAACATAACAGACTGTTAGCACATAATAGAAGCGACATAACTTATAAACTGTACGGAAAACTTTTTGAATGGAGATGAAAATGTGTGGGTCATCTGAACATTTTAATGTAAAAACATTGGTAAAACTAACAACTAAGTTATTTTCAATATTAGCTACTAATAGAATTAATTAAATTACAAATTTAATAAAGCAATAACGCCAAAAACAAACATTTAAAAAGTATAAAATAATTTGGTGACCTATTATTTTTGCTGTAAGCAAATGTTTTACTTCTTAACTCTCTTTAAGAAATTTTAGGTCAATTAATGTATCGGGGACCGCAGGTGATTGTAAATGTTTGTTTTTAGCGTTGGGGGTTTTTTAATAGGGGAGTTCTAAACTCACATTTTCAGTAATGCTGTTGCTTGAATACTTTTTTTAATAACTGGATAAACTATAAAAAGTATTGAAACGACGACGAAAAACAATGACGTCACTATAAAATTTTTAGTACAATATTTCATACAAAGCACGCGTTTTGACGTTTGATAAAGAGTTGTTAATTTGACTAGTTGGAAACTCGCGGATTGCTTTAATGCTCTCGTATCCATACCAGACAGGACCAAAGTCAAAGTCAATATAATTTATTCAATATAGGAGCTTGCAGCACACTTATCAAACGTAAAATCTTTTTTAAAGCTACCACCGCGTCGGAACGTGTTGTCGCTGTAGAGAAGATACTCTTTGGCATTTTCGTTTCATATCACAATGAATACAAATGATTGAGGAGAACTACAGAAAACAGAGTGAAAAATTTCAAATATTATTGATTGTAAACATGTTACAGACATGTTGAGCTATTTCAAATCGAATTATAGATTGAAAAAGGGGTAGTGGGCTCGGTGGCGAAATTGGAAAACGCAATTCCCAAAAAATTATGACCTCTAATCTAAAATAGACCGTTCCAAAATAATGTTACAAAATATGTCAGCCTTTTTTATTCTGAAATCCCAATCTTAAGGATTGTTTTTTGAATCGCATAAGCATATGCTCATGACTATATTCCCCGAAGAGGTAGTCAGAGATATTCTGAAACCTCAGAACATCCATGTTTCACCAGTAGTACCGAAACTTCTGTCCAGTGTGAGTGGTGAGTGGGTGTGGGGAGTGAGCCCGTCGCCACTTGTAATGGACAGTGGGTACAATACATGCCTCGAAATTGAAGCATGCCGGTTTCCTCATGATGTTTTCCTTTACCGATTTAGGCAGTGGCATTACAAATCGTACATAAATTTCGAAAAACTCATTGGTACGAGTCGGCCTGGACAGGGATCGAACCATCGCCTCCTGGATGCCTGTAGGAGGCAAGGTTACTCGCCACTGGACCACCACGGCTTGTATCGTAGCGGTCCATCCTGTTGTTTGAGCAAGCTAGAATATAATTATAGTGATTACTGACCACCCTCGCGACGAACAGAGTCTTGAAAGGGTCGTCGGTGGCCCCGCCATTAGCTGTCGGGTCCCACAGGGCTATCTGCTGCTCCAGCTTGTACGCGACTTGCTCGGCTCTCTCTCTGCGCCGTCTTTCCGCTCTTTCTTCTCTTGTCTCCACTCGGGTTGGTGGCGGAGTTTCTGATGGGTGCTGTAATATTATAATAATAGAGTTAACATTGTCATTAATCATTGTAAACCAAAGTTATGATAATCAGGGTTCGAAATTATCAAGATAATTATTTTCATTCACAATTCGTTATTTCGTTTCGGTATGTTTTGCTGAATGTCCAAGTACATACATACGTACATACATATACTCACGCCTGTGTCCCATTGGGGTAGGCAGAGACAATTGATCGCCATCGGCTACGATCCTGACATACCTCTTTTGCCTCTTCCATAGTCATTTCATACAGGCTCGTCGGTTTTGGGTACATTTGATCTGACCCTTCTTTTATGTCCAAGTAAAAAAAAAAAAAACTACAGATTGCAAAAGATAAAGTAAAAATTAAAGAAAAAATGGTATGTTAAGTTTTTTTTTGGAGGGCTGAGTCGAAAACCATTTCGAGATAATTGTCTCATAATAATATTTTCTAAGTCAGAGATTTTAAAATGAAAGGATTTCAGATTTTTTAATGATATAACATCGGTTTTCGGTATGTCCAATGATGTTACTGGAAAAACTGTAAACTCCTTGGTAAACTTAAAATGCATGCATATGCTCACGACTATATTCCCCGAGGGTAGTCAGAGATATTCTGAAACCTCAGAATATCCACGTTTCACCAGTAGTACCGAAACTCCGTCCAGTGTGACGGGGGGTGAGCCCGTCGCCACTTATAATGGACAGTGGGTACAATACATGTCTCGAAATTAAAGCATGCAGGTTTCCTCACGACGTTTTCCTTCACCGTTGTACAGGATGTTACAAAAGTAAAAATAAACTTTTTAAGGGGTTGTTTAGACCATCAAACTGGACTACTTTCACTATGGAGCCAACTTCGAAATCGCGAAAAAAAAAACAGCTGTCCTATACATTTAGCTCTTGTAGATTTGTAGTTTCGTATGGAACATCAGATATTTGTTCGCGATTTCGATATTGGTCCCATTATGGGAAATATTTAAATATTTGCTTCAATATTTCATAATTACAATGCATTAAACAGTTTCCACGTATAACATCCCGAAGAATTTCTGTCGCATTGCGTTATATCAATACCACAAACCGGCGAAACAAAATATTCCCAATTACTAACCTCGAAAATATTAAGGAACGCCCCGACGCCATCGTATCCTTTCTGTTTTTTCTCGTGCGGGAGCTTCGCGGCCGGCGGTAAATACGGGATGGGATCCCGTGCCGCGAACAGCGCCAACAAATTCGGCGGTAGAAACTGCGTCATATCGCTTTATTCACCACGCCACTGTATTAACCTCATAAAACCATTTGTCTCCACTTTACTAATCGTTTTTAACTTATAAAATATAGTTTATTATTTACGCTAATAGTTTAGCGTTTTATTAGTTAGATTGATGTTGAGAAAACATGCAAATGGAACAAACACTGCACGAATTAAGTTTTGTCGCGTTGCGTCCATTGAAAATGAAATTTCTTTCAGTGTGACCATTTAGAAAATAGAGAATCTGCCACACACTTGCTAAAATTGTGCCAAAATCTGCCAAACATCGTAAAGAAAAATGCCAAAAATATGCCACATAAAGGGTCCTTCTTAATATGCTGACACTCTTTAAAGATTTTGTGCAGAGTTTACCTTAAAACTTAAGTTACTTAAAACGTTTTTGTATGTCAACACAACATTTTGCTTCATATCCTACCTTTATCCAGGAAGGTGGCATAGGATGCTACATATCATATCAATTTTGATCGTATCTTTTTGATAATTTTCCATAGAAATTAAAGCAATAACTCCATCGCCTCCTTATAGACACGACACTGCCTTGGAACAGGAGTTGCGTGGTCAACTAAATGATTTCATGTCGGTAATTTGTGTTTAGTAACAAATTTTCAATTTCTTCTCCAAAAATTATAAAGAGATAGGTCAATATTCCCAAATCTGCCAAATCTTGTCACTTTTCTAATTTATCAATATCTGCTAAAATGAAAATTCGATAGCCCAATCTGCGAAAATGGCAGAATTCTGCCACAAATGGTCACACTGATTTCTATTTTCTTTTTTTTCTGGCGTTTGTTTCTTTATGGTTTAGTGTTGCCAGTGATTTAGAAACAATGGCCAGCAAAATTCCTTAAAAGTCTCAAGTTTCAAAATTATTTAAAATTAATTATTTATCAATTGATTTCCATGTAGGTACAATAGACTGGCACATAAATTAACTTTATCGTAATTATTGATACACAAAACACTTTAAATTGAAAAAAATATCTTCAGTTTCAAAAACGTATTACGTCTCTCCAAAGTATAAAACATACGACAAACATACGATGAATATTTTTTTTTGTTTCAGCTCATATTCATCATGAAATAGACGATTGTCCTCTCTTTTGTTGTAATGGAATGTAACTCTTCCTTGATTTTAACTACCAACTCTAGAGGTAGAATTACTAATCTAGCAACACCACTAGTCTATGGCCGAAATAAGTTTCTTAAATATTTGCTGGCTTGGCATCTAGCATATTTAGCTTTTTATTTAGATTTTATTTATTTAAAAGATTCTAGGCAAAAATGTAAAGCTTCTGGCCCAAGAACCGCTATATGAATATGACACAGATAGGACAGTTAAAGGACCCTAACGTACAAAGGCATCAAATCGATTTCGATAAAAAAAGATACAGGTTGTTTTATTTTGAGGTGGCCGTTTTAGGAAGTTGTCATTTATCACGTTATGGCCCGAGGTTTTAGGAAGTTGTCATTTATCACGTTATGGCCCGAGAGGTACCTATAATCTCATTTGGGGTAATGCGATAGGTATAAGGAGATCCTACAAGCTATAACTTAACTTTAAACAACTATTATACAAACCATACAAATTTAATACACATCAAGGAAACGATTAAAACATAAATAAATAAATTATTAAAGTCACACAAGGAACACTCAGGCTGAGATTCAGAGATGATTTTTTGAGTCTTAGCTCGAGCTAAGCGTGGCGAAAATGTATGGATTTTGACATACGGGAGTCCAAACTATGACTTACAAATCGTCTCTGAATCTCGGCCTCATAGTTAATTACTTCTTATTCAAGTAAAGCACACAGCCGACGACGACGACAGCGATGAGAATGCCCGTCGCGAGTACGAACCAGAATGTGAGGCCACGGCCGAGGCACTTCGCGTCCGTCGCCAACCCGCGTGTCACGAACACACCCTGCTGGTATAGATTAGACATTAAGGCCGAGATTCAGAGGCGATTTATAAGTCATAGTTCGAACTATCATATGCCAAAATCTATACATTTTCGCCCTGCTTAGCTCGTAACTAAAAAAAATCGTCTCTGAATCTCGGCTTAAGAACATGCTATGTTATCTTAGTACAAACTAAGTGGGACGCTGATAGACAGCTTCCGACTTCGGTGACGTTTCGAAGCACTATGTGTTGAAATTTGGATTCGTATCTAAACTGGAGCGATAGCGCGCTACACCTCACCGCTGCGCTGTAGTAGTGAGAGATTTCGCCCATATCAATCACTGTCTTGTTGGTCTAGTGGTCTAGACGACCGGCTCACGATTCGGGTGCTTATGGTTCGAGCCTCGTGTCGGCCGGCCGCTTTTTCAATTTATTTTCCAATGTGGCTCCCCCTTCTGCTAATAAGCGGCAACGACAATAATTATTAAGACGTCCTAAGATCCCAGGTGACTTACCTATCTATATCCAATATACATATTAATCTATGACTAAGAGGTTTCCCCTCAGATAAATTAAAGGGAAATGTGATAGTATATTGTTATTGTATTGTGGTTACGTACCTGCTGGCTCGACTTCAGTTTCTCCATCGCATCCCCGCCGCTGTTGTACAAGTCCGGGATCACACTGTTGAACAATACATTATTTAATTGTCTGTTAATTACAGTTATAAGTCACGATATTACATCTGGGAGGAACCCATATAAAAAATAACAGGTAGATGACACGAGTCATAGATTTCCGCAAAATAACGCCTGATCCATTAATATTACCTATACAACGTGTTAATGAATAAGCGCAAAACCTCATACACCCCAACTGATTTATAACAACATAATTAGATTGAAACAATAATTTCATTATTTTGATAGTTAAAATATAAAGTTATTCACATTTTAAGTTTTGAGGCAAAAATGAATTGTTATCATTTCAGCAATGAATGAAAGCGCTAACGTGCTCGTGGATACATTTTAAGAATCTTGTTTTGGTAGTAGGGTGAGAGTGCCCGAGCGGTGGGTTGAGATCGATTCAGTAAATTTTAAATTTAACAAAGTATTTAATATTTCGAAAAAAACCTACGTTGATAGTTACCATGATAATTCAATTCTGCCCTCGATTCTAAACAAACAACTTTCTAGTTGTATAAGGAACATTTTTAAGAAGGCAACAAACACTGTGCCCTCTTAAATGTAGAGTCGTAACTACTGGCTGGTAAGACTGGCAAAATGCCCGGGAACCTAACCTACTTATTAAAAAAAATCGGTTTTTCCATACAAAAGTGCAAACCTACTCGAGCCAAATTAGTGCAGTAGAATTAAATTATCAATTTGCATAAATTGTGGTACTAATGATAATTTCCCCATCAACAGAGTTATGTATGGATATGATTACCTTAAATTTGCAACCGATTTGGAATTACGGAAAATGGTGAAAATTGGGAAAAACCTTAATTATTTAATAACTCCAAAACAAAAATTGTGGTACTAGTTGCGATTATAACATTTATTTAGAGAACCAGTACCTACCTTCTCAGGAAATTTGGAGCGGTTGCGACATACGGAACCCACCTAAACTTGTAAAACAGATTTTTCGTCTTTAACTCCTAGGCATAATTTGTGGTACTAGTTGCGAACTCTTTGGCAACTTGTATTAGCCTTCGACATTTAGTTTTAAGTTCGCAACCGGTTGCGACCTACGGAACCCTAAAAAAATACTTTTTTCTAAATTCTACTTCGGGCAAAATTTGCGTAGTCTGTTTTATTGCTTCTATCATATTTATAAGTCGAATTCTATCTACCTTGTAACCGCAACTTAAGAAAACATTACGGAACATTGTCTATTTCATAAATAAAAACCGCGGGTGATGCGAGGGGAATGCGTGCGGCGCGCGGGGTCGGGTTGCAGCTTGTGCGTGTATGCGGGTGTTGTGAAACGTGCGGGAGGCAGAAGCTTTATTTATACCCGACTGCATGACGCAAAGGAGGGTAATGTGTTTATTGAATCGTTCGCCTCGCTCGATTCCAACAAATTTTCTTTCGATTTTTACCGGTTTTCGTTCGATTTCTAACAAAAATTGCTCGTTTCGAGCGCTCGACGCAATTGGCCAACTTTTAAAATAACTTGCCAGGTTATGACGATACATTTTGATACAGGATGTAAACTCAAAGTTGACATAGATAGCAAACTGTACCGCAGAGGTCTGATGGAAAACAGTGTTCTTTATTTTTGAATTGGGTCGACTGTAAAGTTTATTCAGAATTGACAATATTTTTTTTTTAACGACTTGTTTTTAATAAAAAATATAAAATAGGTTAAAAAATAAAAGATATTTACGTATTTTTCCGATTTAATTTTTGACCGATATTTCTATTTTTGATTTACTTTTGAATTTTATGAAAAACGTAGGATTTATGGCTAAGATACCTTGGCCGCAATAACATTAAAAATTAAAACTGTCAAATACAATAGAAAAGCCCAGCATGCAAAGGAATAAAATCTCATTAAACCTCTATTATATTTTTCAGTATTTTTCAAATAACTCGAGAAATAAAGGATAGAAAAATCTGATAATTTTGATATAAGCTTTGAATCACTTAATCTCCAAACGGTTTCCTTATTTTGATACCTTTCTTAAAATGAAATGTTGTCAAATGCGTAACAAGTATTTTCATGAAAAAATTTACAAATTTGTAGTAACTACATCTAAAAGTTGAGCGCGGGGTGGCGAAATTTTCAAATGTTAAAATTTTTTCAAAATCTCGGAAACTATTTAACTTTGTATTTTTCCCTGAACAGTTATAAACTCACCTATCTTCTGTATTCGGCTTGACGTTGAATTTTGGGACACCCTGTATACATTATGTACGTGTAAACATAATGTAATTAATTAAGTATACGTACGCGTATGTAATTATGTATGTATGTGTGTATATACATTATGTACGTGCGTACATTTACAACGTGTTAATGAATAAGCGCAAAACCTCATACACCTCAACTGATTAATAACAAAATAATTAGAGTGAAGCAATAATTTCATTATTTTGATAGTTAAAATTTAAAGTTATTCGCATTTTAAGTTTTGAGGCAAAAACGATTTATTTTCATTTCAGCAATGAATGAAAGCGTGCTCATAGATACATTTTAAGAATCTTGTTTTGGTAGTAAGTCGGGTGAGGGTAGAGGTGGGCGCCGCGCCGGGTTACCCGTGCCGCCGCCGCCGCCGCCGCCGAGTTAAGGTACTGCCGGCGCTAGTTGCCGGGCTAAACTGTACTTTACATGGGCTCTCCGCTGACGGCGCCAGTCGCTCATTTGGTTGCCGGTGCTGGTTATCCATATCAGTGCCGGCGCTGGTTGCCAAGCTAGCTGCCGGCGCTGGTTGCCAAGCTTGCTGCCGGCAGCCAGGTTGGCTGTCGGTGCTAGTTACTGTCATAATGTTAAATGAGGTTTTATGTTTTTAAAATGAATAAAGGTCTTCTGGGACTGGACTTCAAACATGTCAATGGTGTTTTAATAATTATCTCCAATTTAAATCATATAACAGTTACATGCCTAAACTGGGCTGTAATCGCAGGAAATATTCGGTGATTGAACCGTGACTGGACTACGTACGAACCATAACTTTTGACACATTTGGTATTGCGCTAATTGCGGTACATCTCATCATCTCAGCTCATGGCAGCCGTTATAGCCGTTTTGACAGATCGCTCAGAAGTTAAAGGGTGTCAGTTACATAGGTTTAGCGCGATGCGAAATTCAGCACAGTTGAATAGTAATTGGATTGCAATGTGATTAGAACTGAAATTTTATAAGAATAGAACATCGATGTTTTAACTTAGCGCAATCGGGCTCCAGTACTTTACATGAGCTACTCTCCGCTGACGGCGCCAGTCGCTCATTTGGTTGCCTGCGCACACCGGTTATGAGAAAAAGTGGACTTAGGAATTTTGAACCTTTTTTGGCTACCATCCTATACAGTTTATCATTTTCTGCAACGTTTGTATGACACACTTCTTTCAAAAAAGCTACAGTTTCAAAGATATTAGAACTTAAATGATTTTTTTGTATGAAACGTAAACTACTTATTACATTTCAGAAAAATTGGTTTATTTGGGACGCTTTGGGTAAACAGGTAGGTCCGTCAGTGTTGATTCTCACTATTTTACAGTATTTCATAAGATAATTACCACCACATGCGAAAACTTATCATTTAAAATTGAAATTGTGACACATTAATTGTTGTATGTTTCTTCGCCCCATATCATGAGAACCGGGACGAGTTGGGATTTAGTTCTTATTGTGATAGATTCTGGAAAAGTCCGTCTATAAACTACTTTAAGAGAGAGGCGTCCCAAATGAATCAGTTTTTCTGAAATGTAATAAAATCCTATTTAAGTTATAATATCTTTGAATCTGTAGCTTTTTTGAAAAGTGTGTCATACAAACGTTGTAGGAAATGATAAACTGCATAGGATGCCAGCCAAAAAAAGGTTCAAAATCCCTAAGTCCACGTTTTATCCATTTGAAAACAGTGTGCGGCGCTGGTTATCCATATAGCTAGCTTGTCAAGCTAGCTGGCGGCAGCGCCCCGGTTGCCAAGTTAGGAGCCGGCGGCGCCGGTTGCCGAGATACCTGCCGGACCCAACAGCCAAGTTCACTCCAGGCGCTTTATAGGTAGTTACAGGCCTAAACTATTTTACAAGGGCTACTCTTCGCTGACGGCGCCAGTCACTCATTTGCTTGCCGACGCTGGTTGTCCATATCAGTGCCGGTGCTGCTTGCCAAGCTAGCTGCCGGCAGCACCCTGGTTGCCGAGTAAGGTGCAGGTGTCGCCGGTTGCTGAGATTACTGCTAGCGCCGACAGCCAAGTTGGCTGCTTACAGGCCTAAACTGGGCTGCAATCGCAGGAAATATTCGGTGATTGAACCGTGACTGGACTACGTACGAACCATAACTTTTGACACATTTGGTATTGCGCTAAACGCGGTACATCTCATCATCTCAGCTCATGGCAGCCGTTATAGCCGTTTTGACAGATCGCTCAGAAGTTATAGGCTGTCAGTTACATAGGTTTAGCGCGATACGAAATTCAGCACAGTTAGCTTGCCAAGCTAGCTGGCGGCAGCGCCCCGGTTGCCAAGTTAGGTGCCGGCGGCGCCGGTTGCCGAGATACCTGCCGGCGCCAACAGCCAAGTTCACTCCAGGCGCTTTACAGGTAGTTACAGGTCTAAACTACTTTACAAGGGCTACTCTTCGCTGACGGCGCCAGTCACTCATTTTCTTGCCGACGCTGGTTATCCATATCAGTGCCGGTGCTGCTTGCCAAGCTAGCTGCCGGCAGCACCCTGGTTGCCGAGGAAGGTGCAGGTGTCGCCGGTTGCCGAGATTACTGCTAGCGCCGACAGCCAAGTTGGCTGCTTACAGGCCTAAACTACTTTATAAGGGCCACTCTCCGCTGACAGCGCTAGTCGCTCATTTGGTTGCCGACGCTGGTTTTCCATATCAGTGCCGGCGCTGCTTGCCAAGCTAAATGCTGGCAGCTCCCCGGTTGCCGAGTTAAGTGCCGGCGGCGCGGGTTGCCGAGCTAGCTGCCAGCGCCGACAGCCAAGCCAAGCCAGCGCTTATTACCGGTTTAAACAGTAGAGCGGGGTTTCTACACATACCGGGATTAGTCTAGCGATTCCTGCTAATACGAACCCCGTTATTTTTTTTACAGTCAGATTGGTTTTTTTGAATGCTGAGAGATCGCGTTTGTAGTTGTAATAACATGAGCACGTTTTTTTCTTTTTGTTCTCGTTATATTTCTGGCTCCTGGAGCTTCTAGATAAACATTTAACACGGCGTAGAGCCGCCGCGCCACCGCTGGCAAATTTCAGGTCGGCGCCCACCTCTGGGTGAGAGTGCCCGAGCGGTGGGTTGAGATCGAGTTCAGTAAATTTTAAATGTTACAAACAAATTATTTAGAAATTTTGATAAAATTTAAAAGTTGAAAACATGATAATTCGATTCTGCTCTCGATTCTAAACAAACTACTTTCGTTTTGCGTTAATTCACTAACACGTTGTATAATGTACCTATGTACACGTTTTCTGTAACTGACTATACGTACGAACGATGTGTGCTGGCTGTGTACACTAACGGTTTTAATCCGTCCATGTGTAGTATAAGGTAAGTCTAGTAAAGTCACAGAATAGGTAATAGTAGTAATGAGCCGTGAACCCGCGCGTCTCACAACACCCGCGTACACGCACAAGCTGCAACCCGCCCCCGCGCGCCGCACGCATTCCCCTCGCATCACCCGCGGTTTTTATTTATGAAAAAGACAATGTTCCGTAATGTTTTTTCAAAAATAAAGAATTAGTTCCATACTTTTACAGAAAACACCGTTTTCCATCAGACCTCTGCGGTACAGTTTGATTTCTATGTCAACTTTGAGTTTACATCCTGTATCAAAATGTATCGTCATAACCTGGCAAGTTATTTTAAAAGTTGGCCAATTGCGTCGAGCGCTCGAAACGAGCAATTTTTGTTAGAAATCGAACGAAAACCGGTAAAAATCGAAAGAAAATTTGTTGGAATCGAGCGAGGCGAACGATTCAATAAACACATTACCCTCCTTTGCGTCATGCAGTCGGGTATAAATAAAGCTTCTGCCTCCCGCACGTTTCACAACACCCGCGTACACGCACAAGCTGCAACCCGACCCCGCGCGCCGCACGCATTCCCCTCGCATCACCCGCGGTTTTTATTTATGAAATAGACAATGTTCCGTAATGTTTTCTTAAGTTGCGGTTACAAGGTAGATAGAATTCGACTTATAAATATGATAGAAGCAATAAAACAGACTACGCAAATTTTGCCCGAAGTAGAATTTAGAAAAAAGTATTTTTTTAGGGTTCCGTAGGTCGCAACCGGTTGCGAACTTAAAACTAAATGTCGAAGGCTAATACAAGTTGTCAAAGAGTTCGCAACTAGTACCACAAATTATGCCTAGGAGTTAAAGACGAACAATCTGTTTTACAATTTTAGGTAGGTTCCGTATGTCGCAACCGCTCCAAATTTCCTGAGAAGGTAGGTACTGGTTCTCTAAATAAATGGTACAATCGCAACTAGTACCACAATTTTTGTTTTGGAGTTATCAAATAATTAAGGTTTTTCCCAATTTTCACCATTTTCCGTAATTCCAAATCGGTTGCAAATTTAAGGTAATCATATCCATACATAACTCTGTTGATGGGGAAATTATCATTAGTGGCACAATTTATGTGAAATGATGCTTTATTTTGTGCTAATTCTACTGCACTAAAATGTATGGGACAGCGGATTTTTTTTACGCGATTTCGATGTTGGTGCCATAGAGAAAGTTGTTCAGTTTGGCGGTCTGATCATCCCCTTGAAAAGTGTCAGCATAATGTCACATTGCAGTAAAAATTGTCTTGGTGTTGAATTGTTTTTTTTGACCGTATTACAATGAACTAGTGACATTACAGCAATCCCGCTTCGCTCGCTCCAAATCTTGTAGTTACTATTGTACAATAGTAGCGCACTAACTATAGTAATATTAAGTTTGTAACAGCAAACTAAAACGTCAATCTGTTAGACCGATTTTCTTCCTAATTTTGAGGAAGGAAGTAGGTAAGTAGATCTGGATAAATGGATTAACAAGCTCTGCATTAATAGTAGAGGTTGGTCAAGCACAATTGATCTTGTGCATTTACATTCAATTTTACACCTTATCACTAAACGAGACAGCCTATAATTGCGAAATAATAACTTCGAACTTAGAACGTTTGGGGTTCACACGAGACTACTTTTCATGATTTTTAACATTAAAAATTAGAATCTACAGTTATGGGGAATAAAATCTAAAGTTGCGGATTTCATGTTACCTCGCCCCCCGCAAAAAGTGGCAGAAATGTTTGTTGGTAGAATTACACGCGTAACCAGTCCATATATAAATAGTCAAAGAGTCTAGGGCTCAGAGACAGGATCTCCATAGAGTCCGCATAACTTTACGATTGTAGTTAGTCTCTTTTGTCTTATGACCTTTAATAGTAGAAGGAGATGGAACTATAGATATTTATTTATTTATGCGGCTGTCCACTTTTTATTGAGCTAGTGTGTGTGAAAAGTGACCGTAAACATAAGGCCATATGTCACTTGGTGCCTTTTGTCCATACTACTTGACACCACACACTCAAACATAAACGTCAAAAAAAGTGGACACTTTACAATTGGTATGGCTCACTCTATTAGGTATAATCTCTTTGGTCTAGGGCTACAAGAACTGTAGCTGCGTGCGGTACATGACTTTTTCGTAAACAAAACGCATTGACACCCGTCTGTTCAAAAAGAGTTTTTATCCTTTATCCTGAGATTATATTCTCTTTGTTTCGAAAACATAAATTCTAGCGTGTCAATTGTGGTGTCAGTCTAGGCTACAGGTAACCACCGAGGTAACCAGACGGCAATAGAGGGGGTGAGGTAAAAAGTCAGAGGGAGTCAGGCAGTAGCGTAGCGAGGGGGCAAATGCCCCGGGCGGCATATTACTAGGGGCGAAAAATTCGGGAAAAATAGAGATTGCGCTCTGTCTATAACCAATTCGTAGAGCAGAGAAAAGTCAATCTCGCTTCGCTCACTCTAAGTTTCTGTTTTAGTTACTGTGCTTACACATAATCCTTAAGAGTTCAGACCACAGCGTGGTACTCAAAATTTCGAGCTTGCTTCGCTCCATCCATAGCTTTTACTTTTATTACTTTGCACATGTTTTCTACGTAAAAAGCTCTGGCTCTTAGCGATTCGTACTAAGGAGAAAAGTCGAGCTATCTCTAAGTTTCTATTTTGCATGGATAAACCAAAAGATTTCGGACCACAACCGGAATAGATGTGCAAAAAAATTTTCAGCTCGCTTCGCTCACTCCGTTATTTTATTTTAGGTAAGGTAAGAGGGCGGCAAAATCGGTCTGTGCCCTGGGCGGCAGAAACCCACGCTACGCCAATGGCGGCAGGGAGTATCCATACTGTATGTAGTACTAGAAACTCTTTCTTATACTGTGCCGGGTAATTAAGATCATCAAATAAACGTAACCATTATCGAGCTTGATGAAGCTGATGATGACAGTGGTGACAGCTAGCAGCGTGCCAACGACGAAGACCGCGGCGATCCAGTAGCACGCGCGATGCTGCCCGAACGTGCGCGACGACACGTTGCGGAACGGGCGCCGCGCCGGCGGGGACGAGCTCGGGGTCCAGGACGAGGATGGGGACGGGGCCAGGTCCGCCACGGACCGGACCGCGTCTGTCAAGTGTCAACCGACGACGCGGTAAATTTATGGTGATTGAACTGTGCCGTGGTGTTCCAGTGGCGAGTAACCTTGCCTGCCGTGCAGGAGGCGATGGTTCGATCCCCGTCCAGGCCGACTCGTACCAATGAGTTTTTCGGAATTTATGTACGATTTGTAACACCACTGGCTTTTCGGTGAAGGAAAACATCGTGAGGAAACCTGCATGCTTCAATTTCGAGGCATGTGTTGTACCCACTGTCCATTATAAGTGGCGACGGGCTAACTCCCTGTCACACTGGACAGAGTTTCGGTACTACTAATGAAACGTGGATGTTCTGAGGTTTCAGAATACTTCGGACTACCCCCTCGAGGAATACCGAATACGAGTTATTAAGTCGTATTATGTTGCAGAGTTTCTGGCCGCATCTTCTCTACAGCGACAACACGTTCCGACGCGGTGTTAGCTTTAAAAAAGATTTGACGTTTGATAAGTGTGCTGCAAGCTCCTATATTGAATAAATTATATTGACTTTGACTTTTGACTTTGATGATGATTAGGTACTTATTTAAAATTATAATCAAAAATAACGTAACGTGTATGTATAACTTACTTTCCGTAGTGGCCGTAATGTATGGCGGGACGGAATCTAAGTACAAACAAAATGTCTTGTTGTTTTTAAATCTCTTTTATATTTTTTCAGCACTATTATTCCTAGCTCGGGGCAAAAACATGAGATTGGCGTATTTGCCAAGTTTAAATAAGGTACCTACCTGGGTCATGACAGTAAAATGTTAAACCTGTAGCGAGCGAAGCGAGCTCAACATTTATTAGATGTAAAATTTGGAGCGAGCGGAGCATTGCAATATTTACATGTCGTTGCTGTAAATTATTAGTCAAACTCTTGATTTTCGCGCCTCTCCAACCGTCGCGCCGCTGGGGCCGAGGGCGTGGGCCCCGGTTCGACCCCCCTAGATCGGGGGCTGCCAATCTCCGCATAGCCCACTACGCTAATCTCCTGCCCACTAGGGAACAGCAAAGTACCTATTCGGAGATTGTGCGGAGCGGACGAGAAAGCTATCTGGGTAACAATGCGTAGGTATGTATTTTGCTGCTATGTTAAGAGTAGTTTATTCCGAATGCGTAAATGAGCGCTGCATACAAGCGAAGTCTGGTGATATTTTCAATACTAACCAATTACAGTCAATGAAATTTGTCAGAAACAATCTGAAAACTAATCTCTATGTTTGTATGGAGTTAGATTTTCGTTCATTTCAACTATTACTTAAATAGGTAGGACGGACGGGCATAATAGGACGGCAGTAATAGGGTCCCGTTTTCACCCTTTAGGTACGGAACCCTAAAAACATGTACATACCGCGGTTCGTAATCACTGGTGCACTGCGACTCGCTGATCCCCTCACAATCTGTCATGTGGCGCGGCCTGGCTCACCATCTCTCACTACGCGTCACCAACATAATTTATTTGTTGTTATTACAATACTTTCCTATTTTTATTTGTGTTCTTGGTTTATGTATGATAGAGTCAGGTAGGTAATGCAGGTAATGCTAGAGAGTAGTCCTTGAGGTAATGATCTCTTATTAGTTTGTGTTCTTTGAGTTTGTGGTAATGATTGACAGGTTTCGACATGTTTGTGTCAACAGTTTTCACGTAGGTATTTGATAGAATAGAAATATAAGATTATGCAAGAAGTTTGGATCTAACAAAAAGATTTTCCAACTTCCTGCTGTAGGTACTTATGGTTTGAATGTTCTTTTATAAGCCACAGTTTATACAGAAGAGACGTGTGGCGGTGGCGGATAATCTAAGTAACACAATATAAACCTTATAGTACGTAGCAAAGCGTCGTTTTTGTCGTCAAGGCAGTGCCGTAGCGTGGGTTTCTGCCGCCCGGGGCACAGACCAATTTTGCCGCCTAAAAAACCTAAAAAAAAATACGGAGCGAGCGAAGCGAGTTCGAAAATATTTTTTGCACATCTATTCCTGTTGTGGTCAGACATCGTTTGGTTTATCCATGCCAAAATAGAAACTTAGAGCGAGCTCGACTGTTCTAGTCAATACGAATCGGTTAGAGCCAGAGCTTTTACGTACAAAACATGTTCAAAGTAAAAGCTATGGATGAGGCGAAGTAAGCTCGAGATTTTGAGCACCACGTCTTAGCTGTGGTCAGAACTCTTTAGGATTATGTGTAGGCACAGTAACTAAAACAGAAACTTAGAGCGAGCGAAGCGAGCTCGACTTTTCTCTGCTCTAAGAATTGGTTATAGACAGAGCTCCTCGAATTTGCCGCCCCTAGTAAAGTGCCGCCCGCTATGCTACTGCGTAATGGAGAATTGCGATAGTGATAGGTGTCACCCGCGAGAATCGAACCCACGACCTCCTTGTCAAGAGCCCGACTTAACTACTATTTTCTTAGTCTATTTATGCAATGGCTACGGAACTCTATCATGGGCGAGACCGACACGCTCTTGGCTTGTTTTTCCTGAACTGCTCAGATGTTTATGATCACTTTGACTGCGTAGATACATTCACCAGGAGTGATAAAATAAATCAGTCCTTACAATCATTCTGATACAATTTATTACAAACACTTAAACAGTATACAAATATTCCAACATTGCAACACTGGACAACAATGAACAAACACTTATTGTTTCGTTATACAACACAGACGGGGACTTTATATTCCTCACAGCGGTTTTAACAAGTTATTCACTAGCGCGCGTAAGTCACTGCCATGCGTAAGTCACTGGTATGCGTAACTTACTCGCAGATCAGCGTAACACACTGGTAGTACAAGCGTAACTCCGTAATTAGCACGCGTTACTCACTAGTATGCATAAATCACAGACGTTACCCTTCTGATATGCTTTAGTTATTGGCACGCGTCACATCACTCTTTTCTATAGAATCCTTAGTAAAGTTTAGTTACTGGCAAGCGTTACTGACTCGCGATACTCGCCTCGATCCATAGTGAAGTACAGCACTAGTATGCATGAATCACTGACCTTACCCTTCTGTTATGTTTTAATCATTGGCGTTACCTAACAGGACGCAACACGTCACTGCTTACTAAAGTTTAGTCACTGTCATGCGTAACTCACTGGTATGCGTAACTCTCTCGCAGGTAAGCGTAACGAACTAGTTATAATCACCGGCTTATCAGTATCTAGCACGTGCGTTACTCACTGGTATGCGATAATCACTGATATAAATTACGCTTCTGACACGCTTTAGTTATTGAGTTATTTGCACGCGTTACCCTCTTGGTGTGCAAATAAAGAATATTTATCTTATCTTTTATCTTATGCGATAATCACTGACACTACCAACTCACTTGTATGCGTAACTGACTTGTATGCGTAACTGACTTGTATGCGTAACTGACTTGTATGCGTAACCTATTCGTAATTATCGCCGGCTTATCAGTATCTAGTACGTGTGTTAGTTATTGGTACGCGTTACTCACTGGTATGCGATAATCACTGACACTACCCTTCTGATATGCTTTAGTTATTGGCACGCGTTACCCTCTTTCATGCTTTAGTTATTGGCACGCGTTACCTAATAACGCGTAACGTCACTTGTCTAAATCTAATCTTTAGTAAAGTTTAGTTACTGGCAAGCGTTAGTGACGGGCACGCGTTAATAACTGACTCGCGTTAATTGGAACCGCCCATAGTGAAATACAAAACGATCATGACCAATATGCTGATTGAGAGCAGGCCGCAGATAGCGCCCAGTGCTATGGGGACGAGCTTCGAGTCCTGGCCGGCCAAAGGGCCCCGTAAGTTGAACATCGGCTGCATTGTTCTACCTTATAATATTATCTCGGACTTCAATATGTATGTATAGGTACTCATTTGATAAGTATGATGATTTGATAGGTATGCAGTGCTGTAAAGGGTGTTACAAACGTAAAAATAAACATTTAAAACTTTTAAGGGGGTTGTTTAGACCATCAAACTAAACAACTTTCAGGATGGGACCAACATCGAAAACGCGTAATTATCTGGCTTGTAAGTCTTCTGACACGCGTTACTCTCTGGCTTGTCAGTCACGCGTAACTCTAAGGTGCTAATTGGCTTGTGCGCCCGTTACAGTTTCTGAAATGTCGAACTTACTGGCTTGTCAGTCTCTGGCATGCGTTAATCATTGGTTTAACAGGTACTCATTAGATAGGTGTGCGTGTAGATATCACTTGTGGTGTTTGTTTTATTACTGGCATGCCAGTCTATAGCACGCGTTACTCACTGGCTTGCAAGTCTCTGATACGCGTAACTCTCTAGCTCGGCTGTCTTTGGCACGCTTCCGGACTCTGACACGAGTAAATCACAGACACGCGTAATTCTCTGGCACGCGTTACCCACTGTCTTATCGCTTTTGGTACGCGATACTCAATGGTTTGTTTTGTCTTTCGCAGGTTTTAGTCTCTGGGACGTGTTACTCACTAACACGCATATCACTCTTGCATTTCAATCTTTGCCACTGTCTTAACAGTCTCTGGTACACGTTTCTCTCTCGCTCGTCTGTCTTTAGCACGCTTCCGGACTCTGGCACGTGTAAAGGTGGACTTCCGATGCCAGCGGCCGATGCGTCTGACGCGCGCGGCTCGCGGCTATCGGCCGATGCGACAATACTAGTTACTAAGAAAACGTATGGCGCCGCTTCCGATGCCTGCGACTGACGCGTGCGTCTGACGCATCGGCCGCTTCGATGCGATAGACATATGGCATATGACAGAACCACGCGTCAGTCGCATCGGCCGCTGGCATCGGAAGTCCACCTTAAGAGGATATAATTCGGAGCGCGCTCCATACTACTATGGTGATATTTTCAATACTAACCAATTCAACTCAATGAAATTTTTCAGAATCAATCTAAAAACAAATGTCTATGCTTGTATAGAGTCAGATTTTCGTTAAAATGTATAGTTTTAATGCTAAAGTGCCTCAAAGATTTCCATACAAATCTTAACTTAATCCTAGCATTGAAACTGTATATTTTAACGAAAATCTGACTCCATACAAGCATAGATATTTGTTTCATTATTGTTTAAGAAAAATTTCATTGACTTTCATTGGTTACTATTGAAAATATCACCATAGTACATTTGTAAGGAGCGCGCTCCGAATTATATCCCCTTAAATCTGTCAAGCGGTTCTGGGTGGCTTGTCAGACTTTTGCACGATTTAGTTTATAGCACGTTGTAACTCATTGGTATGGCGTAACTCTCTTGTTCGTCTGTCTTTGGCACGCTTCTGAACTCTAGATCGGGCGCAAATAAATTACTGACACGCGTAACTCTCTGGCTTGTTAGTCTCTAGTACGTACTACTCTCTGGATTTTCAGTTTTTGGCACGAGTTACTCAGTGGCTTGTCAGTGTCTGGCACGCGTAACTCACTGATATGCGTAACTCTGGCTTTTCAGCCTCTGGCAAACGATACCCACTGTCTTGTCAGTTTTTGGCAATTTCATCTCTGTAATGACCCCAGAAAGGTTTATGGTCGGATTATAGAGCTAATGAGGTATAGATTTAAGAGATAAGTAGGTATTAATTTGATTAAGTGGGTATTTTAGAGGAGAATCCACTGGAGATTTACTGAAGGAAATTCTTCGGTAAATTGATATTTTGTTTTAAAATTTCTGTAGATTTGATGTTACTTATTGTAAATTGGTGAATTATTTTCTCCTCCTTCCGCTAAAACTGTAAATACTATCGTTTGTTATGATAGCGTTAGAAACATGACAATTTAGATTTAAAAATCTCAAAGTACCTCAAAAAACTTGCATTAAAAACTACAATTTCGATGCAATTTAGCTCAATTTAGTGAAATGTTATAAATGTGACAGCAGATTTTTTTTATTCTCCTTGAAGTTTGACAGCATATCCGTTTCCGGAAAGGTAAAGGTGAGTGGTCAACGTACCGTAGAGTATTTTCAGCCTCCACCACAGAACAAAATACTAGAACTACGTACAGAAGATCACACGTGTTGAACCAAGGAAGCTGGCAAAGATATTGTATCTCACCACAACACGTTAGAAAATTAACGAACAAAAATAATTTTATGTTCCCTCTTTTTTATTTCGCAGTCGCCATATTAAAATAATATAGCCTATGTCACTCTCACAATTTTTACGAACCTAATGACACCTCAAACGTTAAAATCCATCAAGCCGTTTAGGCTGTAGGCCGTGCCAAAGAAATAGACATACAAACATACATACGCTCGAAAAACATAACCCTCCTTCTGGCGCAGTCGGGTAAAAACCCACCCAAGTGCGAGTCAGACTCCCGCACGGAGGGTTCATTTAACATTCAAAAAGATTTCTTTAAGCTCCGTAGCGCAAGCCCGACACACACTTGACCGGTTTTTATTATTTTACCTTAGAGTACATATGCACTATAATCACACCAAGTTTGATCCTTGTATGTGTTACCGTTTTTACGATAGAGCAAAAACGAACATCGTGAGGAAACCTGCATGCTTCAATTTCGAGGCATGTATTGTACCCACCGTCCATTTCAAATGGCGACGGGTTCACTCACCGTCACACTGGACAGAGTTTCAGTACTAGTGAAACGTGGATGTTCTGTGGTTTCAGAATATCTTTGACTACCCCCTCGGGGAATATAGTCGTGAGAATATGCTACAGGTCCCTTTTATTTCTTTTAATACCGACATTATAACGCATATTCTGTGAAAATTTCAATCGTCTAGCTATTATAGTTCAAAACATACGTAGTCTAGGAAAAATAAGGTTTGAGAATGCATTAAAGACACTTTAGTAAATTGTGTTTGAAATAATATTACTGTTAGTGTATAACAGTTTTGTCGAGATTTCGTGGTTACATTGGCTCAGGAACCTGAGAAATACCTTAAAATCGATATAAATGTACAAAGGGCACGCTTATTTCGAAAGATATTTCTTGCAGCAAAAGAGACAAATTATCACAAGCCAAATTTAATGTGTACAAACAAACAGTGAATAATGTAGTTTTGAGGTTATAATTTTTGAAGACTTACAAAATATTAAATATCTACTCAAATTTACGACATTAACCGGGGTTTATTATTGTTATAAGTAAAACGTATTGAATGAAGCCATCCTGTACAAAATCACCAGTATTCCATTTTTTGTTCATACCTAAATTCAATGTTTTGTAAATGTCTTAATTATTCAATAATACACAATAAAAAATTGGGGATTATTGAGAATTTATGTTTTTCAGGTATTTATCTACTATATTCCAAATTATCACCAAAAGTGCAATTAATGCAACCTTCTCCATACAACAATCCGTAGATTTCCCCGACTAACAGCCCTTTATAGGTAGGACAGATGGACAGACGGACGGACGGCGTAGGCTTATGAATAGGGGCCCGTTGGCACCCTTTAGGTACGGAACCCAAATAAAAGAAATAAAATGTTTGTGGACTGGGAAAAATATATTTTTTTAATTATTTATTTAATATGAATAAAATCAAAATTTTACTATATTTACAACAACAACATTTACATAATAAAACAGTAAGGCACGGTACAATCATTACGCGCAAATAATCACAAATTATTATGCTTAGACTTTTTGTTTCTGATCACCCTGGAACGCATTGTGGTCGTGAGTTTATGTATGTATGATGCTGGCACTTCACATGGATTATTTGGCAAATATCACATAAGACAAATACGCCTTTCCCAGCGTCTCACAGTGGTCTATAATTGACAACATTTCAATTATCACTTGGTAGTGAAATACCTCAGAGGAAGGATCTCCATAGAGTCCGCATAAATTTACGATTGTAGTTAGTCTCTTTTGTCTTATGACGTACCTTTAATAGTAGAAGGAGATGGAACTATAGATAATTTTTTTGAGCTAGTGTGTGTGAAAAGTGACCGTAAACATAAGGCCATATGTCACTCGGTGCCTTTTGTCCATACTACTTGACACCACACACTCAAACCTAAACGTCAAAAAAAGTGGACACTTCACAATTGGTATGGCTCACTCTATTATGTTTTTGAATGTAAACCAAAAAATAATGCGGAGAAATCACCCATCAGATATCCTTTGTCTTCTGATGTAACAGGTAATTGGGTTTTTTGGCGGGAATTTGTCAGCTACGTTTGGAGTCCTCATATTTCATAGAATTTTTATTGTTTATAGTGAGTTTTGGTTCGTAAAATTTGTGTTTTTTGCGTAACAAAGTGTCGTGCAAGTGAACGATATACAGTTCTGTGAAATATGATGGTGTTTCAATACAAACAGTTCTGTGAAATATGATGGAATATGGGTCGTACACAGGAAAAGTGTTCCGTCATTTGTAGCGCGGCAAAGCGGTCGGTTCACCTCTTTCCTGTGGATTTCTCTGCGTTTCCTTCGTCTTTCGGTTGTCTCCAAAAACTCCAAAGAAGCGTCAGAACGTCGAACACCAACGTTTTAATTGCTATAAGAGAATTTTATTAAAGACGTTGGCTGTATGGGATATAAAACCATTTGCCTTTAACTAAAAAAATAAAAAAAGTAACTGGTAATTTAAAAAAAAATTGACAACGGAATGGAACATATAGTCTGTCTATAAAGTCCTTTCACTAATTATTATAAATAAATAAATAAATATCTTGGACATTGTCACAAAAATTATCTAGTCACATTTAAAGTACCAGAATCTAGCCTGGACTTGTATTATGATGACTAGACAACGATATACAATACATATATAGATACAAACATCCATGACTCGGGTACAAATATTCATATTCATCATACAAATATTTGTCCTTTACGGGATTCGAACCCGCGACCCTCGGCACAGCAGGCATGTTCACTACCGACTGTGCTAACGGGCCGTCTGAGTTTATAAGGACTAGCCTTGCGGTAGCATTTCCCCTCTGCCACGGTATAAGCACAATTGATCTTGAGCATTTACATTCAATTTTACACCTTATCACTAAACGAGACAGCCTATAATTGCGAAATAATAACTTCGAACTTAGAACGTTTGGGGTTCACACGAGACTACTTTTCATGATTTTTAACATTCAAAATTAGAATCAAAAGTTATGGGGAATAAAATCCAAAGTTGCGGATTTCATGTTACCTCGCCCCCCGCAAAAAGTGGCAGAAATGTTTGTTAGTAGAATTACACGCGTAACCAGTCCACGTATACAAATAGTCAAAGATAAAGTCGTATCAAAGAAAATAATTATCATGATAATTTCGAACCCTGCAAATATGCAATCTAAACATTTACTGGAATCCACGATTTATAGTTTTATTGCCTGTTTTCACGTAGAAACGCAATTTGTTACGCGTGATAATTCCTAAATCAAATAGGCTATGTGAAGTGCAAGCATGAGACTAAGCCCGAAATTCAGAGACGATTTTTTTGGTCTTAGCTCGAGCTAGGACTAAAAAAATCTCTGAATCTCGGCCTAAGAGTTGAGCCTAATCTGTCAGCACGGAATCGAATTTTTCCACGCTCTATCCTTTTCTGTCGCTCAGGAACGTCATTTGCTAGAGCGAGAAAGGTCGCAGCAGTGCTGATGCTGCCGCGTGCGATCGCATTCCCGCTATCTTTCTTGTTCTAGCAAATGATGTTCCTGAGCAACAGAAAAGGATGGAACGTCATGAAATGCGATTCCGTGCTGCCAGATGAGGTTAGGCGCGGTTTATACAGAAGAGACGTGTGGCGGTAGCGGATAGTCAAAGTAACACAATTATAAACCTTATAGTACGTAGCATAACGTCGTCACCTGGAGGCGCGGGCGTGATTCTCCTTTACGACAAAAACGACGCTATGCTACGTACTATAAGGTTCATATTGTGTTACTTAGATTATCCGCCACCGCCACACGTCTCTTCTGTATATACCGTGTGGCTTAGACCCGCGTGAATGTGTGGAGGTGTTTGTGTGTGTGTGTGTGTGTGTGTGTGTGTGTGTGTGTGTGTGTGTGTGTGTGTGTGTTCAGGTAATGCGGCAGCCGTCGTCTTCTGTTCTCTGTCGAGCGCCATTATCAGTGCTCTGTGGTGCAAAACAAAAATATTTAAAACTAGGGTTTACCCGCGACTCCGTCCATACAATTTATACAGGGTCCTTCTTAATATGCTGACACTTTTTTAAGGGGATGATCAGACCATCAAACTGAACAACTTTCTCTATGGAACAAACATCGAAATCGCAAAAAAAAAATCTGCTCTTCCATACAAAACTGCAAACCTACTCGAGTCAAATGTATGGGACAGCTGATTTTTTATTCGCGATTTCTTTGTTGGTCCCATAGAGAAAGTTGTTCAGTTTGGTGGTCTGATCTTCCCCATAAAACAGTGTCAGCATATTAAGAAGGACCCTGTATATCAGATTTTAAGTAAAACGATAAGCTATCAAACAAAAAAGTTTCATCAAAATCGGTTCAGTAGTTTACGCATGATGCTCGCACAAACAAACACACAAACATTCTAAAAAATATTGATTTGGAGTCAGAGACACCTAAAAACATACCGTCCCTAGTTATATGGTCTATACTCCATTCAAAATAACAAACGAAATTTAAGGCTATTTTGAATTACAGAAACAGAGATTTAAAACACTTCCTCTCAATTATTCTTAGAACAGCTTTAGTAACGTCCAAGATATGTCGGATAGAATATGTATCCAATAAATTAATTACATTTGGTAATCAGAATTAGCCAGAAAGCTAAATAGGAATCGGAAAATCTCATCGTCCTTATTTGGAATGAAGTATAAGTATGTGGGGACTTGCCACAGATGTCAACACCCACAAGTTATAGCAACGAAGCTAACAGATGGCGCTACGGTCGCACTCGCAAATGTGTACGTAAGACAACTTGCGACGTCACATCGGTAACCCGTTAGCCGCTACACATAAGGTTCACAATCGTATACAAGACATGAATCGCGCTAGAGAAATAATCACAGAGATTCGATATATACAACGTGTTAATGAATTAACGCAAAACTAGAAAGTAGTTTGTTTAGAATCGAGAGCAGAATTGAATTATCATGTATTCAACATAGGTAATTTTTTTCAAAATATGAAATAATTTGTATCTAAAATTTAAAATTTTCTGAACTCGGATCTCAACCCACAGCACGGGCACACTCACCCTACTTACTACCAAAACAAGATTCTTAAAATGTATTTACGAGCACGCTAGCGCTTTCATTAATTGCTTAAATGATACCAAATCATTTTTGCCTGAAAACTTAAAATGCGAATAACTTTAAATTTTAACTATCAAAATAATGAAATTATTGTTTCATTCTAGTGTATGAGGTTTTGCGCTTATTCATTAACACGTTGTATATACAAGGTCCAACTAAGATCTGTTGGAGCACGGCCGGTCCCCAGGCTTCACACCTAGCCTGGCGGAAGATCTTCCCTTTTCACCGGAGGAACCTTCCACAGTAGTTCCTCCACAAGTATAACAGTACATACATCATCGAAGCTGACAGGCGAGGACCTCGAGAACAGTTTCCACAGCTTGTGTCGAGCCCCCCCGGGCTGGGACCCCCCGGGGGGCGCGGGCCCTCGGTCCGGGGGGGTCCTGCTCTCCTCAGGCCCTGTGTACTCGTGGATGTCTGCCTCGGGTAGTTGGTCCTGTTGTTCGCAGTCCGCAGGGGGCTGAGGGAATTCAATACTGATATTACTGATACAAGCAATAGTCCAAATATGCATATGATCACGACTATATTCCCCGAGGGGGTAGTCAGATATATTAAAATTAAATTAAATTAAAAATCATTTCAATCAATTTTTTATTTTTATTTTCATTCTAAACCTCAGAACAGTTTCACCAGTAGTATCGAAACTCTGTCCAGTGTGACGGGGAGTGAGCCCGTCGCCACTTATAACGGACAGTGGGTACAATACATGCCTCGAAATTGAAGCATGCAGGTTTCCTCACGATGTTTTCCTTCACCGAAAAGCCAGTGGTGTTACAAATCGTACATAAATTCCGAAAAACTCATTGGTACGAGTCGGCCTGGACGGGGATCGAACCATCGCCTCCTGCACGGCAGGCAAGGTTACTCGCCACTGGACCACCACGGCTGTATTAACTATTCTGTGATATTACAGAAGGGAGAGACGAATGACTAACCTGAGTTCTGGTGAGGTACTGTGTGATGTCGCGCAGGTCGTCCGCGCCGGACCCCCGCGCCCCGCAGCACGCGAGGGGGGCCGGGGGGCGCCGCGGGGGGGCGGGGCGCCCGCGGGGGGCCGGGGGGTCCGCAGGCCCCGGGGGGCTCTGCGGCAATCGCAGCTGCTGTTTGATCTGCTCCGCGCGCTCCATGTATCTGAACGTTTGAACAACTAACTTTATACAACGTGAATGAATAAGCGCAAAAACTCATACACCCTAATTGATTTGTAACAAAATATATACAGAATCCAATTTAATATGCTGACACTTTTTTAAGGGGATGTACAGACCATCAAACTGAACAACGTTCTCGAAAAAAATCTGCTGTCCCATACATTTGGCTCAAGTAGGTTTGCAGTTTTGTATAGAACAGCAGATTTTTTTTTCGCGATTTCGATGTTGGTGCCGTAGAGAAAGTTGTTTGGTTTGATGGTCTGATCATCCTCTTAAAAAACTGTCAGCATATTAAGTTTATTGTTTTATTGTTTCAATCTACATGGTCCTACCATGTAGATTGAAACAATAATTTCATTATTTTGATAGTCAACATTTTAAGTTATTCGCATTTAATATTTTCATGCAAAGATGATTTGTTATTATTTCAGCAATGAACGAAAGCGCTAACGTGCTCATGGATACATTTTAAGAATCTTGTTTTGGTAGTAAGTAGGGTGGGAGTGCCCGAGCGGTGGGCTGAGATCGAGTTCAGTAAATTTTACAAACAAATTATTTAAAATTTTGAAAAAAAAATCACCTTTCCTTTAATACCATGATAATTCGATTCTGGTCTCGATTCTAAACAAATTACTTCCAACTACAAAATCATTTGTCATTCCAATCCTTAACACGTTGTATAAGGTATAACTGTTGAAATGTTTGTTATTTCATTGTTTATTGTTTCAATGTAATTATTTCGTTATAAATCAGTTGGGGTGTATGAGGTTTTGCGATTATTTATTAACACGTTGTATAAGGTCTAATAAAATTAGTTGAAACTATTTTAAGGGGATGATCAGACCATCAAACTAAACAACTTTCTCTATGGGATATAAATCGAAATTGCGAAAAAAATCATCAGCTGTCCCATCTAAAACTGCAAACATAATTGGATTGAAATGTATGGGACAGTAGACTTTTTTTTTACGATTTCGATTTTGATCCCGTCGTGAAAGTTGTTCAGTTTGATAGTCCGACCCACCCCTGAAAATATGGAAAGTGTAACTACGTTATTTCCCCAACGTGGGCATTGCAGTTTAGAAACGCCTTAAGACGCAATAGATTGAAAATCTCGTTCTTTGGCTAGTGGACTCAGTAGCGAAATTGGATAACGCACTTCCCCGGTTTGGAAGAGTGAATAATAATACTGTCACGGATGCTATCAAACGTCGAACGTAAAAAGGCATTCAAAAATTCGGACGGTTTATTAACAGTCTCCGTGGCTCAGCGGTAGACGCATGGATTGTAGTTGACACTTAAGCCGAGAGTCGTGGGTTCAAGACCTCACCACGATGAAAACATTTTTAGATTTTAATGTTGTTTAGGAATGTTCTAGAAGAAAGAAGGGGAGAAGGAATATTTAGAAACAGAAAATAACGAAAAGACAATCGTGTTCAGGAATGTTCGAGAAGGCAGTAGAAGCGTTTGGAAGGGAACAAAGGAATAACGAAAAGACGATATCGAAATTCAATTGTCTAGAACATTCTAAGGGGTATATAAACCGGCGAGTTTGCGGTCACAGGGCAGTATTGAGTTTAACCGTGAAAAGTGCGGAAACCAAAGGAAGAAAAGTTAAAGTGAAAAGTGACAGTGTAGTGCGTTTAGTAGTGACATAGTGAACAGTGGAAAGCGGTGTAAGGGGAATCCTTGCGCGGAGAACCGTAAGTAAGAGAAACCTAAATAAACTCTGTAAATTAGGACTTGGCGTTTCACTCCCATCCCGGAAGCCGTCGCTCGTAACAATATAAATGAGTCTACGTATGTATCCGCTACTAATGATATGGTGTATCGTCACCTGGTCAGCTTGTCGCGGAAGGCCTGCCGCCGCAGCGTGTCGGGCTCCATGGTGCAGGCCGGCAC
The DNA here is from genome assembly GCA_963924505.1 of Agonopterix alstromeriana. NCBI lineage: Eukaryota > Metazoa > Arthropoda > Insecta > Lepidoptera > Depressariidae > Agonopterix > Agonopterix alstromeriana. The sequence continues at coordinate 8,555,016 of OZ004688.1, forward strand.
CAGCAGCCGCAGCGCTGCCGTGTAGCCGCGCAGCGCTGCGTGCAGCGACCCCGCCGCGTCCAGGGATACCGCCTGCCGCATGTACTGCACCGCCTGCACCACCGTGTTACACGGGGTCAATATTCCCCGAGGGGGTAGTCAGAGATATCCTTAAACCTCAGAACACCCACGTTTCAACAGTACCGAAACTCTGTCCAGTGTGACGGGGGGTGAGCCCGTCGCCACTTGTGATGGACAGTGGGTACAATACATGCCTCGAAATTGAAGCATGCAGGTTTCCTCACGATGTTTTCCTTCACCGAAAAGCCAGTGGTGTTACAAATCGTACAGAAATTCCGAAAAACTCATTGGTACGAGTCGGTCTGGACGGGGATCGAACCATCGCCTCCTGCACGGCAGGCAAGGTTACTCGCCACTGGACCACCACGGCTTTTGGCTTATGTAATGTAATGTAATTTAATATTACGGCTTATGTAATGTAATGTAATTTAATGTATTGTAATGTAATGTAAATTTGTGAACTAACATAGTTATAAGACAATTGTTACTAACACAATATGGATGAATAATCTGAAATAAATGATTTTTAATTTAATTTAATTTATGAGACCGTAGCTTGTGATCCTCAAAATACTGGATATACTGTTTTTTTTTTTCGAAAAAACTGAGTTTTACAGATCTTAGCCAAAATACTAACTGACTTTACTGACCATTTTCCACCCCTGTGAATACTAAACTGGTAAGACTGGATTGAACTGTCGTCCCTTCAAGACGATGTTGGAGTGGAGCATGCCCCGGATAGACAGGTCGTGGGTTCGAATCCCGCTCGCCGCCCGACTTTTTTAATCTTTAATTTAAACTGGACCACACCTGGACACCTTGCCTGCCGTGCAGGAGGCGATGGTTCGATCCCCGTCCAGGTCGACTCGTACCAATGAGTGTTTCGGAATTTATTTACGATTTGTAACACCACTGGCTTTTCGGTGAAGGAAAACATCGTGAGGAAACCTGCATGCTTCAATTTCGAGGCATGTATTGTACCCACTGTCCATTATAAGTGGCGACGGGCTCACCCCCCGTCACACTGGACAGTTTCGGTACTACTGATGAAACGTGGATGCTCTGAGATTTCAGAACATCTCTGACTACCCCCTCGGGGAATATCGTCGTGAGCATATACATAATTTAAACTGGAAAGATTTAGAATGCCATACTATCGACTCGATAAAAGACCTACTTTGTCATAGTTCTCTTTCGTAGGCATATGCTCCAGGTCCAGGTATTCGTGCGCGAAGAACTGCTCATAGCTGATCCTTTGCTCCGGGTCTGGTTGCAGCAGTGACGTCAGCAGGTCTCTACACCCCGCAGACACAGGGGGGCTGGCAGGAATCTACGCACAACGATGTACTATTTGCAAAGTCAAAGTCAAAATTGTTTATTCAAAATAATATCACATAGATAGCGGCTATGATTGAGCATCGTGTGACGTCACATTTCAAACAATAAAACGTCATGTGAGTTGAAGCGTCGTAGTTAGCTTTACTTTGTTTATTGAGATATGACGTCACAGTGTCAAGTGTCACGTGATCGGCTGTTTACGCGCGAATCTCAAATTACTGAATGAAAAATATACAACGTGTTAATGAATTAACGCAAAACTAGAAAGTAGTTTGTTTAGAATCGAGAGCAGAATCGAATTATCATGTTTTCAACATAGGATTTTTTTTTCAAAATATAAATAATTTGTTTGTAAAATTTAAAATTTACTGAACTCGATGTCAACCCAACGCTCGGGCACTCTCACCCTACTTATTACCAAAACCAGATTCTTAAAATGTATCCATGAGCACGTTAGCACTTTCATGCATTGCTGAAATGATAACAAATCATTTTTGCCTCAATACTTAAAATGCGAATAACTTGAAATTTTAACTATCAAAAAATTTAATTATTGTTTCAATCATATTATTTTGTTATAAATCAGTTGGGGTGTATGAGGTTTTGCGCTTATTTATTAACACGTTGCATAGGTTTTTTTTTTAATAAATAACGTTTTTTTAAGAAAAAGATAATTGAAACAGGTATAAAATAAACCTTCGTTTAATTTATAATATCTTTCCGAAAACTGGAAAATAGCCAATTGTGTTACTTTGACTATCCGCTACCGCCACACGTCTCTTCTGTATAAACCGCGCCTAATAATCGTGAATATATATGGACCTTCTTAATCTGCTGACATTTTTTTAAGGGGATGATCAGACCGTCAAACTGAACAACTTTCTCAAAGGCACCAAAATCGAAATCGCAAAAAAAAAATCAGCTCTTCCATACAAAACTGAAAACATACTTGAGCTAAATGTATGGGACAGCAGATTTTTTTTTAGTGATTTCGATGTTGGTGCCATAGAGAAAGTTGTTCAGTTTGTCGGACTGATCATCCCATTAAAAAAGTGTCAGCATATTAAGTTGGACCCTTTAACTATTTATATGTGGACTGGTTACGCGTGTAATTCGACTAACAAACATTTCTGCCACTTTTTGCGGGGGGCGAGGTAACATGAAATCCGCAACTTTGGATTTTATTCCCCATAACTTTAGATTCTAATTTTGAATGTAAAAAATCATGAAAAGTAGTCTCATGTGAACCCCAAACGTTCTAAGTTCGAAGTTATTATTTCGCAATTATAGGCTGTCTCGTTTAGTGATAAGGTGTAAAATTGAATGTAAATGCACAAGATCAATTGTGCTTATACCGTGGCAGAGGGGAAATGCTACCGCAAGGCTAGTCCTTATAATAATTAGTGAAAGGTTGGACCCTACATTACAATAATGTATAATATACGCACATGTATGGGCGCGTGTGTGTGCAGTTTCTCCACGAGCTCCTGCAGCGTGCGGGAGGAGTACGGCGCGGACCCGAACAGACACTCGTACATTATCACTCCTGGAACCATACATTATCATCATCAGCATCGATATACGCTGCGTCCCGAATTACGCCGACAGCGCTGTGAGCGCGATAAATGTCGTTCCGATTTGACGTGAGCGCGTCCACAATCGAAAACGTGACGTCATTCATGACGTCACTACCGACGCCATCTTGCAATAACAGTGCTCACGGTTCGTGGCGTTAACACTGTGAGCGAGTTGTCAAAAGTGACGTTTGATAGTTTTGTTCTAGTAAATTTTTGAGCGAATTTTCAAAAGTGACGCTTGACAGTTTTGCTGTCCTATATTTTTGGTTTGTTTAGGTTTCGATTAAGGTTTCTTTAGTAGTACTGGGTTTGATTATGTTCTAAAAAAGACGAATAAAAATTTAATAACGATTAGTGATGAAGAATATAATGTGAATATTTGAATGTTGTGGTGTGAACGGTGTGAGCGCGATATCTAGCGTTCCGAATTGGTAGAACGCTATCAGCGCTGTCGGCGCGCTAACGCAAATGGAACGGGTTTTAGCGATGTAATCGATCACAGCACTGTTTTTATGAATCGGAACACACCGATAGTTAAATCTTGATTTTATTGATATTAATTAAATAAATAATAAATTGACCGACATTTAATCCGTGGGTAGACCACCGATGCGATGGTCAGACGAGATTTTAAGGGTTGCTACATGGATCAGATTAGCACAGGACCGTGAGGAGTTATTAAATAGACTATGTATTATTGTATACATAACTTTAGCTTAAGAATTTATATTGTAATAGTTATTAAGTCGTGTTATGTTGTAGAGTTTCTGGCCGCATCTTCTCTACAGCGACAACACGTTCCGACGCGGTGGTAGCTTTAAAAAAGATTTGACGTTTGATAAGTGTGCTGCAAGCTACTATATTGAATAAATTATATTGACTTTGACTTTGAAGTAACGCAGTAAAAAGGAGGCCTATGCCCAGCAGTGGGTTGGTGTGGGCTGATTAGATTGATTGATTGAAATTGACGTGGTGGTCCAGTAGCGAGTTAGCTTGTCTGCCGTGCAGGAGGCGATGGTTCGATCCCCGTCCAGGCCGACTCGTACCAATAAGTTTTTCGGAATTTATGTACGATTTGTAACACCACTGGCTTTTCGGTGAAGGAAAACATCGTGAGGAAACCTGCATGCTTCAATTTCGAGGCATGTATTGTACCCACTGTCCATTATAAGTGGCGACGGGCTCACCCCCCGTCACACTGGACAGAGTTTCGGTACTAATGGTGAAACGTGGATGTTCTGAGGTTTCAGAATATCTCTGACTACCCCCTCGGGGAATATAGTCGTCAGCATATGCTATGCTATGCATAAATATTAAAGATTTGTTTTTCCCAGTCCACAAACATACAGGGTCGTTCTTAATATGCTGACAGTTTTTTAAAAGGATGACCAGACCATCAAACTGAACAACTTTCTCTATAGAACCAGCATCGAAATCCCGAAAAAATAATTAGTTGTCCCATACAAAACTGCAAACCTATTCGGGCCAAATGAATCCACGTCAGAGGCCGTAAGGCGGTCTGAAAAAACTCTGACACCAGGGCTTGCCCACACGATAAGAAGAAGAATGGGACAGCAGATTTTTTTTCACGATTTAGAAGTTGTCTTCATAGCGAAAGTTGTTCAGTTTGATAGTTTATATCACCTCCCTAAGTATTATTTTGTTACACCCTGTATATCTCACCGACGCTCCACAGATCTATGGCGGGCCCGTACTCGCCTCGCAGCACCTCGGGCGCCATGTACAGCGGAGAACCTCGAACCCCGACTAGCGGCGCGTCCATGTGCGCCGCGAACCTACGGGGTATCCGCGGACAATGTACACAATGTTATACTGAGTGAATTTGTTTACACTTTACAAATTTTCAGGCGTGGTTCAACTTTAACCTTTGATTAAATTAAAACAACGGAAGATAGGTGACGGTGAAATGAGGCGACTTTACCATCAGTTACGTGGATTCATAAAATCAGATTAACTTAGTCCAAATTTAACTTTTTTAAAGTTGTGCCACTTTTAATACAAAGTTAAATTAAAAGTTAAATTTCGCATATGCTCACGACTATATTCCCCGAGGGGGTAGTCAGAGATATTCTGAAACCTCAGAACATCCACGTTTCACTAGTACCGAAACTCTGTCCAGTGTGACGGGGAGTGAGCCCGTCGCCACTTGTAATGGACAGTGGGTACAATACATGCCTCGAAATTGAAGCATGCAGGTTTCCTCACGATGTTTTCCTTCACCGAAAAGCCAGTGGTGTTACAAATCGTACATAAATTCCGAAAAACTCATTGGTACGAGTCGGCCTGGACGGGGATCGAACCATCGCCTCCTGCACGGCAGGCAAGGTTACTCGCCACTGGACCCCCACGCCTCTTTTTAAAAGTTAAATTTGGACAAATATAATCTGATTTTATGAATGCACGTAGCTGATGGCAAAGTCAACGTCCGTTGGTAAAGTCGCCACATTTCACCGGTACTTACTAAGAGTGAAAAGTAATGCCTTGTGATTCGTTTTTTCTTTTTGAATGATTTTTACGAGTGTGTACAATTAACTTTTCATACAAAAGTACACGAAAGCATTGTGGTACCTTCAGGTTTGAACCTCACCTGGCAGCACGGAATCGCTCCTTAAGCGAGAAAGATAGAGGGAATGCGATCGCACGTGGCAGCACCGGCAGTACTGCGACCTTTCTCGCTCTAGCCAATGACGTTCCTGAGCCCCAGAAAAGGATAGAGCGTGAAAAAATGCGATTCCGTGCTGCTAGATGAGGTTCAACCTTATTACTCTTATAATAAAATATCAATCACGCAATGCCGTTCGGAATGCAACTAAGTCAATTAGGCGACAAGGGCTCAATTTATGCAGTCCATGCGCTATAGGCTAGTCACCTATCTTCCGCATGTACCTAATCAAAGACTTTAACTGTAGGGGCAAAACTGAAATCGTAAATAAAAATCTGCTGTTCTCAAGTTTGTTCCCATAGCAAAAGTTGTTCAGTGTGATGGTCTGAACTCCGAATAACCCCTGAAAATTTGGAAAGTCACTCATCTCTTAACTTGCTAATGGTTTTTAAGAGGACGATCATCATCATCATCTCAGCCGATAGACGTCCACTGCTGGACAAAGGCGATCGCCACAACTACCGGTCCTGCGCTGCCCTCATCCAACAGGTTCCCGCCGCTTTCACCAGGTCCTCGGTCCACCTTGCGGGAGACCTACCCACGCTGCGCTTTTCGGTACACAGTCGCCACTCGAAAACTCTTCGGCCCCATCGGCCATCGGTTCTGTGAGCAATGTGCCCCGCCTACTGCCACTTTAGTTTAGCAATTCTTTGGACTATGTCAGCTACTCTGGCCTAGTCAAAATTGTTAATTCAAAATAATATCACATAGATAACTTTTTGACGTCATGTTTTTGAATCTACCACCGCGTCGGAAGGTGTTCCGTTGTAGAGAAGATGCGGCCAGAAACTCTACAACACACTTCTTATAAACAAAACAAAATATACAAAGTACAATTACATAAATTCAATATTAAATTACATAGTGTAACATTGTCAAGACCAGACATTTTGGTCATTCAAATAATCATCGAGTTTATAGTAACCTTTTTTTACAGAGGACTTGTTTAACATGGGACTTAAACTTGTCCGTCAAGTTAAGAATATTCTCTGGTATCTTATTATAATAACGTATACAGTGCCCCATGAAAGATCCCAACATCGAAATCGTGAGATTATTGACTATGTTTCCCTCCTCACCCGAAGTCAGCTACCTTCAGTATATATTTGCCGTCGGACTCCTTGTGGAGCAGGAGGTTGTGCGGCTTGAGGTCCATGTGCACTACACCTGAGAATATAAAATGGTGTTAATTTGGGTACTTTGGACCATTGAACTGAACAACTTTGATTATGGAGCACTTTTGGGCCGAGTATTCGGAGTGTACAACGTGTTAAAGAATTAACGCAAAACTAGAAATTAGTTTGTTTAGAATCGAGAGCAGAATCGAATTATCATGGTTTCAACATGAACCGTAGTGGTCCAGTGGCGAGTAACCTTGCCTGCCGTGTAGGAGGCGATGGTTCGATCCCCGTCCAGGCCGACTCGTACCAATGAGTTTTTCGAAATATATGTTCGATTTGTAACACCACTGGCTTTTCGGTGAAGGAAAACATCGTGAGGAAACCTGCATGCTTCAATTTCGAGGCATGTATTGTACCCACTGTCCATTATAAGTGGCGACGGGCTCACCCCCCGTCACACTGGACAGAGTTTCGGTACTACTGGTGAAAAGTGGATGTTCTGAGGTTTCAGAATATCTCTGACTACCCCCTCGGGGAATATAGTCGTGAGCATATGCTTATGCAACATAGGTAATTTTTTTCAAAATATTAAATAATACATACATAAGCTCACGCCATTGTCCCTTGGGGGTAGGCAGAGACCACGGACCGCCACACGCTACGACTCAGAAACACCTCTTTAGCCCTCATTCATATTAAATAATTTGTTTGTAAATTTTAAAATTTTCTTAACTCGATGTCAACCCACCGCACGGGCACACTCACCCTACTTACTACCAAAACAAGATTCTTAAAATGTATCCATGAGCACGCTAGCGCTTTCATTCATTACGGAAATGATAATTAATCATTTTTTCCTGAAAACTTAAAATGCGAATAATTTTAAACGTCGAAGGGATGCTCATATCCTTCTCTATTCCAAACTCTTTCTACCTTTGACTCCTCATTACCACAAGGAACGCTTTGTTTTCTGTTCCTCTATCACTGGCCGTCACCTGCCGCTGCATCTGCATCTTATGCCCACTCCACTAACTTCTACACCAACTCCTTCTCCGTGCAAGTTGTTCCTCCGTGTTTTTAAGTCGAAAGTCAACGATCATTTCCTTGACCTCTGATTTCCCTTCCACTTCACTTTTATTTCGCTTTCTCCTCTTACACTTGCTTTCGTGTTGTATGTAGTTGTTACTTACGTATGTATATAGTTAAAAAGATATGTATGTATTCATTATAGATTATTTTATTTTATTTTGAAGTATATTTAAATGATCAAAATGCTTGGGTCTGAGGTCACTAGCTTATAGTTTATTTACTTTACTGTATAGTATCAATTATTTTATTAAATAGACTATGTATTATTGTATACATAACTTTAGCTTAAGAATTTATATTGTAATAGTTATTAAGTCGTGTTATGTTGTAGAGTTTCTGGCCGCATCTTCTCTACAGCGACAACACGTTCCGACGCGGTGGTAGCTTTAAAAAAGATTTGACGTTTGATAAGTGTGCTGTAAGCTCCTATATTGAATAAATTATATTGACTTTGACTTTGACACTCATTGTCATTTCTATCTTTTGAGCTACCCCTGAAACCTAAAAAAAGTATGTCAACATGCATTGCGACATGAATTTTGTTGTTCCACAGAAATCTCTCCAATATACAACGCGTTAATGAATAAGCGAATACCTCATACACCCCATCTGATTTATAACAAAATAATTAGATTGAAACAATAATTTCATTATTTGGATACTTAAAATTTAAAGTTATTCGCATTTTAAGTTTTCAGGCAAAAATTATTTTAAATCATTTCAGCAATGAATGAAAGCGCTAACGTGCTCATGGATACATTTTTAGAATCTTGTTTTGGTAGTAAGTAGGGTGAGAGTATAGTTATAAACAAATTATTTAATATTTTGAAAAAAATTACCTATGTTGAAACCACTTTGACTAATTATTATAAGGACTAGCCTTGCGGTAGCATTTCCCCTCTGCCACGGTATAAGCACAATTGATCTTGTGCATTTACATTCAATATTACACCTTATCACTAAACGAGACAGCCTATAATTGCGAAATAATAACTTCGAACTTAGAACGTTTGGGGTTCACACGAGACTACTTTCATGATTTTTAACCTTCAAAAATAGAATCTAAAGTTATGGGGAATTAATCCAAAGTTGCGGATTTCATGTTACCTCGCCCCCCGCAAAAAGTAGCAGAAATGTTTGTTAGTAGAATTACACGCGTAACCAGTCCACATATAAATAGTCAAAGTGAAACCATGATAATTTCGATTCCAAACAAACTACTTTCTAGTTTTGCGTTAATTCATTAACACGTTGTAGTTAATAATGCACACAACATACAAGTGAAAAGTGTTTACCTTTCTCCCTGAGGAACTTGAGCGCTGACGCCAGTTGCTGCAGGAAGTACAACACCTATACACATAATTATATACAATATTAATCATGCTAATTACTACTTAAAAACTTATTTTATTACTAGTAAGTAATCTACTCGTATACAACGTGTTAATGAATAAGCGCAAAACCTCATACACCCCAACTGATTTATAACAAAATAATTAGATTGAAACAATAATTTCATTATTTTGATAGTTAAAATTTAAAGTTATTCACATTTTAAGTTTTCAGGCAAAAATGATTTGTTATCATTTCAGCAATCAATGAAAGCGCTAGCATGCTCGTGGATACATTTTAAGAATCCTGTTTTGGTAGTAAGTAGGGTGAGTGTGCCTGTGCGGTGGGTTGAGATCGAGTTCCGTAAATTTTAAATTTTACGAACAAATTATTTAATATTTTGAAAAAAATTACCTATGTCGAAAACATGGTAATTCGATTCTGCTCTCGATTCTAAAAAAACTACTTTCTAGTTTTGCGTTAATTCAATAACACGTTGTATATATAAAAATGAATCCCTATTTCTCTTGGTCACGGCATCACGCCTGAACGGCTGGACCGATTGCGATGAAACTTTGGTGGGTTGTTGTGCATATGCCAGGGAAGGTTTATAAAAAAAAAACGGCCAAGTGTGTGTCGGGTAGGTGTAGGGTAGTTGTAGGTGTAGGGTAGGTGTAGGGTAGGTGTAGGGTAGTTATAGGGTAGGTGTAGGGTAGTTGTAGGTGTAGGGTAGGTGTAGGGTAGGTTTAGGATAGTTGTAGGGTAGGTGTAGGGTAGGGAAAATGGCAGAACAACGTCTGCCGGGTCAGCTAGTACTACTACATAAAAAAGCCGTGGTGGTCCAGTGGCGAGTAACCTTTTTCTGCCGTGCAGGAGGCGATGGTTCGATCCCCGTCCAGGCCGACTCGTACCAATGAGTTTTTCGGAATTTATGTACGATTTGTAACACCACTGGCTTTTCGGTGAAGGAAAACATCGTGAGGAAACCTGCATGCTTCAATTTCGAGGCATGTATTGTACCCACTGTCCATTATAAGTGGCGAGGGGCTCACCCCCCGTCACACTGGACAGTTTCGGTACTACTGGTGAAGCGTGGATGTTCTGAGGTTTTAGAATATTTCTGAATACCCCCTCGGGGAATATAGTCGTGAGCATATGCTTATTTACTTGCTCTCATTTCGTCTAGAGTTTCACAGCTCGAGTCGCTATCATAGAGAGACATGGAAATTTTATCTCCAGCCGCAACTATAATTCATTAACACGTTGTATAAGGACTCACCTCGCCTTAGCATTTCCCCTCTGCCAACGTGCAAGATCAAAAAATCTTTTGCATTTACATACAATTTTATACCTTATTACTAAACGCGAAAGCGTATAATTGCGGAACAATAAAATCGAACTTATGACGTTTGGGGTTCATACGACATTGTTTTTCATGATTTATAACATTCAAAATTAGAATCTAAACTAATGGAATAAAATTCAAACTTGCATATCTCGTACTACCTCGCCCCCACAAAAAGTGGCAGAAAAGTTTGTTAGTAGAATTACACGCGTAACTTGTCCTCATATAAATAGTCTAAGGTTAAAACCAATTACTCCAAGAACCAATCGACCAATTACTCGACGATTTTTTTCGCGATTTCGATGTTGGTCCCATAGATAAAGTTGTTCAGTTTGACGGTCTGATCATCCTCTTATACAACTGTTAGCATATTAATAAGGACCCTGTATAAGACGTACCTGTTTCTCTGGAACGCGTCCATACCTCCGTATATATCGAGACAGGTCACCACCGCAGCAGTACTCCATTATTATGTAAATGTTTCTGTAAATCATAACATTACCTGCATTAAAATTAACCACACCCAGGCCACTTTCATAAAACACTAGCACTGACAAGAGGCTAGCGATGTGTGTGAGTGAGACAGGCATACACCACTGCTTAATGTCATCTCCGGAACCATCGAGGGGGTGAGGTCAAAAATAGTGGGGGCAGGGAGAAGGTCGCCTTAGCAAACCCACCGATTTATACATACTGTCTAAAATATTTTCAACTCTTCGGATCAGTCATACGATCTTCTCCTAATTGTGACAGTCCCTGGTGTCAGAGTTTTTTCAAACCGTCTTACGGCCTCTGACGTGGTTTTTATGTAACGACTAACCACCAGAGACAGTAGCCGGGAACAACCGCTTAACATGCCATCTGAAGCACGGAATCATCTTTCTTCTCAGGGAATCAGGTGATTCGGCCTGCAATGTCCTAACCAACTGGGGAAAAACGCACATAGTGACATATCACCAGGGTTCCCTCGTGGGAATCAAACCCACAACCTCAGTCTCAAGAACCCAATGCTCTTAACCATTAGACCTTGGAGGCAGTGATACGATAATTGGATTCCACGATTTTCGGCACTATACAGGGTCCTTCTAAATATGCTGACGGTTTTTTAAGGGGATGATCAGCACGTCTAGTATGATTTCTCTACACGCGCGCGACGCGCCTTCGCTGCATAGAAAATAACATGTTCCCGCGCTTTTCGGAGAGTGAACGCCGCGCTTGCCGCGACTTGTAGTATGGGAAAAATCTGAGTCGCGCGCAAGTAGAGAAATCATGCTAGACATGCTGATCATCAAACTGAACAACTGTGACAATAAAGTTTTTTTCATTTCATTTTTCAGTTTCATTATGTAATGGTGATCATGACTCACTTGTCGTCCCAAGTGAACTGCTTCATGTGCACGATGTGTGGGTGTGTGAGTGACTTGAGTAGACGTATCTCTGTCACTAGGTTGTCTATGGCCGCTCCGGAATGCTTCACTTTGGACTTGTCTACACATTTTATTGCGACCACTGTTCGGGCTCCGACCTGTAAAACAATTTATGTGTTTGATTACAATTAAAGACAATTTTAACCCCCGACATAAAAAGAAGGGTGTTATAAGTTTGACCCCAATGTCTGTGTGTCTGTGGCATCACAGCTCTCGAACGGGTGGACCGATTTCGATGAGGTTTTTTAAATTGAAAGCAAATTTTTGCAAGAATGTTCTTAGCTTTATTTCATGATAATCGGTTCAGTAGTTTTCATGTAACTTTAAAATTATGAAATAACATTAAATTGCAAATTTAAAAAACCCCCAACGCCAAAAACAAACATTTAAAAAAAGTTAAAAATACTTTGGTCACCTATTGATGTAAGCAAATGTATGTTTTTAATGGAATTTAATTGATATGTTACATTTAAAAATCATTACCGGTCAAAAACATAAAATTACAATTTGTTCAAATCGCATTGCACGTATGGTAACCAAATGAATTGTTGAAATGTTTGATGGTCTGATCATCCTCTTAAAAAACTATCAGCATATTAAGTTGGATCCTGTATGTTTGTATTTACAACGTGTTCCTGAGGTTATGCATTAACTTTGGCCAGTTAATGAGACCATTAATTTGATCATATTTCACTATGGAACAAACATTAAAATCGTGATATATATTATTTTTTTAATTAAGTACTAACATAACTTTAAGGGTGTATTCAGACAATAAAACTAAACAACTTTCCCTAAGAACAACTCGACGTTGGCTCCATAGTGAAAGTTGTTCAGTTTGATGGTCTGAAGGACTTTAGTTACACCCTGTATATTTTTTGTGTGGATTGTACAAACAAAAACTTTAGTCATAACTTATAGTAATATGGAGATAGAATTGTTTTTATTTTACTCGTAAACACAAATAATAATACATTTTCCTTAAAACTTTATGGAAAACTGAACAAAGAACCTATTTTTCAAACAATGAGTTTCACTTGAAAATGGCATTGAAATCTATATACTACCACAAAGACTTAACTAGAAGAATACAAAGCAGTTATCTCTTAACTAAAACTGAGTAAATAACGTAAGAATAAACAGCAAAATACGGTGTTTACTTTGCACTTAACGTACGAGTTAAATTTTACCTTTGTGTAGGCTTTATATACTGTTGAATAGCTCCCTGCGCCTAGTTTCTCGGTCACAACATACCCATCGATCTTTGGAAATGCCATTTTCTTAATAAAACTTTATTTAATTCATTAGAAAGTTACATTTTTGCGTTAAAATCTAATCAACAAATCGATTGCAAAATTCAAATGTCAAAAATTGTTGTGACAGTAGCTTTTTTAAAGTGTTTCTGCTTTTGATACTAGCCTTTTGAGCCAAAAAAGGGAAGTGTGCGATTGATCATCATTAAAGTCTGGCCGCTGAAAGATTGCGTTTGACAGTTACCATAAAATTGTAAAAAACTGAATGAAAATATTGTTTACCTGTGCCCACTCTAGTACACAGGGCACTAGCTGCCCTTTTAAGTTCAAAAAGCTACTAAATAATGATCGGCATTTATAGTTTTCATTCAGTTTTTTACAATTTTATGGTAACTGTCAAACGCATTCTCTGAACGGCCGAACTTTAGTAAGTTTTCTATTTGCAGGTGTGAATGAGTATGGAATGATTGGCATCTCTGTCTTTTCTTTGTAAGAAAGAGTGACAAATAGAATGGTTGACAATAATTGAGTCATCTATTAGCTTTGACAGTTCGCCAGTGCTACCAACATGATAAAATTTACTTGAAAAGATTGCATTTGGGTTGCATATTTTCAAACTCCGATTTCACTTTGAAATTAATGGATGGTACTTTCTACATTAAACGTTCACAGGGCTTGCATTACCATTATTTTTGGGAACCGGTACCATTGACCTAGGTGTGATACCGGTTAAATACTTGTATCGGTACTAGCCGCCGTAGTATGCACACAAGCGAGCGATAGCGGGTATAACACATCCATCTGTCAAATTTAGGTGATATGCCCTTACGTTTGACAGCTACGCGTGCTTAAAACTTTTCTTTTTGACAGTTTTAAGTGAGAGCGTATCCATCTCAAAATTGAGCGCGATAAAATAAATAGGCGTTATATAAAACTTCTGAGAAAGCGTTACGGTAATGCTGACAACGTTGTTTCTGTTGTCCAAATTGTTGATGACATCCAAGTTGTTCGTAATGTCCAAGTTGTGCATGTTGTCCAAGTAGTCTTATTTGTTCAAGTTTTCTAAGTTGTTTATTGTGTACTAGTTGTGCAAAATATTTATGTTGTCCAAGTTGTCCTATTCTTTCGTGTTACTAGAATCATTCGAATTGTTCTTGTTGCCCGTGTTGTTAATTATGAACAAGTGGTCCAAAATGTTCATGTTGTCACAGTTGTTTATGTTGTCCAAGTTGTTCATGTTGTTCAATTTGTTAGTGTTGTTCTATTCGTTCGTGTGGTCCAAGTTGTTCATTTTCTCCTAGTTCAAGTGGTCACAGTTCAATATGGCGTCCTATAATGGTAAATGACATGAGGGAAAGTGTGACTACAGCGCCAAAACGGACCTATTAGAACTAAAGCTGTTATAGGCCTGGATGTGATAACGTATCGCTATTGCGGGTGCGCATGCTACGCTTGCAGAAGCCGAGATGTTACACGTGATACTCAGAGGAAGGATCTCCATAGAGTCCGCATAAATTTACGATTGTAGTTGGTCTCTTTTGTCTTATGACGTACCTTTAATAGTAGAAGGAGATGGAACTATAGATATTTGTTTATGCGGCTGTCCACTTTTTTTTGAGCTAGTGTGTGTGAAAAGTGACCGTAAACATAAGGCCATATGTCACTTGGTGCCTTTTGTCCATACTACTTGACACCACACACTCAAACCTAAACGTCAAAAAAAGAGGACACTTTACAATTGGTATGGCTCACTCTATTAGGTATAATCTCTTTGACGTGATACGGCTGTATCACGTCTTTTACCTCGTTCGTTCGCGCGCAAATAGAAACAGAGCTAAGACGTGATAGCGCTATATCACGCTGCCATGCTACCAATGCCCATGCAGACCTATAGTACCTGTAGGAACTATTTTTCTGATCAGTATCGATGTTATACCGGTACCAAGCAAATAATTATTTACGTTACTTACAGTGAGAAAACTCATGTAGTACCTAAATTGGGTACCGGTAATTATTAGGCGGAGAAGGTACCTATAGCAAGAACCGCTAAGTACTTACCGGTACAGAACCTTTGCTGGTACCGGTTCCAAGCCATGTTCACAACTGTCTGTCTCTGAATAATATTTACATGACAATAAAATTATAATTAATATTGTATATTTTAGTGTAGTTTAAAAGTCTCAAACATTTAAAAAAAGTATAAAATCTCTTAAACCAAAGTCAAAGTCAATATAGGAGCTTGCAGCACACTTATCAAACGTCAAAACTTTTTTAAAGCTACCACCGCGTTGGAATGTGTTGTCGCTGTAGAGAAGATGCGGCCAGAAACTCTACAACATAACACGACTTAATAACTATTACAATATAAATTCTTAAGCTAAAGTTATGTATACAATAATACATAGTCTATTTAATAAAATAATTAATAAATAAATATCTTGGACATTGTCACACAAATTATCTAGTCACATTTAAAGTACCAGAATCTAGCCTGGACTTGTATTATGATGACTAGACAACGAGACAGAATACATATATAGATACAAACGTCCATGACTCGGGTACAAATATTCATATTCATCATACAAATATTTGTCCCTTACGGGATTCGAACCCGCGACCATCGGCACAGCAGGCAGGTTCACTACCGACTGTGCTATCGGGCCGTCAAATTGATACTATACAGTAAAGTAAATAAACTATAAGTTAGTGAACTCAGGCCGAAGCATATTGATCATTTAAATCATCATCCAGTTTATAATAATTATGCTTTTTTACAGAGGACTTTTTAAATTTGAGTTTTAAACATGTTTTCGGAAAGATTCAAAATGGTCTCGGGGATTTTATTATAACAACGTATACAGTGACCCATGAAAGACGTTTTGACCCTACTAAGCCGAAAGTGTGGAGATATCAGTTATTGTAATATATTATTGGAAATAAAGAAAATTTTTTTGTTACATATAGAATGTTTTCATAAATAAACTGTCCATAAACTGTTAAAATATTAATTTTCTTAAAAAGGTCTCGAAGCGAATCACGACAGCGCAGACCATATATAGCTCGAATTGCCCGTTTCTGTAGGATAAAGATTGTCTCAATGTCTGCAGCACGACCCCACAATAAAATACCATAGGACATGATACTATGAAAGTAACTGAAATATACGAGTCTGGCTGTTTCAATATCAGTTAGTTGTTTAATTTTTCTGACTGCATATGCTGCAGAGCTTAGCCTACCAGCTAGAGTTTCAATGTGGGAACCCCATTGCAGCCTAGAGTCAATCGTTATTCCCAAAAACACTGTATTATCAACAAAATCTACACTATCTCTGCTTAAAGTTACTTGATTATTTACAATTGGTACATTTGGCAAAACAAATTTTATACATTTCGTTTTTTTTGCATTAACTGCGAGGTTATTTGCGTTAAACCAGTTCAAAACTTGTTGAAGGGTAACCGCCTGTCAAAGTCACGAAAGCACTGGACTGGACGCACTATACCTAGGCACTGAGGCCGAGATTCAGAGACGATTTTTAAGAGAAGTTTATTCCGAATGCGTAAATGCGCGCTGCATACAAACGAAGTCTGGTGATATTTTCAATACTTACCAATTAAACTTAATGAAATTGTGCAGAAACAATCTAGTAACACATATCTATGCTTGTATCGTGTCCGATTTTCGTTAAAATATACAGTTTCAATGCTAGGATTAATTTAAGATTTGTATGTAAATCTTTGAGGCACTGTAACTTTAAAACTGTAAATTTTAAGGAAAATCTGACCCGATACAAGCATAGAGATTTGTTTCTAGATTGTTTCAGAAAAATTTCATTGAGTTAATTCGGTTAGTATTGAAAATATCACCAGACTTCGTTTGTATGGAGCGCACCAACAGTAATATACCCTTAAGTCATAGTTCGAACTCCCTTATGTCAAAATCCATACATTTTCGCCACGCTTAGCTCGAGCTAAGACTACAAAAATTGTCTCTGAATCTCAGCCTGACTGCTCTCGAACGGTAAAGGAAAACATCGTGAGGAATAAACCTAAGATGCGAACATGAATTCCACATCACATAATGTAACGCGTGGTGAACTAACCATCCTTCCCATCCATCCTAACCGGCAGGGTAGCCGTCAGAAGTCAACCAGGTCAGAAGAGGCTGATGATGATGGCGGTCTGACCATAGGAATGCACCTGCAAGCAGTTACAGGGAATTCGTTTCACCCCCGCTTTACTTTATCCCTTTGCGCGTTGCAGTCTAATATAAAAGTTTATAAACTTGGTCACGTGCGCCGTGTCGCCATTCACAGCGTGTGTAGCGGAATAGCTATCGTAACCTTTGATTAAATTAAAAAGCGAAGATAGGCGACTAGCCTATAACGCATGGACCGCATAAATTGAGCCCCCGTCGCCTAATTGACTTACACACAGTCGCAGAAACGCTCATTAGAGTTAATCCTACATTAAATCTAGACAAAAAGTGACAGCAAGAGATTTAATGGAGGATTAACTGTAACGAGTGTTAGTAGCAATCCGAATGACATAGCGTAATTGAGATACTTTTTTGAATTTAAGGGGAACAATGGTACCACAATGCCTTCGTGTGCTTTTACTCGTTTTATAAATCATTCAAATAGACAAATCAAATCACTCGGCATTACTTTTCACCCGTAGTATGTACACACGGCGACACATCAAGCTACGCAAAACCAACATAAGCTGGCCGCGCGACGTTATACATTTCACTACATTCGCGCGGCCAGCTTATTTGGTTTTAAGTAGTTTGATGTGTCGCTGTGTATACATGAAAAACAGCACGTTTAATATGATTTCTCTACACGCGCGTGATGCGCCTTTCCTGCATAGAAAATAACCTGTTCCCGCGCTTTTCGGAGAGCGAAAGCCGCGACTATTGTAGTATGGGAAAAAGCCGAGTCGCGCGCAAGTAGAGAAATCATGCTAGACGGGCAGGTCCATTGTTCGAGTACGTAATGCAAGAACGTTACCTATCTTCCGCTTTTTAATTTAATCAAAGATCTTACCTACCTAGGTACTCTACTATTATATCCTTTAATTTACACCTTTAACTAACACAGACTGGGGCAACCGTGCGATCCTGTAAAAGCTGACTAAGGCCGAGATTTTGAGACTTCTTTTGAACGTGAGCTGAAGGTTTGAGCTCCAGACCATCAGACATTAAGTACTAATAAGGAGATTATTATAATTTTCAATCAATCAAATGTATGTAAAATTTTATATGTAACCCTCGGTGAGGGTTATACAACGTGTTAATGAATAAGCGCAAAACCTCATACACCCCAACTGATTTATAACAAAATAATTCGATTGAAACAAGAATTTCATTATTTTGATAAAATTTAAAGTTTTTCGCAATTTAAGTTTGGAGGCAAAAATGATTTGTTGTCATTTCAGCAATGAATAAAAGCGCTAACGTGCTCATATACAGGGTGTTACATAATTATCCAAAAAAAATAAAATCCGTCATCGAAACCAATTATAAACAAATCCCAACTCTAGTGTGACATTTGAAACATAGACTATTTTTTCAGAAGGGTAGTGTTTGTAAGTCATTTGTACCTAAATAGTAAGAGACGAAGAAGCTTTCTTTGTCGATAAAAACGAATTGTAAGACGCTTAAATTATCTTACATGATGACAAATATGAATACTTTATTGAAATTATTCTTAATTGTTTATTTTTGTACCAATAATTTAAATATTTTTGTCAATCTATTTTGATTGTATTTTTTTTGCATTAAATAAGTCTTAATATTCATGTTAGTTTTAGTAATAAAGATAGCTTAGAGAAAAATCATCTTTTAAATTAAGTACTTAGAAGATAGGTAGTGACATCGCGGTGACCTTAGGACGTATCTACTGCCGTTTAGTCTTTGAACTACCGGCAGTCCGTAAAATAGTGCTGTGCTTCAACGATTACTATTTTATTATTTTACTATCGATAATTTTTTTTTCGGTAAATAATAATATTATACTACGGTTGTCATACATTGGCAATAGACTCTTTACAAGAGACCCTTTAACACCCTTTTTTCTTTAGGGGTATTTTTGTAACACCCTGTATACATTTTAAGAATCTTGTTTTGGTAGTAAGTAGTGTGAGTGTGCCCGTGCGGTGGGTTGAGATCGAGTTCAGTAAATTTTAATTTTTACAAATAAATTATTTAATATTTTGAAAAAAAAATACCTACCAGTTTATGGACAGTTTGTTGAAACCATGATAATTCGATTTTGCTCTCGATTCTAAACAAACTACTTTCTAGTTTTGCGTTAATTCATTAACACGTTGTATATATCGAATCTCTGTGATTATTTCTCTTGCGCGATTCATGTCTTGTATACGATTGTGAACCTTATGTGTAGCGGCTAACGGGTTACCAATGTGACGTCGCAAGTTGTCTTTACGTACACATTTGCGAGTGCGACCGTAGCGCCATCTGTTAGCTTCGTTGCTATAACTTGTGGGTGTTGACATCTGTGGCAAGACCCCACAGGGTTATATTTTTGCACCGTTTGGGGTTGAGACGTTGGGTCCGTGGGGGCCGTGGTCTTGCCGGCCGTGCAGGAGGCGATGGTTCGACCCCCGTCCAGACCGACTCGTACCAATGAGTTTTTCGGTATTAATGTACGATTTGTAACACCACTGGCTTTTCGGTGAAGGAAAACATCGTGAGGAAACCTGCATGCTTCAATTTCGAGGCATGTATTGTACCCACTGTCCATTATGTGGCGACGGGCTCACCCCCCGTCACACTGGACAGAGTTTCGGTACTACTGGTGAAACGTGGATGTTCTGAGGTTTCAGAATATCTCTGACTACCCCCTCGGGGAATATAGTCGTGAGCATATGCTTATGCTATGCCTTTCTGCCAGGGCACCAATGTCAAGCCATCAGGCCTCTTGCCGTCGGTACGGCTGAGGCCAGGTGGCTCAAGCACGCACGGCACGTTGGCAGATACGACTTGTAACTGGCAACTTTTAACTGACATGTTACTTGAAATAGAGTTTGCTTGGCGCCATTGCTCTTGCTGTGTTTCGTGTTATTTGAAATTCGTAAAAAGTTGGTTTTAGTGATATTTGAGATTGTGTACCAAACAGTTGCGTAAAGCGACCGACGTAACAGGAATCTCAAATAAATACGATAACAGAACATAAGTTTTGGTTCAAGTTAACTCGTACATGGTCATTTTGGCGGCAACGCGCGAGCTTACGAAATCGACCACAGATTCATCGTCATCTATCATCCCATCATCAAATAAAGAATATAAAGAAAAAAATTACGAATGGCTCAAAAGGACTAGTATCCAGAGCCGTTAAAGACACTACAAAAAACAAATTACTTGAAATAATTCACGGCGGTCCGACACCGCTAGTGGCGTTAGTGTCGTGCACATAGCCACTACATATACGTAGCATTTTGTTCTCAGTGCATCACGGCATTTAATTTAAACTTTAGTTCAACCCCCACGTGGTGTCACAATTTATTCTCAACACGCGTCCTTCTGTTCTGTTCGCATTAATTTTAGATTCGGCACGTGCGCACGTGCCAACTACCAACGTCCCGTACCGCTGCGAGCGACAACTTGTTCAAACGTTTTCATTTTACAAATTACAAACTAAGTAGATCGAAAGTGTGTAGAGTCAAGTAATTTGATAACAACAAAAATAAACGGCCAAGTGTAAATTGAACTTGCGCACCGAGGGTTCCGTACCAACATATTTAAAAGAAAAAATAAACTCAATTATGAATTACAGACTTAATAATAAAGATGCGGTAGGTTGAGATCGATAAATTTTAAATTTTACAAACAAATTATATAATATTTTGAAAAAAATTACCTATATTGAAAACATGATAATTCAATTCTAAACATACTACTTTCTAGTTTTGCGTTAATTCATTAACACGTTGTATAAAATCATTGCCATTTCTTTATTTTGAGCTACACCGCCTACCTATTTTTTCGTTTATTAATTCCTCTACCCTAAGGTTGTCTGGAAGAAATCGCTTTTTAGCCATAAGACCGCCTTATTTGTACCTACTTTTAATCCTTTATCTGTATTCAAATGTATGTTCTGTTTTGGTGTGCAATAAAGAATAATTGAATTGAATTGAATTGAATAAATTTGACATTGTAACTAAAACAATATGGATGAGTTATCGGAAATAAATATAATAATATTATAGTTATATTTTTAAATGTTTTTTTATTGTTAATTTATCTGGTTACATTTAAATTGAATCTAGCCTGGACTTGTATTATGATGACTAGACACCTTTGACTAATTATTATAAGGACTAGCCTTGCGGTAGCATTTCCCCTCTGCCACGGTATAAGCACAATTGATCTTGTGCATTTACATTCAATTTTACACCTTATCGAATAAATTCGAACTTAGAACGTTTGGGGTTCACACGAGACTACTTTTCATGATTTTTAACATTCAAAGTTAGAATCTAAAGTTATGGGGAATAAAATCCAAAGTTGCGGATTTCATGTTACCTCGCCCCCCGCAAATAGTGGCAAAAATGTTTGTTAGTAGAATTACACGCGTAACCAGTCCACATATAAATAGTCAAAGCTAGACAAAAATATAGAATATATAATAAATCGATAAAAACTGCTCCCATATACATACATCGGTTTACATCACGGTTGATGCTCCAGCTGAAAACGTAAGTTTGTACGGAACCTTAGGTCGACGAGTTCGACTCGCACTTGGCCGGTTTTTCCTCCCGATTTCGAAGTTGGCTCATAATAAAGTTTTTCTGTTTCATGAGTAGAATACATGGTTAAGGGATACCCTGACTAAAATCGGCCAAGTGCGAGTCGGACTCGCGCAAGGATGGTTCCGTACCACCATACAATATAAAAAAAATGTGTTTTCTCCGGGATCTTTAGCGCAAGCCCGACACACACTTGACCGGTTTTTATTTCTTGTTGTTATATTGTAGAGTTTGCTCTATAATCACACCAAGTTTGACGCTTGTATGTATTAGGTACGTTTTTACGATAGACCGAGATGAAAAAACGTTGATAAAATGTAGTTTTTTGTATGGAGCCACCTATAAATTTTTCACTTATTGCTTTTAATATTATTTGTTAACAAATCCGCTATAATAACGCATATTGTGTGAAAATGTCGATCAAGAACAACGATTTTTTTGCGTAGCGAAGACAAAAAATCATTGGTTAAGAAGATATAGCCCTTTATAAGTAGGACAGACAGACGGACGGACAGCGTATGCTTATGAATAGGGTTCTATTGACAATTTTTAGTGTACAGAACCCTAAAAATGCATGCATATGCTCACGACTATATTCCCCGAGGGGGTAGTCAGGGATATTCTGAAACCTCAGAACATCCACGTTTCACCAGTAGTACCGAAACTCTGTCCAGTGTGACGGGGGGTGAGCCCGTTGCCACTTATAATGGACAGTGGGCACAATACATGCCTCGAAATTGAAGCATGCAGGTTTCCTCACGATGTTTTCCTTCACCGAAAAGCCAGTGATGTTACAAATCGTACATAAATACCGAAAAACTCATTGGTACGAGTCGGTCTGGACGGGGATCGAACCATCGCCTCCTGCACGGCAGGCAAGGTTACTCGCCACTGGACCACCACGGCTACCCTAAAAATGTACCCTGTAAATATCTTGGATATTGTCACATAGATTATTTTGGTCTAATTTCTGACAAAAAGGAGTCGAGTGGAAACCGACGGTACCATTAGTCCGGTCACTCGATAGTAAAAAGTTAGAGTCGCTCGTTATGACGAGGGTTCCCGATAAAAAGTATTTGTTCGTCCCTCGGGTAACATGTCATAGCCACGGGCGAGTATGCTGCGATACCGAATTCATAGATTAAGAGAAGTTCATTCCGAATGAGTTAATGCGCGCTGCATATAGAAACGAAGTCTGGTGATATTTTCAATACTAACCAATTAAACTCAATGAAATTTTGCACAAACAATCTAGAAAGTAATATCTATACTTGTATCTTGTCAGATTTTCCTTGAAATATATAGTTTTAAAGTTACAGTGCCTCAAAGATTTCCATACAAATCTTAAATTAGTCCTAGCATTGAAACTGTATATTTTAACGAAAATCTGACTACATACAAGCATAGATATTTGTTTCAAGATTGTTTGAAAATATCACCATAGTACGTTTGTATGGAGCGCGCTCCGAATTATATCTCCTTAAGCAACCGACCTAGGGGCACCCAGAGGGGTACGGACCTCGGCATAGGACGTTGCTGAGGCTACGCGGCGGATTGGGTAGCTGGGATCGGTAGCATATGCTCACGACTATATTCCCCGAGGGGGTAGTCACGGATATTCTGAAACCGGATCGCCGGTTCGGATTCTGCTGGGATCGGTGAGAGATACAAATACTAATTTAAAATCAGATCATCTTCATGTCTCACATGTCACGCAGGCAGTACACCTACAGCATCAGCACGTCTAGTATGATTTCTCTACACGCGCGCGACGCGCATTCGCTGCATACAGAATAACCTGTTCTCGCTCTTTTCGGAGAGCGCGAGCCGCGCTTGCCGCGACTTGTAGTATGGAAAAAAGCCGAGTCGCGCGCGTGTAGAGAAATCATGCTAGACGTGCTAGACTGAGTAAGGTTCACTATGCCTGCCTCACTTTGTATATTCTCTCTCTGTCACGAGTTTGCTGGAAGAAAGCTCGCTCTTTGATATTGTCTATTATGTTGTTTTCAATTATATATCCTTAATAATATGTACAATAACTTGTTAAAAACAATAATAAAATAAAGTGACCGTGACAATAATAATATAATAGTTTTCCCTTTTTTCGTTACGGAACCCTAAAAACTAGCAAATAATTAGGATACAAAATTACAAATCCACTCTTGAGACTATCTTTTTTGAAATTTAGGGGCTTTTATCAGACTTAAACTAAAATAGGACACATAAAAACCTGTATACGGGGTGTAACAAAACTAATCTTAACTATTATAAAAACTGTAACAGAAGTGTACATTGAAGATATTTACATGAAAAAGATTACGATATGGTTTTTAGGTATCCCGGACTCCGAATTAACCTTTTTTAGAATTTTTGTCTGTCTGTCCATTTGTTAGTTTGTTTGTATGTTTGTATGTTTGTATGTTTGTATGTTTGTAACAGCATCACGCATAAACTACTGAACCGATTTTGATGAAACTTTGTTTGTTTGATAGCTTATGATCTGACTTAAAATCTGGTATATTATTTGTGCGGACGAAGTCGCGGGTTAACTCTAGTACCAAACAATAATATAATAGTAATACTAAAGGAGGTGCTTCAGACCATCAAACTGAACAACTTTCACTAAGGAGCCAACATCAAAATCGCGAACAAAAAATCCACTCTTTCATACAAAACTGTAGTACCAACTCAAATGTATGGGACCATAGTGAAAGTTGTTCAGTTTGATGGTCTGAAGCGTCCCTTTAAGTATTACTAGGGTGTTTCGTTACACTCTGTGCCTGTATAATTAAGAAAAAGATTTAGCTTAAAAAAATAGACGAAAAGTTAGATAACAGCATTTTCTCCAAATATTTTCGACAAATTAACGACTGCGGAACCCTCCTAACCACAAAATTGTTTTTATTTTCTTCCCTACAACGCGGAGTTGCGTATAATCCTTACCAACTTTACTTTACACCTTTCCCTTGCACTTTTCAACCTTACCCCATCGTATTAAAGTCCATTTTAACTTTTCACAGTGGTATCATATACGTTTGTAATTTGTTCGCAATCATGTCACTGGGGTCTCGACTGTATGGAGGTGAAAATAAGGTTGAAATTAAAGTTTATCAACTGCATTCGATAAGTTTGTTTTTGGGGAGGATGTTGCCAGTGTTGCCAACTTAGTGAATTTTCCACTAAAACTGGTGGATTCGACCCCCCTTCTAGAGAAAAATATTTTGTCGTTAATGGCTGGTGGTTTTTTCTAGTGGTTAAATAGATTAAAATTTAGTTTAAAGAGAGCTATTTTTGAATCTCGCACAGCCTAGTTCATACTTGGAAATGACTTAAACTTAAAAGTTTATGCATTATTCGATCAAAATTTTGAACGTGTCCGATTCAAAAATAGCACCCCAATTAGTCAACCACTAAGCCGATTTACGTTACGTTACGTTAATAATAGCAGTGTTGGTCCAGTGGCGAGTAACCTTGCCTGCTGTGCAGGAGGCGATGGTTCGATCCCCGTCCAAGCCGACTCGTACCAATGAGTTTTTCGGAATTTATGTACGATTTGTAACACCACTGGCTTTTCGGTGAAGGAAAACATCGTGAGGAAACCTGCATGCTTCAATTTTGAGGCATGTATTGTACCCACTGTCCATTACAAGTGGCGACGGGCTCACCCCCCGTCACACTGGACAGAGTTTCGGTACTGGTGAAACGTGGGTGTTGTGAGGTTTCAGAATATCTCTGACTACCCCCTCGGCAACCAAACCTCTACCAAAAAACGAATTGTTTTCATGTTTAGTGGAAAATTGAGTGATTATGAGATTATGTCCACTTTCTGTTCATTTCATTTCATTTATTGAATGAATAAATGAAATGAATAATGCATTGTGTCTGAACATCACACGTTACATTAAAATAAAATCGTTTAACAAAATATACCTAGATAAAATTACAATATATATAGTTAATTTTTAATGTAAGTGTGTGTAGTTGTTTTTGTATGTGTTTATGTTTTGTTAATTTATAGTTTGTTAGTGGTTTTCTGGTGGATTTAGGAGTTGAATCTAGTGGAGAGCTAATTTAACTGTTGGCAACACTGGATGTTGCAGTAATGCTGTGGTGATTCAGTGTTAGCGAGCGTCCCGAGGAGGACAGTCAGGGACCGAGGACGAGCGATTGTGAACTTTATTGCGGGCAGTTAAGTGTGTGTTTTGAATGTATTCAGGTCAAAAAGTGGTTAAAGTTAATTTATAACTTTGTAACTAGCTAGCTAAAACAAGCTTTACTATGCGCTATATAGGGTCCTTAATATACTGAAAATTTTTAAAGGGATGTCAGACTGTCAAACTGAACAACTTTCTCTATGGGACCAATGTCGAAATCGCGAAAAAAAAATCAGCTGTCCCATACATTTGGCACGAGTTGATATTTTTCTTGTTCTGACAGGTTTACTCCCATACTAAAAGTTGTTCAGTTTGATGGGTAGAGTATGTGGTTTAAAGGTTAATTATATGTTTCCTTACACCCTGCATAGGGTCCTTAATATGCTGAAACTTTTTAAAGGGATGATCAGACCATCAAACTGAACAACTTTCTCTATGGGACTAATATCGAAATCGAGACAAAAAATGCAGCTGTCCCATACATTTGAGTCGTGTTATGTTTGCAGTTTTGTATGGGACAGCTGTTTTTTTTCTCGATTTCGATATTGGTCCCATAAAGAAAGTTGTTCAGTTTGATGGTCTGAGTTCACCGTTTCAGTATTTGCTAGGCGTGACAGCGTAGTAACATTTTTATACTATTAATATGTTTTTATTTTATTTTTGTTATCCCACTGCTGGTCAAATGTCTTTCCCGAAATCTTTGCTCCTCATTGCATATCCGACTAATAAAAATAAAATATTTGTAACCAAACACTCTAGTAATCCTTCAGACCATCAAACTGAACAACTTTCACTATGGAGCCAAAACGTCGAGAAAAAATTTATAAAATCAACAGTCCCATACATTTGAGTCGAGACGGTACTGCACTTTTGTATGAAAGAGCGGATGTTTTGTCGCGATTTCGATGTTGGCTCCATAGTGAAAGTTGTTCAGTTTGATGGTCTGAAGCACCCCCTTAATGGTATATTACTGTTGGCGCGCTCCATACAAACGAAGTCTGGTGATATTTTCAATACTAACCGATTAAACTCAATGAAATTTTGCACAAACAATCTAGAAAGTAATATCTATACTTGTATCGTGTCAGATTTTCCTTGAAATGTATAGTTTTAAAGTTACAGTGCCTCAAAGATTTCCATACAAATCTTAAATTAATCCTAGCATTAAAACTGTATATTTTAACGAAAATCTGACTTCATACAAGCATAAAGATTTGTTTCTAGATTGTTTCTGCAAAATTTCATTGAGTTTAATTGGTTAGTATTGAAAATATCACCAGACTTCGTTTGTATGCAGCGCGCACTTACGCATTCGGAATAAACTTCTCTTAAATATTTCTAGGGTGTTTTCTTACACTGTGCACCCTGCACACCCTGTAGATTGTGTTAAAATCCTCTTTTTTACCTTAGCGACTAAATGTTAAAACTTGGATGAAACTTCGTTTTGTATGGAGCGCCGTACGAATTATATCCTCTTAACGAATGGCACCAAAGATACCTAAATAATTCGTTAGAGGCATTTAGATCCCACAGACTTTAACTTACATGTTACTATTCAATCATAGAGTAAGCAAAAGGAGGTCTTAACGCAACAGGCACTATCCTTCAATCATCGCGTCTGGAAACTAGAACTAAACTTGTTGGAAACTTTTTAAATGGCGCCAACAAACAGCCTGCCAAGTTAGAGTTGTACAGCGCGACCTGTTGGTTTTGACACTTGATATTTTTTAGTTTATTTTATTTACGTTTATTTTCCGTATGTAGAGCCGTGGTGGTCCAGTGGCGAGTAACCTTGTTGTCCAGCTGTCCCATACATTTTGGTCGATTAGGATCGCAGTTTTGTATGGGGCAGCAGACATAACAAACTGGTCCAGTGGCGAGTAACCTTGCCTGCCGTGCAGGAGGCGATGGTTCGATCCCCGTCCAGGCCGACTTGTACCAATGAGTTTTTCGGAATTTATGTACGATTTGTAACACCACTGGCTTTTCGGTGAAGGAAAACATCGTGAGGAAACCTGCATGCTTCAATTTCGAGGCATGTATTGTCCCCACTGTCCATTGTAAGTGGCGACGGGCTCACCCCCCGTCACACTGGACAGAGTTTCGGTACTACTGGTGAACCGTGGATGTTCTGAGGTTTCAGAATATCTCTGACTACCCCCTCGGGGAATATAGTCGTGAGCATATGCTATGCTATGCTATGCATGCATGCGTTTATTTTATTATAACGTTTAGTTCAGAAAGCAAGAGAAGTATGTTAGGACTGCCGAAAGTCTCTGAGAGATTATGTATGTAAGCACAAAATCTTCTTCTTTACGTGTCAATGGTTCTTTCGAAGTTCTTTTTGCTATTGCAAATGAAAATTAACGTAATATTTTACGATTCTGAAAAAAAAAAATTTTTTTCTTTCTATTTAATTTTTGATTTTTTTTGATGGGGAATAAATCTTTTTCTAACTCAAAAAACTACCTATTCGAGGCTAGTCCAGTTATCGAATCGGGTTTCGTGGTTTTCAAGTTTCACGTTCACCTCATAAATAATAGAAATGTGCATTAGAAATAAAATATCAGCAATAAACTCTTGAAGGTGACAGTGTGTGAGACAGCAATATATAATAACGTAAAGTGTGAGGAAGAGATGTATGGTGCAGCGGGACTGGCGGCGGGGGGCAGTGCGGGGCGGAGCCGACGCGCCGTCAGAGAACAGGTGAGTGAAGGAGCTTGTATTGTATTTGATTTAATATGAGACGCTGTGGAGACTCTAGGTTGCTCGGGTCCTAAAGGGAAACATGAAGAAACCCTGACATCTACTGGAATGTACCTACTATCGTCTTCCTCCCGTCTTCCACAAGGGGTTTAGGAAAATAATCACGGGAGGCAGGTTAGTCCGTACTGTATACAACGTGTTAATGAATTAACGCAAAACTAGAAAGCAGTTTGTTTGGAATCGAGAGCGGAATCGAACTATTATGGTTTCAACACAGGTAATTCTTTTCAAAATATGAAATAATTTATTTGTATAATTTAAAATTTACTGAACTCGATCTCAACCCACTGCTCGGACACTATCACCCTACTTAATACCAAAACAAGATTCTTAAAATGTATACATGAGCACGCTAGCGCTTTCATTCATTGCTGAAATGATAAAAAATCATTTTTGCCTCAAAACTTTAAATTTGAACTATCAAATAATGAAATTTTTGTTTCAATCGAATTATTTTATTAGAAATCAGTTGGGTTGTATGAGGTTTTGCGCTTATTCATTAACACGTTGTATAGTACCACACTCTTTCTTATTCTACTATGGGCATGTTATGTAATTTAAATAATACAAAATAGTGATATTTAGGTCATATAGAAGTAACGGTTGCGACCGCTGATGCTATATAATGTGCTAAGTTGCGCTTTTTAGCTGTATATGGAATTTCTGCATTAACCTGTTACAGAAACGTTTATTTTATTTAATAGGTACACCAACAGCATAACGTATTTCGCATTTCAAATAAAATGTACATATGCCAATTAAGGGTATACACAACATTCAAAGATTCATTGAAGTCGTGTAGCCGTGGTGGTCCAGTGGCGAGTAACCTTGCCTGCCGTGCAGGAGGCGATGGTTCGATCCCCGTCCGACCGACTCGTACCAATGAGTTTTTCGGAATTTATGTACGATTTGTAACACCACTGACTTTTTGGTGAAGGAAAACATCGTGAGGAAACATGCATGCTTCAATTTCGAGGCATGTATTGGACCCAATGTCCACTATAAGTGGCGACGGGCTCACCCCCCGTCACACTAGACAGAGTTTCGGTACTACTGGTGAAACGTGGATGTTCTGAGGATTCAGAACATCTCTGACTACCCCCTCGGGGAATATAGTCGTGAGCAAATGCTTATGCTATGCACAACATTCAAAAATCACATGGTATTGCAATCATGATTAACTCTAGAATTAGAAAAGAACAATTTGGAAGACGACAACATTATAATATTAATTTAGAATTTCGGAACTGAAGTTAGTGGATGAAATGCTTTCGTATTGTATTTTTGAATTTATTGGTCGAATCAAAGAAGATATCCAGATTCGGCAGCCCTGCACTGACTCTGTTGAACTCTGCACAAATTCTAGCAAAAGGTGAGTGACTGCCAATGTTGGTTCTGCTAGGAGGCGGGTGGAAGGTCTTTGTAATAGGCTTTCTTGGAAGTTGGTACGGAACCGAGAGCTGTATGCTGCCGAGAACCTGCTCGCATTTGCTCTGTCCATTGACAGTTTTGTGCAGAAATGTGAAGTCGTGCAGAGCTCTACGCTCCCTCAGCGGCTCCATCTCAAAAAAGGCCAGACGTTGGTCGTAAGGGCATCTATGGGATATACCTTGAGCAAAAATTAGAGATGCCTTGTGAAAGCCCTTTGTACAGATTCTAAGTGCTGGGAGTGTACTGAGTACATAGGATTCCATGCGACGCTGGCGTACTCGAGTTGACTCCGAACCAAAGCTTTGAAAAGTACTATTTTAGTTTTAGCACTGAAATTCTTGGTGTTCCTCTTTATGAAACCCAACATTTGCGCTGATTTCTTAACCACCTCAGTTTACTCAGCCTTTTTATACAACGTATATAACAAAGCTGTAAATTTGTACTTACAACAGCTATACTAGAGCAAAAAAATATGCTCTATATCAGATTTTCGTTGTACCCTTAAAAAGAAAAAGTGAACTAATGTGGCTCTTAAAATCACTAATATAGCACTTATACTCAAATATGCTGTATTTTATGTCAAACCTATCGCACACACAAGACATACCGGCTAGTATTATACGACTAAGTAAAAGTGTGTAATAAATATGTAATTAGTTCTTCTCTTCCTGTCACCCCTATGTGGAATATTGGGCTCGGATAATAGCTCTCCACCGGCCGCGGCTATAGTTCGTTAGCAAGCCTAAAAAGAAACTGTTACTGTGATAGAAATAAACGTGGTATTAAATGTTATACCAAGAATAAACTAAGAATAAGCAAAATGTCTACTAATAAATCCCATCCCTTCTCTATTCCATACTTTTTCTTCCTTTGACTCCTCATTACCTCAAGGAACGCTTTGTTTTCTGTTCCTCTACCACTGGCCGTCACCTGCCGCTCCTCTGAAAATCTATCCCTCCTTATGCCCACCCACTCCACTAACTTCTACACCAAATCCTTCTCCGTGCAAGCTCTGAAACTCTGGAACTCGTTGCCAGAGTTGATCAGACGTGCTCCCTCGTTGAGTGTTTTTTAGTCGAAAGTCAAAGATCATTTCCTTGACCTCTGATTTCTTTTCAACTTCACTTTTATTTCGCTTTTTCCTCTAACAGTTGCTTTCGTGTTGTATGTAGTAGTCACTTATGTATGTATATAGTTAAAAAGATATGTATATATGTATGTATTTATTATAGATTATTTTATTTTATTTTATTATTTGCAAGTATATTTATACACTCATTGGCATTTCTTTATTTTGAGCTACACCGCCTACCTATTTTTTCGATTGTTAATTCCTCTACCCTAAGGTTGTCTGGAAGAAATCGCTTTTTAGCGACAAGACCGCCTTATTTGTACCTACTTTTAATTCTTTATCTGTATTAAAATGTATGTTCTGTTTTGGTGTGCAATAAAGTATAATTGATTGATTGATTGATTGAATAAACCCGTAATAACTTAAACCTGGTATACCGTCGGCTTAACTGTTCTGTATCATACACAGATTTCTGTTTTTTTCTTAAGTGTATCTATGAACCGCGACGTTGTCACCAACGTAGTTACGAGTTTATAAGTGAGAAAATTATGATCTCTTTATTCTTATCATAACTATTCCGAAGAATAAGTAAGTTTTTATTTGTACCAGTGTTAAAGTATCAAGAATTATCTGCTGCACTACAGTGCAGTGGTTTGCGGCGCATTAACGCTCTGCGCATCTCCCACAGAGTACAAGTAGCACAGAAAGGTCACTAAATTAGGTCCAACGGTTTTATTCTTATTTAACAATTTGTGCAATATCAAACGTGGAAAAAAAATGTATGTATGTATGTATGTATATGCTCACGACTATATTCCCCGAGGGGGTAGTCAGAGATGTTCTGAAATCTCAGAGCATCCACGTTTCACCAGTAGTACCGAAACTCTGTCCAGTGTGACGGGGGGTGAGCCCGTCGCCACTTATAATGGACAGTGGGTACAATACATGCCTCGAAATTGAAGCATGCAGGTTTCCTCACGATGTTTTCCTTCACCGAAAAGCCAGTGGTGTTACAAATCGTACATAAATTCCGAAAAACTCATTGGTACGAGTCGGGCTGGACGGGGATCGAACCATCGCCTCCTGCACGGCAGGCAAGGTTACTCGTCACTGGACCACCACGGCTTAATCAATGAAAAAAAATGTTTTTTGTAATAACCATTCTGCCCCAAAACTGTCCCGCAAAACGTAAATGTTGTTACTTCATTCATGAGATTAAGCCATTAAGAGGATATACCCGGTTAGCTACCGGCCCGAGCGCGCTGCATTGAAACGAGGTTCTTCTATATTTAATTATGAATGTGAATGAAATTAAAATGAAATTTTTTAAACTTTATTATTTTAAAACCAACTTTAGTATCTGTATTATGTTAGATTTTCGTTAAATGGTTTCAATGCTAGGATTAATTTAAGATTTGTATGGAAATCTTTGAGTTGAGTGTGAGTTGAGTTTTAGTTGAGTGAATCTTTTTTTTTCTATTCGCCTGAACGAATTGCGACACGTTTTTTTTGATTCCCTATAACGGCGACGCGCGTGGTATTTAATCTAGGTACTTCATTTTATGCGAACAACAATTTGCGGTCGAAAATTCCTGAGTCAGTGGACGTATCGAGCTCTCAGTACGTTGTGTCATCAGTACAATATCTCAGTGCACGCTTTGTATCTGATTTATTGTATTGTTTCAATAATAAATAAAGATTACTGAGTGGACGTATCGTTCTCTCAGTACGTTGTGACATCGGCTATCTGTTTCACAAGTACAATATCTCAGTGCATGTTCTGATTTATTGTATACAGTCCTTCTTAATATGGTGACACTTTTTAAGGGGATGATCAGACCATCAAACTGAACAACTTTCTCTATGGACTAACATCGAATTGGCGAAAAAAAATCAGCTGTCCCATACATTTGGCTAGAGTAGGTTTGCAGTTTTGTATGGAATAACTAATTTTTTTTTTTGCGATTTCGATGTTGGTGCCATTGAGAAAGTTGTTCAGTTTGACGATATAAACTTAAATGCGTTTCATATTTAAGCGGGTGCAGACGATCAAACTGAACAACTTTTACTATGGGACCAACATTAAAATCGCAAAAGAAAAATTCTGCTCTTCCATAGAAAAAGTCAACGTTGCGTCGACCCAAATGTATGGAATAGTTGATTTTTTGTTCGCTATTTCAATGTTAAAGGGCATTTTGTAAATTACTATTGAGATTATGCTTCATTGGATCGCGATTTTGGGGGTGTGAGTTTCGGAAATGGCACTCAATATTTGGGTGCGATAGAAAATCAGCGCTGAGCTCGTTGAGCCCAGCATAATGCTGAGTCGTAGCCCTGTTTGCTGCTGCGGTACACACTGCTCTTAATTATGTCTTTTTTGTTTGTTTAAATTGTGTTGTTAAATTTAGTTTTTCTATACAACGTGTTAATGAATTAACGCAAAACTAGAAAGTAGTTTGTTTAGAATCAAGAGGAGAATCGAATTATCATGGTTTCAACATAGGTAATTTTTTTCAAAATATTAAATAATTTGATAGTAAAATTTAAAATTTATTGAACCCGATGTCAACCCACCACACGGGCACACTCAACCTACTTACTACCAAACCAAGATTCTTAAAATGTATCCATGAGTTCGTTAGCGCTTTCATTCATTGCTGAAATGATAACAAATCATTTTTGCCTGAAAACTTAAAATGCGAATAACTTTAAATTTTAACTATCAAAATAATAAAATTATTGTTTCAATCTAATTATTTTGTTATAAATCAGTAGGGGTGTATGAGGTTTTGCGCTTATTCATTAACACGTTGTATAATTATGTCAGTGTGTTTTGTGGTGTATGCAAATAAAAATATTTTCTTTCTTTCTTCTTTTATTTTGCACAATGCGGATTGGTAGACTTCACATACGCATCATAATTTCTTCTTCATCGTATGCAGGTAGGAAACTTGACTCTTAACAAAAACGTTCACTTTAAAGCTTAATATTTCTGAAACGGATCCTTAAATCGAAAAATAGTTTTACACACCCCCAATATTTTTAAAAGGCCTATCCAACATCATCCCCACTTTTCGTGTAGGAGAGGTTACTTAAAAAATCTTTTAAGATTTTATTTTACCACTTTGTCGGCGTGATTAATATGTATACCCATGTCAAATTACAGCTTTCTAGTACTAAGCGTCTCTGAGCTAAGCCGCGGACAGACGGACAGACAAGGCGAAACTATAAGGGTTTCTTGTTGACTACGGAACCCTAAAAACTAGAAGATCCCTTTATGGACGTCCCCACAAATTGTATTGCTGAATGGTGATATGATATTCGTTATTAACATTTTATATGTCTTTATGTTTATAAAACCTCTTCACATTTTCATTTTTTTCTTCAACAATATTCTCTAGCTTATTTCCAAAGCAGCAAAGGTTGATCTTTTCCATTCCAATCTACAATAAAACGTTTTAGAATGTCGTCTGACCGAACGAGAGCGGTGCGTGACGTCACGACGCGTCCAAAATGAGATGACTTCTATCTTTGACTATTTATATGTGGACTGGTTACGCGTGTAATTCTACTAACAAACATTTCTGCCACTTTTTGCGGGGGGCGAGGTAACATGAAATCCGCAACTTTGGATTTTATTCCCCATAAATTTAGATTCTAATTTTCAATGTTAAAAATCATGAAAAGTAGTCTCGTGTGAACCCCAAACGTTCTAAGTTCGAAGTTATTATTTCGCAATTATAGGCTGTCTCGTTTAGTGATAAGGTGTAAAATTGAATGTAAATGCACAAGATCAATTGTGCTTATACCGTGGCAGAGGGGAAATGTTTCCGCAAGGCTAGTCCTTATAATAATTAGTCAAAGAAGTCTAAAGCCCGCTCCATATTCACGCCGTTAATACCCGTGAAGGGTATATTACTGTTGGCGCGCTCCATACAAACGAAGTCTGGTGATATTTTCAATTATAACCGATTAAACTCAATGACATTTTGCAGAAGCAATCTAGAAACAAATCTCTATGCTTGTATCGTGTCAGATTTTCCTTAAAATGTTTTAAAGTTACAGTTTCTATACAAATCTTAAATTAATCCTAGCATTGAAACTGTATATTTTAACGAAAATCACGTTACAAGCATAGAGATTTGTGCCTAGATTGTTTCAGCAAAATTTCATTGAGTTTAATTGGTTAGTATTGAAAATATCACCAGACTTCGTTTGTATGGAGCGCGCATTTACGCATTCGGAATAAACTTCTCTGAATAGCCCAGCATACAACTTCAACTCCGTTAAACATTTTTTTCTCTGGGACCTTTAGCGCAAGACCGACTCACACTTGGCCGGTTGTTATTATTTGTTGTTATACTGTAGAGCTTGCTCTATAATCACACCAAGTTTGACGCTTGTGTGTATTACCGTTTCTACGATAGAGCGAGATGAAAATATTTTGATAAAAACTTGCTTGGGTCTGAGGTCACTAGCTTATAGTTTATTTACTTTACTGTATAGTATCAATTATTTTATTAAATAGACTATGTATTATTGTTTACATAACTTTAGCTTATGAATTTATATTGTAATAGTTATTAAGTCGTGTTATGTTGTAGAGTTTCTGGCCGCATCTTCTCTACAGCGACAACACGTTCCGACGCGGTGGTAGCTTTAAAAAAGATTTGACGTTTGATAAGTGTGCTGTAAGCTCCTATATTGAATAAATTATATTGACTTTGACTTGACTTTGACTAGTTTCTTGTATGAGGACCCCCCTTAAATTTTTCCTTTTTGAAATTTTTATTATTTGTTATCAAATCCGCCATAATAACGTATATTCTTTGAAAATTTCAACTGTCTAGCTATTACGGTTCAAAAAATACAGCCCTAAATATGTAGGACGGACGGACGGACAAATCAGGCTTAGTAATAGGGTCCCGTTTTCCGTACGTAGTCCAGTCACGGTTCAATCACCGAATATTTACCGCGATTGTAGCCCAGCTTCTAAAGAGAATACAAATGAAGTTTGATTGTATTTTGTATATTAAGGGGATATAATTCGGAGCGCGCTCCATACAAACGTACTATGGTGATATTTTCAATACTAACCGATGAAAGTCAATGAATTTTGCTGAAACAATCTTGAAACAATATCTATGCTTGTATGGAGTCAGATTTTCTTTAAAATATTCAGTTTCAATGCTAGGATTAATTTAAGATTTGTATGGAAATCTTTGATGCACTGTAACTTTAAAACTATACATTTTAACGAAAATCTGACTCTATACAAGCATAGAATTTTGTTTTTAGATTGATTCTGAAAAATTTCATTGAGTTTAATTGGTCAGTATTGAAAATATCATCATAGTACGTTTGTATGGAGCGCACTCCGAATTATATCCTCTTAATTAAACACGATCTAGAAACTAATATCCGTGTCTGTGGCTCACTAATATTGTAGTTTCAAAGTTACACTAGCTCAAGGATTTCCATACATAAATCTTATATTCATCGTAAGTTTGAAACTACACAAACTACAGGGTGTTAGGGTAAACAGTTGCATTACTTTAAGGGGTGAATGTACCCATGATACTGAACAACTTTCCCTAAGAAACCCATACGAAA
Source organism: Agonopterix alstromeriana (assembly GCA_963924505.1). Taxonomy (NCBI): domain Eukaryota; kingdom Metazoa; phylum Arthropoda; class Insecta; order Lepidoptera; family Depressariidae; genus Agonopterix; species Agonopterix alstromeriana. The sequence continues at coordinate 8,592,048 of OZ004688.1, forward strand.
TACACAAAATTTGATGTTTTTGAACATAATTCTGAGCGTGCTCCATACAAACGAAGTCTGGTGATATTTTTAACACTAACTAATTAAAGTCAATGAAATTTTTCTAAAACAATCTAGAAACTAATCTCTATGTTTGTATGAAGTCAGATTTTCGTTAAGATGTATGTAATTTTAAAGTTACAGTGCCTCAAAGATTTCCTTACAAATTAAATTAATCCTAGCATTAAAACTGTATTTTTAACGAAAATCGGACATGATACAAGCATAGAGATTAGTTTCTAGATTGTTTTTGAAAAATTTCATTGAGTTTAATTGGTTAGTATTGAAAATATCACCAGCGCGAATTTTCGCATTCGGAATAAACAACCTCATTAAATATTTCTGGGGTGTTTTGTTACACCCTGTATACATTTAATATCTTTATGTTTTTTAATTTTTGTTATGTTATGTTAGGTTAATATTCAAAATTTGGTATGTCACGTTTTTTTTTGAAGGGCTGAAACGAAAACCATTTCGAGATAATTGTATCAATAATAATATTTTCTATGTCAGAGATTTTAAAATGAAAGGATTACAGATATTTTTAATAAAATAACGACATTTTTTGGTCCGTTCAGTGACGTCACTGGAAAACCTGTAAACTCCTTGGTAAACATAAAATAACTGACCATAAAGATTTGACATTTGATATTGCCGTTTTTTTAGTTCAATTCAAGGCAAAGGGTTATATGTCCCATACAGCCAATGTCTTTAATAAAATTATCTTATTTATAGCAATTAAGAGAAGTTTATTTTGAATGCGTAAATGCGCGCTGCATACAAACGAAGTCTGGTGATATTTTCAATACTAACCAATTAAAGTCAATGAAATTTTTCAGAAACAATCTAGAAACATATCTCTATGCTTGTATTGTGTCCGATTTTCGTTGAAATATACAGTTTCAATGCTAGGATTAATTTAAGATTTGTATGGAAATCTTTGAGGCACTGTAACTTTAAAACTATACATTTTAACGAAAATCTGACAAGATACAAGCATAGAGATTACTTTCTAGATTGTTTCTGAAAAATTTCACTGACATAAATTGGTTAGTATTGAAAATATAACCAGACTTCGTTTGTATGGAGCGCGACAACAGTAATATACCCTTAAAACGTTGGTGTTCGACGTTCTGACGCTTCTTTGAAGTTTTTGGAGACAACCGAAAGACGAAGGAAACGCAGAGAAGTCCACAGGAAAGAGGAGAACCGACCGCTTTGCCGCGCTACAAATGACGGAACACTTTTCCTGTTTACGACCCATACACCATCAAATTTCACAGAACTGTGTATTGTTCACTTGTACGACACTTTGTTACGCAAAACGACACCAATTTTACGGACCAAACAAAGAGATTATACCTAATAGAGTGAGCCATACCAATTGTAAAGTGTCCACTTTTTTGACGTTTAGGTTTGAGTGTGTGCTGTCAAGTAGTATGGACAAAAGGCACCAAGTGACATATGGCCTTATGTTTACGGTCACTTTTCACACACACTAGCTCAAAAAGAAGTGGACAGCCGCATAAACAAATATCTATAGTTCCATCTCCTTCTACTATTAAAGGTACGTCATAAGACAAAAGAGACCAACTACAATCGTAAATTTATGCGGACTCTATGGAGATCCTTCCTCTGAGGAACCAAAACTCACTATAATAAAAATTCGATGAAATATGAGGACTCCAAACGTAGCTGACAAATTCCCGCCAAAAAACTCCTGATGTTGCCGTTTCTGTTTTCAGCATAGAGTAAGGAAGAGAAGGCAGAATCTTTTTTTTATATAGTAGTTGTTTTTCTCCATGGAGCTAGAATTAATTTCTCTCCACCATTTTGCATTTAGAGATTCCAATGCGTATTTAAAAATGTGTATTTAAAAATTAAATTTTTATTGATAAACTCGATGAATCGCAATAAAAATTAAATTGGTTTCTTAAAATTATGTCTTCTATCCGTAAAAAATCCTACTAATATTATAAACGCGAAAGTTTGTAAGTATGGATGGATGTTTGTTACTCTTTCACGTAAAAACTACTGAATGGATTTTAATGAAATTTGGCACACAGATAGAATATGATCTGGATACTTACATAGGATACTTTTTTAAGGTTTTCGTAGACGGAGTCGCGGGCAACAGCTAGTATAAAATAAGACAAAAAAAACTTGACATACCGAATTAAAACAACACCATAGTATCATAAACTCGTTTCCGTTGAAATTTAAACTTTAAACAAAAGTAATAAGAAGTACTCTCGACTGAGACCGCGGAACTTTTGAAAGTTTATCTTCCAAAGCAAAGAACAAAAAACCGGCCAAGTGCGAGACGGACTCGCGAACCGAGGGTTCCTAACACCATATAATATTTATCTAAATCTAGCATAGCATGCATGCATAGCATAGCATATGCTGACGACTATTTTCCACAAGAGGGTAGTCAGAGATATTCTGAAACCTCAGAACATCCACGTTTCACCAGTAGTACCAAAACTCTGTCCAGTGTGACGGGGAGTGAGCCCGTCGCCACTTGTAATGACCAGTGGGTACAATACATGCCTCGAAATTGAAGCATGCAGGTTTCCTCACGATGTTTCCCTTCACCGAAAAGCCAGTGGTGTTACACTGGTGTAACATTTTTAGAAAATCCGCCTTTTAAATGTTACAGCTCTTTAAATTTAGGACAGACAGACGGACGGAGTCCCGTTGGCATCCTTCGGGTACGGATCCCTAAAAAGCACGTCTTTATTGTAAGAAATTACTGCCTTTTGCAGAAAAATCTTTATAGAGTAGTGATGTGAATGGGGAAATACCTAATTATAAAATACCCGTGTATTTACCTATATTGGGTACAACAGATTATTGCCTTTTTCGTAATAAGGTGGAGGCGGGATAAGATAGATAAATAAATAAAAAAGTAAGTTGTAGCCTGTAGAATCCCACTGCAGGGCAAAGGCCTCCTCTCACGAATAAGGGAGTGGGCCATACTCCACCACGCGGGCCCAGTGCGTGATGGTGGAGGCAAGTTAGTGGTCAACTTCCTGTCAGAGAATTTTCAAGCCGCCTTAATAGGCCTCTAATCTGACTTAACGAATAGTTACAACTCCATCTGACGGAACAATCCGAGAACAACCACCACCACCACACCCACCAACACCATGAACACCATGTCAACCCATTAACCTGTGTATCACAATAAAGAATTTATGATTTATGATTTTACAACTGATTAACGTGCCTTCCGAAGCACAGAAATGCTTGAGATGAAATACCACTAAACGGTCACCCATCCAAAGACAGACCGGACCTGGCGTTGCTAAACTTCGGTGATCGTTTCCAATACCGCTCCACTACGCCAACGAGCAAGCTATCAAGAAGATAAGATAAATATTCTTTGTTTATTCATTCTTATTTTTCGAGATGACTAGCGGTGTGTTCCGATTCATAAAAACAGTGCTGTAAGCGATTACAGCGCTAACACCCGTTCCATTTGCGTCAGCGCGCCTACAGCGCTGATAGCGTCGTACCAATTCGGAACGCAAGATATCGCGCTCACACCGATCACACTACAACATTCAAATATTCCAATTATTATCTTCATCACTAATCGTTATTAAACTTTTATTCGTCTTTTTTAGAATATAGTCAAACCCAATATTAGTAAAGAAACCTAAATCGAGACCTAAACAAACCAAAATATACGACACCAAAACTGTTAAGCGTCACTTTTGAAAATTCGCTCAAAAATTTACTAGACCAAAACTGTCAAAGGTCACTTTTGACAACTCGCTCACAGTGCTAATGGTACGAACCGTGAGCACTGTTATCGCAAGATGGCGTCGGTAGTGACGTCATGAATGACGTCACGTTTTCGATTGTGGACGCGCTCACGTCAAATCGGAACGACATTTATCGCGCTCACAGCGCTATCGGCGTAATTCGGGACGCACCGTAGATATGTGTCTATTGAGAGAAGAACTGAATCGTGACTCTTATAAGTGCAATGTTCCGTAGTTGCAATTAACCAGATAGCTGCAATTACAAGAGTCCAGGAACTCTCTCAAACGGTGAAGGAAAACATCGTGAGGAAACCTGCATACGCTGAAAAATAAATTCCGATGCGTATGTGAAGTCTACCAATCCGCATTGTGCACGCGTGGTAAAAAACTAAATACATTTAGCTGTTTCATAGGTCGCGTAGTCGATTGTAGAAATAATAGTGGTTTTGTATAGCTTGATGTTTCGCCGTGTACATCCACGCTAAGTTTATTGTATGGATATAGAAGATATAGAGCATTGTCAAAATACGTTCATATTCATATTTATTTCATAAAAAATATTTTACAAGTCAAATGCGCTACTTATAATTTTATAAAATAAAAAAAAATAAAAAATTTGCATGTAAATTATAAGTGGCGACGGGCTCACCCCCCGTCACACTGGACAGAGTTCCGGTACTACTGGTGAAACGTGGATGTTCTGAGGTTTCAGAACATCTCTGACTAACCCCTCGGGGAATATAGTAGTGAGCATATGCTTATGTTTTATCCGAATTGGGTATTATCCGGGCAACGTTCCGGTTACTAGCCCATCTCTAGTGGTGAGATATTCAGCAGTTATCGGCTGGCTGTTTTAATATTTTGTTTTGCCACGTACACTACACCGCTGCGGGTAACTGGCGCTGATTTTATTTTTATTTTCAAATAACTGCGTAAGTATCGTATCATATAATACACAGGAAACGATATAATATTAAAATTTACGGAAAAGTGAGATTATCTGGTTTTTACTACCATAAAGTCAAAGTCAATATAATTTATTCAATATAGGAGCTTGCAGCACACTTATCAAACGTCAAATCTTTTTTAAAGCTACCACCGCGTCGGAACGTGTTGTCGCTGTAGAGAAGATGCGGCCAGAAACTCTACAACATAACACGACTTAATAACTATTACAATATAAATTCTGAAGCTAAAGTTATGTATACAATAATACATAGTCTATTTAATAAAATAATTGATACTATACAGTAAAGTAAATAAACTATAAGCTAGTGACCTAAGACCCAAGCATTTTGATCGTTTAAATAATCATCCATACCATATTAAAATTACTCCTTAATATGCTGTACTTTTTTAAAAGGATTATCAGAACGTCAAACTGAAAAATTTTCGCTATGGGACCAACATCGAAATAGCGAAAAAAAAATAAAAAAGTATCAGCATATTATTAAGAAGGACCCTGTATAGTCATTACTACTACTACTATCTATAGCATATATGCTCACGACTATATTCCCCGAGGGGGTAGTCAGAGATATTCTGAAACCTCAGAACATCCACGTTTCACCAGTACCGAAACTCTGTCCAGTGTGACGGGGGGTGAGCCCGTCGCCACTTATAATGGACAATGGGTACAATACTTGCCTCGAAATTGGCTCCTGCATGGCAGGCAAGGTTACTCGCCACTGGACCACCACGGCTTTTTCAAATTACTCTATCATATTTATACAGGGTCCTACTTAATATGCTGACACTTTTTAAAGGGATGATCAGAACGTCAAACTGAACAACTTTCACTATGGGACCAAAATCGAAATCGCGAAAAAAAAATCAGCTGTCCCATACATTTGGCACGAGTAGATTTGTAGTTTAGTTTGGAACATCAGATTTTTTTCGCGATTTCGATGTTAGTGCCATAGAGAAAGTTGGTCAGTTTGACGGTCTGATCATCCCCTTAAAAAAGTGTTACCATATTAGGAAGGACCCTGTATAATACACGAGCAACAATATAATATTAAAAATTACAGAAAACGTGAGATTATCGTGTTTTTACTACCATATTCAAATTACTCTGCCATTTCTACAACGTGCTAATGAATTAACGCAAAACTAGAAAGTAGTCTGTTTAGAAGAGCAGCATTGAATTATCATGGTTTCAACAAAGGTAATTTTCTTCAAAATATTGAAAAAATTTACTGAACTCTATCTCAACCCACCGCTCGAGCACTCTCACCCTACTTACTATTAAAACAAGATTCTTAAAATGTATCCATGAGCACGTTAGCGCTTTCCATTCATTGCTGAAATAATAACAAATAATTTTTGTCTAAAAACTAAATTGCGAATAACTTTAAAGTTTAACTATCAGATTAATGAAATTATTGTTTCAATCTAATTATTTTGTTATAAATCAGTTGGTGTGTATGAGGTTTTGCGCTTATTCATTAACACGTCGTATACTAAATGTTTCAAAAGTAAAAAAAAACTTTTAAGGGGGTTGTTTAGACCATCAAACTGAACAACTTTCACTAAGGTTCCAACATGGAAATCGCGAAATATAAGTCGTGAATATACTTATGTATGTGAAATCATAACTGAAATTTAGTCAAGCGTGAGCCGTCACAATCGTACCAAAATAATCGTATCGAATATAATGGATGTCTAGTGTACTACGAGATGCTACGGTTCGTAGCAGCGTAGTCTCGTAGCGCGTAGTAATTTTATTAAATTTCTGTTAAGGCGCAATGGCAGGACGAAATACTTTGAAGGCCAGTTTTATTTTTCATTTTTCGACTGGATTTATACAATTTACCGAAACAAAAGTCATACCTCAGTATTCTTGGAAATTTTATCTAGTGAAATCATAAATTGAATACAAAATTGTAATTACATTACTTCACTCTATAGAAAATCGTTACAAAGATTACGTATTTTCATGTATTTTTAAACATTTTTCTCGTTTTAGAAGAACTTAAAATAGTTTCAGATTTTTGGTATTTATACTCACACATTCACTATTAGTTTATCTAGTGAAATCATAAAAAAAAATGATCACATACGTTCATTAAAGTTAATCCTCCATTTAATATCTTGCTGTCACTTTTAGTCACACACACGCCTAAGAGGAAGGATCTCTCTTTAAGACTAGAGTGAGCCAAACTAATTGTAAAGTGTCCACTTTTTTTGACGTTTAGGTTTGAGTGTGTGGTGTCAAGTAGTATGGACAAAAGGCACCAAGTGACATATGGCCTTATGTTTACGGTCACTTTTCACACACACTAGCTCAAAAAAAAGTGGACAGCCGCATAAACAAATATCTATAGTTCCATCTCCTTCTACTATTAAAGGTACGTCATAAGACAAAAGAGACCAACTACAATCGTAAATTTATGCGGACTCTATGGAGATCCTTCCTCTTAGACACACGCGTTACTTATTTTTTGCGTCAAACCATCAAAATGAACGACTTGCACTTTAAATGTATGATCCAAACAAAAACCTCACAATGTAGGTAATATAATCATGCGGTGTCGCGCGCGGTGTGAACTGACTTCACAAAGTGTCCCCCGGGTGACGCGCGGTCGAGTGTCGGGTAGTGACTGTGTAGGGGGACCATCACATTTGCTTTTTGTACTATTTCCTTCCATTTCTAATGCAGGAGTCACCATGTAAAAGTATGATACAATGCTAAAACAAAACAAAAAAACCGTCTCAGGACGCCCGGCAGATGAGAAATATCGAATTACGGCACTCTCCCGATTTAACGCGGTTTTTAGAATTTCGGTCAAAATTTAGACCTTTCGCAGCTGTCAAACTTGGAGTGAGTCATGTAATTTTTCGACACGGCATAAGGATGCCTGTCCATTGAAGGGGAGCGAGGCTGTGGAGCGGAGAAAAGAAACGAAAGGAATCTTGGCCAATGGAATTGCATAAAATCTCGCAAATGAAAAATTTACTCGTTTTTCCGCTCCTCAGTCTCGCTCCGCTTCAGTGGATAGGTAGCATTGGAATCGGTTGTCACATCAAAAACCTCACAATGTAGGTAACATAATCATGCGGTGTCGCGCGCGGTGTGAACTGAGTTCACAAAGTATCCCCCGGGTGACGCGCGGTCGAGTGTCGGGTAGTGACTGTGTAGGGGGACCATCACACTTGCTTTATTTGTACTATTCCCTTCCATGACTATTGCAGGAAGTGTCTGTAATGTACGTACTATGTAAAAGTTTAAGTGGCGACGGGCTCACCCCCCATCACACAGGACAAAGTTTCGGTACTACTGGTGAAACTTGGATGTTCTGAGGTTTCAGAATATCTCTGACTACCCCCTCGGGGAATATAGTCGTGAGCATATGCATGTAAAAGTATGATACAATGCTAAAACAAAAAAAGACGTCGCGCGACGCCCGGCAGATGAAAAATAACAAAATATGGCACTCTTTTTAGAATCTCGGTCAAAATTTCGAACTTTCGCAGCTGTCAAACTTGGAGTGAATCATGCCATTTTTCGACACGGCATAAGGATGCATGTCCACTGAAGCGGAGCTAGGCTGTGGAGCGGAGAAACGAAACTGTTCCTCGCTCTGCAGTCTCATTCAATGCCCCGGACAGCACTTTACTAGGAGAATCAAATTCAGGAAAAATATAGATTGATTGAGCTCTTTAACCAATCCGTAGATACGAGAAAAGTCGAGCTCGCTTACCTTATCTAAGTTTCTGTTTTAATTACTGTTACTACAAATAATCCTAAAGAGTTCTGACCACACTAAGACGTGGTGCTAATTTCTAGCTTGCTTCGCTCGATCCATAGCTTTTACTTAGATTGCTTTGCATATGTTTTGTACGTAAAAAGTTCTGGCTCTAACCGATTCGTATAGAAGAGAAAAGTCAAGCTCGCTTCGCTCGCTCTAAGTTTCTATTTTTGCATGGATAAAACCGAAAGATGTCTGAGAACGAGACCCGAATAAATGTACAAAAAACGGTAACATAAAAGTACTATAATATTTATATATTTGGAATCTTCTGATTACTAGCTTTCATTTGATACCCATATTGTAATTTTTGACAAAAAAAAAATATTTATTCCCCCTCTATTTTTTAATTCGTAGACGCCATCTTAAAATAATATACCCTATGTCACTCTCACAATTTTTACGAATCTAATGACACCTCATACAGTAAAATCCATCAAGCCGTTTAGGCTTTAGGCCGTGCCAAAGAAATAGACATACAAACATACATACATACGCTCGAAAAACATAACCCTCCTTCTGGCGCAGTCGGGTAAAAAAAAGGAGTTTGTGTAGAGTTGGCGTCGTTTCATACTTTCGCGGCCACTGATGGAACAGCTACAAAACTATAATATAATTATCGGCGGCAGCAACAAAAAAATTTGACGCCATTGGTCCATATAAAGTTACACAAACCCCATTCGAGCTCGCTTCGCTCGCTACGTAACTTTTGGTGTAGGTGCGGGCGGCAGAAACTCACGCTATACGCCACTGACCCAGGTGATCTGAATAAAAAAAAAACAAAAGAATGTATGTATGTATGTTTATGCTCACGACTATATTCCCCGAGGGGGTACTCAGAGATGTTCTGAAACCTCAGAGCATCCACATTTCACCAGTAGTACCGAAACTCTGTCCAGTGTGACGGGGGGTGAGCCCGTCGCCACTTGTAATGGACAGTGGGTACAATACATGCCTCGAAATTGAAGCATGCAGGTTTCCTCACCATGTTTTCCTTCACCGAAAAGCCAGTGGTGTTACAAATCGTACATAATTCCGAAAATCTCATTGGTACGAGTCGGCCTGGACGGGGATCGATCCATCGCCTCCTGCACGGCAGGCAAGGTTACTCGCCACTGGACCACCACGGCAAAAACAAAAGAAGAGTTATGAATTATCCGTCGCAAGTCAGTGCGTGTGGTCACAGATTGCTTCGCGCGTGGCTTGGCAGATATTTCGCGTTATTGTATTGTATCGTGGTATGTAACTCACAGGCAAGCGGCGGCGAGCGCACCCGCGGGACGAGGCGAGCTGGAACACAACACAACACAATTTGCAGTATACGGGGATACAATTCATGCCGCATTATGTCATTATCAACAGCCTATAAACGTCCTACTACACACTCAATAAATTATTAAGATAAACAAAAAACCCGACAGCAAAAAAAACCTATTAACTGAAAAGAGAAAAACAAGTTCTATAATCACTAATCAGCTATAACAATTTTGTTTGAGCAAATATAATTATATTTGCTTTTCTTTTCAGTTAATAGGTTTTTTATGCAGTCGGGTTTTTTGTTAATCTTAATAATTAAGTTTATTTCATACTTTTTAGTCTTGTGTCGAAACGAAAACATAAAAGTACTATAAAATTTTTAAATATTTAGAATCGTCTGATTACTAGCTTTCATTTGATACCCATATTGTAAATTTAAACAAAAAAAAAATTGTTTTTTCCCCCTCTCTTTTTTAATTCGTAGACGCCATCTTAAAATAATATACCCTATGTCACTCTCACGATTTTTACGAATCCAATGACACCTCACACATTAAAATCCATCACGCCGTTTGGGCTGTAGGCCGTGCCAAAGAAATAGACATACAAACATACATACATACATACATACATACATACATACATACATACATACATACATACATACATACATACATACATACATAAAATGCTCGAAAAACATAACCCTCCTTCTGGCGCAGTCGGGTAAAAAGGGTTTAAACTCATGAAATTAAAAAAAAAATATATCATGTCACTGACACTCAGTTCCAGGAACGCTCATTAGAGTTAATCCTCCATTAAATCTCTTGCTGTTTTATTTCTCGTCCATCCCATGGTGTGGGGTATCTTTGGATAGGTCTTTTAAAAATATTGTGGGTGTGGGAAGACCATTTTTCGATTTAGGGATCCGTTAGCAAAATATTAAGCTTTAAAGTGAAAAGCCTCATTCTAAGTCAGTATATTGAGACGGGCAACTACGAAACCCTACCCTGCGCGTGGCCCGACACGCACTTGGCCGTTTTTTTTATTACTGAATCGTAAACCATGTTGTTAAGTTTAATAGAACCACACCCTAAAGTATAATATTACGCCTTTGACTATTTATAATTATATGGACTGGTTACGCGTGTAATTCTACTAACAAACATTTCTGCCACTTTTTGCGGGGGGCGAGGTAACATGAAATCCGCAACTTTGGATTTTATTCCCCTTAACTTTAGATTCTAATTTTGAATGTTAATAATCATGAAAGGTAGTCTCGTGTGAACCCCAAACGTTCTAAGTTCGAAGTTATTATTTCGCAATTATAGGCTGTCTCGTTTAGTGATAAGGTGTAAAATTGAATGTAAATGCACAAGATCAATTGTGCTTATACCGTGGCAGAGGGGAAATGCTACCGCAAGGGTAGTCCTTATAATAATTAGTCAAAGTATTACGCATATAGGGTCCTTCTTAATATACTGACGGCTTTTAAATAATCAGACCATCAAACTGAACAACTTTCACTATAGGACCAACACCGAAATCGCGAAAATAAAATCTCCTTCAAAGTCATAAATGTTTATTTTTACTTTTGTAACACCTTGTATACCTATACAGCGTGAATAGTTGCATTACTTTAAGGGGTGATTTTACACATGATAAGTTGAAATTCGAAATCCGATGAAAAAAGTTCTCGAGTGGCGACCGCGTACCGGAAAGCGCAGCGTGGTTAGGTCCCCCACAAGGTGGATCGAGGACCTGGTGAAGGCGGCGGGAACCTGTTGGATGAGGGCAGCGAAGGACCGGCCGTTGTGGCGATCCTATGTCCAGCAGTGGACGTTCATCGGCTGAGATGATGATGATGATGACTGATCGACTTTAAATAGACTATGTATTATTGTATACATAACATTAGCTTACGAATTTATATTGTAATAGTTATTAAGTCGTGTTATGTTGTAGAGTTTCTGGCCGCATCTTCTCTACAGCGACAACACGTTCCGACGCGGTGGTAGCTTTAAAAAAGATTTGATGTTTGATAAGTGTGCTGTAAGCTCCTATATTGAATAAATTATATTGACTTTTTTTTTGACTTTCCCTAAGAAACCTATAGGAAATTCTCAATAAGAATTTTGCACTTTCCATACTAAACGTAATCAGGTGATCGAATATTTGTATGACAAGTCGACTTTTTTTGCGAATTTCCTTTACGTTTCTTAGGGAAAGTTGTTCAGTATCTTTTTTTTTTAGAAATGACGTATACAGCGTTGCTCAGGGAGCATTTACTGCTTTTTACTGCGGACTATTGGAGGGACCATATGGGGTCACCGAGCCAATTGAATGAACTTAAGCAACCGACCTAGGAGCACCCAGAGGGGTACGGACCTCGGCATAGGACGTTGCTGGGGCTACGCGGCGGATTGGGTAGCTGGGATCGGTGAGAAGTTCAGTATCATGGGTACCATCACCCCTAAAGTAATACAACTGTACCCGAACACCCTGTATGTTTATACCTGACTACCTACATTACAAAAACTCATCCAACTTGACTAATTTAAAACTAAAAAAGTTTGTACTAATCCCCCCCCTTCCTGCACCTCCAGCTCTACCCCACCCCCTCCCTGCGTCACGCCTTTCCGCTGTCACAATTCCACGTTACGTTTCACTATGGATCTAGAGGGTGTTCTTCTTTTGGGGTGGTCAGAATCGTTGCTACAACTGCAGGGTGAAATTGATATCATTCAAAGACAATATAATTTATTCAACTTAGGAGCTTGCAGCACACTTATCAAACGTCAAATCTTTTTTAAAGCTACCACCGCGTCGGAACGTGTTGTCGCTGTAGAGAAGATGCGATTAGCATCCTTTTAAGATAATTTTATTCCGAATGCGTAAATGCATAAGCATAGCATATGCTCACGATTATATTCCCCGAGGTGGTAGTCAGAGATATTCTGAAACCTCAGAACATCCACGTTTCACCAGTAGTAATGAAACTTTGTCCAGTGTGACGGGGGGTGAGCCCGTCGCCACTTGTAATAGACAGTGGGTACAATACATGCCTCGAAATTGAAGCATGCAGGTTGCGGTTGTAGGATGCGTAAATGCGCGCTGCATACAAACGAAGTCTGGTGATATTTTCAATACTAACCAACTAAAGTCAATGAAATTTTTCAGAAACAATCTAGAAACTAATCTCTATGCTTAACATTTTTTAACATCAGACTTTCGTTATAATATACACAGTTTTAGCACATTGCTAGGATTAATTTATAATTTGTATGGAAATCTTTGAGGCACTGTAACTTTAAAACTATACATTTTAACGAAAATCTGACTTCATACAAGCATAGAGATTAGTTTCTAGATTGTTTCTGAAAAATTTCATTGACTTTAGTTAGTTAGTATTGAAAATATCATCAGACTTCGTTTGTATGGAGCACGAATTATATTCCCTTAAACTAAGAGTCTACCCATCAAACTGAACAACTTTTATTATTAGAGCAAACCGATCGGAGCAACAAAAAAATCAGCTGTTGCATACATTTGAGACGAGTAGGCATCACAGTTTTGTATGAAACAGAAGATCTTTTTTGAGATTTCAAAATTGGCTCCATATTGATAGTTGTTCAGTTTGACGGTCTGAAGCATCCCCTTAAATGTTACTAGGATGTTTTGTTCCATACTGTACTAATTCCCCCCCCTATGAGTCAGCAATTTTTTTTTCGCGATTTCGATGTTGGTCCGATAGAGAAAGTTGTTCAGTTTGATGGTCTGATCATCCCCTTAAAATAGTTTCAGCTAATTTTATTAGACCTTATATTGTTTTTGCGTAGCTTGATGTGTCGCTGTGTGTATAGACACACTTCTGTTAAAGTTTTATTATAGTTAAGATGGTATAGTATGTCGCGATTCGTGATATTTTGTTACTAAATCTTTATTTTTGTGCTAGCAACACGTTTAATATTCTGTGACATTCAAATTAACTGAAAAATAACCAACGAATGGCTTAAAAGGACTTGTATCCAGAGCCGTTAAATATATTATTAAGGTGTCAATATCGACCTTTGTGATTGGCTGTCGCTGGACTAGCCTTAGAGAAAGGATCTCCATAGAGTCCGCAAAAATTTACGATTGTAGTTAGTCTCTTTTGTCTTATGACGTACCTTTAATAGTAGAAGGAGATGGAACTATAGATATTTGTTTATGCGGCTGTCCACTTTTTTTTGAGCTAGTGTGTGTGACCGTAAACATAAGGCCATATGTCACTTGGTGCCTTTTGTCCATACTACTTGACACCACACACTCAAACCTAAACGTCAAAAAAAGTGGACACTTTACAATTGGTATGGCTCACTCTATTAGGTATAATCTCTTTGACAATAGTACGCCAGGTGCGTAAGGTTGGTACAGTGCACTGAAAAAGTAGGGATGACGATGGAAGTGGTGCTAAAGTTATCAAACAGCCAGTTCTCGGCCGGCACTCGAAGTGATAACTTGTCTCTGAAGTGACTATCGTGTATTTCAAATTTTAATAGTTTAGTAAAATTATAAGTAAAAATATAAAATATTATTCTAAAAGTATATCGGAGTTTAATTACGTCACAAGTATAACTAAATGTTAAATGATTATTCAATTTATAACATCCTGTACAAACCAGAGCTGATAGTCAGCTGATCGGAGCTAGTCTGTGCTCCTTCACAAACGGCTATAAAGTGCAGACATACCCCCCCACTACTACCCCCCACCCCTTCTACTAGACCTGTATCCGATCATACTGTAATACGGTTTGATTTATTTAAACATTTTTAAACATTTGATTTATTAAGGACTACAAATAATCTCGCTTAAATTAGCATTTTAATTAATTAGGGTTCCGTAGTCAACAAGGAACCCTTATAGTTTCACATGTCCGCCGTCTGTCTGTCCGCGGCTTAGCTCAGAGACGCTTAGTACTAGAAAGCTGTAATTTGACATGGGTATACATATCAATCACGCCGACAAAGTGGTAAAAAAATCTTGAAAAATATTTTTTTTAGTTTACCTACCGACGCGGGGATGACATTTTTTTATCTCGTCTATTCCATGGTGTGGGGTATCGTTGGGTAGGTCTTTTAAAAATATTATGGGTGTCCAACGACCATTTTTCGATTTAGGGATCCGTTTGCGAAATATTAAGCATTAAAGTGAAAATATTTGTTAGATTCAAGTGGCCTGGCAGCTAAAAGGTTGTTTCTGGACATATGAAAAAATTCACGGCAGTAATGTAATATAACGAAGTTAAAAGAATAATTACCACCGCTAAGTAGGCTTTACAAGTTAACGAGTAATAGTCGGCCAACTTGTAAAATGTACTTTTTAGACTTTATTAGCCGTTAAACCGTAGTATAAAACAAAAAGCCCCCTTCTAAGTCCGTATATTGTGATGGGCAACTACGGAATCTTTGACTAATTATTATATGGACTGGTTACGCGTGTAATTCTACTAACAAACATTTCTGCCACTTTTTGCGGGGGGCGAGGTAACATGAAATCCGCAACTTTGGATTTTTTTTCCCCATAACTTTAGATTCTAATTTTGAATGTTAAAAATCATGAAAAGTAGTCTCGTGTGAACCCCAAACGTTCTAAGTTCGAAGTTATTATTTCGCAATTATAGGCTGTCTCGTTTAGTGATAAGGTGTAAAATTGAATGTAAATGCATAAGATCAATTGTGCTTATACCTTGGCAGAGGGGAAATGCTACCGCAAGGCTAGTCCTTATAATAATTAGTCAAAGCACGGAACCCAACACTGCGCGTGGCCCGACACGCACTTGGCCGGTTATTTTTTTGGAAAAACGTTGGTTACTAATATCGGTTCCTTGTTTAACCACTGGATACAGTGTGTTCATAAAAGTTTGACCGGTCTATCTGTGTGCGTATGTATGGACACCGACAAATACATACAGGGTCTAGCTTAATATGCTGACAGTTTTTTAAGAGGATGATCAGACCATCAAACTGAACAACTTTCTCTATGGGACCAATGTCGAAATCGCGAAAAAAAAATCTCCTTAAAAGTTTTAAATATTTATTTTTACTTTTGTAACACCTTGTATACACAGATAGACCGGTCAAACTTATAACACCCCTTCTTTTTGCGTCAGTGGTTAAAAAGAAGACGATAGTGTTTGTTTATTTGATGAATTGAATGCGTTTTGTACAAAGCTCGCACTCTATCCCTTACAATATTAATGTTCTAGGGATGAACGATAAATCCACTGTAAAGTGGACCTTATGGAATAATAAATATGACACTAATATTATTTATTTCTTTTATTTAAGAAAGAAGGGTTCTACCTTCTGTTTTATTAAAAGCCGTAAGCCAGTGGCGAGTAACCTTGCCTGCCGTGCAGGAGGCGATGGTTCGATCCCCGTCCAGGCCGACTCGTACCAATGAGTTTTTCGGAATTTATGTACGATTTGTAACACCACTTTTGGCTTTGGCACTTGGCTTTTCGGTGAAGGAAAACATCGTGAGGAAACCTGCATGCTTCAATTTCGAGGCATGTATTGTACCCACTGTCCATTATAAGTGGCGACGGGCTCACCCCCCGTCACACTGGACAGAGTTTTTGGTACTACTGGTGAAACGTGGATGTTCTGATGTTTCAGAATATCTCTGACTACTCCCTTGGGGAATATAGTCGTGAGCATATGTCATGCATGCTTTAACTAATAAAATAATTAAAATATTGTTTCAATGCATTTATTTTGTTATAAATCGGTTGGGTATGAGGTTTTGCGCTTATTCATTAACACGTTGTATAAGGGGTCCTGGGTGACGTGAAAATCGTCGAACTATTTTGACTACGGGACCCTAAAAACCACAATCTACCAACAGTATTGCAAATTAAAGGCATAACAACACAAATAAACAATGAATTGTAATTATGTTCTCTGCCGCACCGCAGAGGTATAAGTCGTGATGGTATCCGATAATGTATTGCGTCCCGGTGTCCCCGAGGCGCCGGCCGTGTTCTGTACAATTTCATGAGGTTTCATCGAAGTATACAGGCTGAAGTTCAAAACATTATGTTGTAGAGTTTCTGGCCGCATCTTCTCTACAGCGACAACCTTTGACTAATTATTATAAGGACTAGCCTTGCGGTAGCATTTCCCCTCTGCCACGGTATAAGCACAATTGATCTTGTGCATTTACATTCAATTTTACACCTTATCACTAAACGAGACAGCCTATAATTGCGAAATAATAACTTCGAACTTAGAACGTTTGGGGTTCACACGAGACTACTTTTCATGATTTTTAACATTCAAAATTAGAATCTAAAGTTATGGAAAATAAAATCCAAGTTGCGGATTTCATGTTACCTCGCCCCCCGCAAAAAGTGGAAGAAATGTTTGTTAGTAGAATTACACGCGTAACCAGTCCACATATAAATAGTCAAAGGCGACAACACGTTCCGACGCGGTGGTAGCTTTAAAAAAGATTTGACGTTTAATAAGTGTGCTGCAAGCTCCTATATTGAATCAATTATGTTGAATTTGACTTTGATTCAAAGTCAATATAATTTATACAATTTAAAAAATTCTTTCTAGTTTTGCGTTAATTCATTAAAGTCAGGCCAATTTAATTGGTCACATTTGACATCTATTGATACTTCACCAAACGTAACCTTGTAACGGCGGGCATAGAATAATATTTATTTTTTCGAAGTTAGAACTGCACAATTGCTTTACTCTTTTTTATTACGATTACATATTTATTGTAATAATGACCAAAGAAGGTAATTTTAAATTTACTAAACCATTCTAAACATAACACAAAAATTTCTGTTCTAAAGAACTGAACGTCGTTACAATGTTGCGTCTGTGAACCCTTTTTCTTTTTTAACACTAGGGATGTAACCCAAAAAAATCGCAGTAAAACGTAGTTCCAACAAACCGCGATATTACCATATAATTCGATTCACGTATGTTTGAATATCGGATCGATTCATTCACTTTAATCGATGTTTTTAAGCAGGTCCCCTCACTACGAGGCTAAAACTGACAGATGTCAAATGTGACCTATTACATGGAGTCGCGCTGCAATTCTGGCGGAATACGGACGCTTGCGTATCGACGCGTCGGGATTGCACGTGGCTCCACCATTTTGTGAACTCTTTTGTGTTTTAACCTTAAAACAATCACTTGAGATTATAAACTACTTACATTGGCAAAACTGCCACGCTAGACTTAATTAATACTACTGATCATTTTCCTTCGTATACTCTCCACATAACGAGACATTGGCTGAATTGTGATAACGCATCGGATGCCACTAAACAAAAATTGAATTGAATTGACCTATTACATTGACTCGACTATAACACTTTGTCTAAGAGGAAGGATCTCTCTTTAAGACTAGAGTGCGCCATACCAATTGTAAAGTGTCCACTTTTTTTGACGTTTAGGTTTGAGTGTGTGGTGTCAAGTAGTATGGACAAAAGGCACCAAGTGACCTATGGCCTTATGTTTACGGTCACTTTTCACACACACTAGCTCAAAAAAAAGTGGACAGCCGCATAAACAAATATCTATAGTTCCATCTCCTTCTACTATTAAAGGTACGTCATAAGACAAAAGAGACTAACTACAATCGTAAATTTATGCGGACTCTATGGAGATCCTTCCTCTTAGCACTTTGTATAATTTGTGCGGACGAAGTCACGGGTTAACTATAGTGTTATATAAAGTACAACAGTTTAGCCCCACGGCACATTAGATTTGATTTATTTCAATCCGAGACTTTATTTAAACCGTTTTGTGGAACTTATATGTAACAAGATTTTCTCACGGCTTTAATTGCGTTGAATTCGTTCTCAGGATAAAAAGTACCGCATACACTAACTACCATCCCTTTTGGGGTGGTCAAAAACAATGCTACAACTATTTCTGTACTATTGGCTACGTGCACTATACTAGCGTCCCTAGCGGTGTTGGACCGCCGTGAATTTTTTCAAGTAACATTTTAGTTAAAAGTTTTTTATTTTCATAATAAAATAATGTAAAAACTAAAGAAATTTGCAATATTATCGATATTAAAAATTTTAAAGTTTGCTAGAATCCACGATATTTGCGGTGCCAATTTCCGTACGAACTTTTATCCTGGTTTTCACACCTTTGGAGATAAAATTTCAAAAAACCCTTTTTAGTGAGCATCTAGATGCCAATAGAAACTTCCATGCCAAATTTTAAGTTTGTAGTCTTTACAGTTTTGGAGGTTTCGTGTTGAGTTAGTGTGTGGACTTGCATAGATTCAAGAATATTTTACACAGCTTGACCAACAAAAGTACACATTTCTGCAACCCCGGGCGCTGCGATCGATTTGTTAGTTCCTATCACCACATAGCCAATACAACATTTCAAATGTGAACGAAATTTTAAGGCTATTTATTTCAGAAACAGATATTTGACACACTTCCTCTCACATTCTGTAAAAATTTCGGAGTGCGACTTTTGAAACTCATACTTTGAACTCAATAGTTAAAAATGTCAATATTAATATGGAGATAATTATGCATTTTTCTACTGCTGGTTTGACTTTCAAAAATCATACTTCAGGAGTGCGATTTTTGAAAGTCAAATCAGCAGTAGAAAGATGCATATCTCCATAGTAATTTTGAGATTTTCAACTGCTGAGTTCAACGTATGAGTTTCAAAAATTGCACTCCTAAAATACAGCCCTTTAAAGTTAGGACGGACGGACGGACAGCATAGACTTAGTAACACTTTTTTTTATACAACGTGTTCATGAATAAGCGCAAAACCTCATACATCCCAACTGATTTATAACATAATAATTAGATTGAAACAATAATTTCATTATTTTGATACTAAAAATGTTAAGTTATTCGCATTTTAAGTTTTGAAGCAAAAATTATTTGTTATCATTTCAGCGATGAATGAAGGCGCTAACGTGGTCATGGATACATTTTAAGAATCTTGTATTGGTAGTAAGTAGGGTGAGAGTGCCCGAGCGGTGGGTTGAGATCGTGTTCAGTAAATTTTTAATTTTACATACAAATTATTTAATATTTTGAGAAAAATTCCCTATGTTGAAACCATGATAATTCGATTGTGCTCTCGATTCTAAACAAACTACTTTCTAGTTTTGCATTAATTCATTAACACGTTGTATATGATTAATACAGCGTTGCTCAAGGAGCAGTTACTGCTTTTTACTGCGGACTATTGGAGGGACCACGAAGGGTCTACCGAGCCAAATGAATGAACTTGAGTAACGGACCTAGGGGCACCCAGAGGGGTACGGACCTCGGCATAGGACGTTGCTGGGGCTACGCGTCGGATTGGGTAGCTGGGATCGGTGAGAAGTAACACGGTTGGCAGCCTTTGTATACCTAACCCTAAAAGAGATATCGGTTGTATTATTCTTTCAACTTTTTAGTTTTGAAGTCTGTTTTTACTGTTACACCAGTGGCAACAAATAAACTATTTTAAATTTTCAGACACGCGAATAAAAATATGAGTTTGAACGTGTATAATTCAGAGCGTGCTCCATACAAACGAAGTCTGGTGATATTTTCAATACTAACCAATTAAAGTCAATGACATTTTTCATATACAATCTAGAAACCTCAGATACGTTAATTTATCTGAGCTAGAAACTAATCTCTATGCTTGTATAGATTTAAAGTTACAGTGCCTCAAAGATTTCCATACAAATCTTAAATTAATCCTAGCATTAAAACTGTATATTTTAATGAAAATCTGACTTAATACAAGCATAGAGATTAGTATCTAAATTGTTTCTGAAAAAACTCATTAACTTTAATTGGTTAGTATTGAAAATATCAGCAGATTTCGTTTGTAAAGAGCGCGCTATGAATTATATCCCCGTATTTTTCACAGAGGCGAATAAAATAGGAGTGTGAGCGAGTATGTTAAAACCAAAATCGATAAGATCATAATTCATTTTCAGACGACGGCCGACAAACAAACCAACAAAATTATGTTAGATTTACTGCTTACGACTCGGCCATTGCGCTTGAAAACCACTGAACCGTTTTAGATAAACTGCGTTGCTATGAATTAAAACTGATGCTCATAAGTTATAGCCTGTAGAATCCCACTGCTGGGCAAAGGTCTCCTCTCACGAATAAGGTTGAGAGGGAGTGGGCCATACTCCAACACGCCACCAGTGCGTGGTGGAGGCAAGTTAGTGGTCAACTTGCTGTTAGAGAATTTTCAATCCGCCTTAAGATAATATAATTTGGAGCGCGCTCCATACAAACAAAGTCTGGTGATATTTACAATACTAACCGATTAAACTCAATGAAATTGTTCAGAAACAATTAAGAAACTAATCTCTAAGATTTTCATACAAATCTTAAATGAATCCTAGCATTGAAACTGTATATTTTAACGAAAATCAGACAATATTTCATTGACTTTAATTGGTTAGTATTGAAAATATCACCAGACTTTTCGTATGGCGAAACTATATGGATTCCTTGTTGACTACGGACTCCTAAAAAATTAATTACACGATTGAAATTACTTCTTTTCTTAAACTAGAATAATTAGCAACCGTTTATAATTACTGGAATATTACTCAAATTTTGTAGAAACGAATATAATAATAAGAGACCCCTTTCCAGGTAATTCCGGGACGTTAGTCCTTTAACAAAACCGAGAAAACCCCAGATTTCTTATTACACATTCTACCCTCTCTAAAAGACGGTACAAATCTCGTAAGGCTAATAACGAGCTCCGAGAAAGTGTCCCTAGTGCTGTAGTAATAATGAACTGATAAATAATATAGTTCTCGACACACATCGCCTCACTCGGGACGAGATGCCTGTACACATAGTGTGGGAACTTTGTGTACACTACGAAGGTACATTGTAGCATAGGTGATATGGTAATAGGAGCGTATTCTAACGGAGGAATGCTAATGAGCAATAATAAAATATTCTTCAAGCCGTGGTGGTCCAGTGGCGAGTAACCTGGCCTGCCGTGCAGGAGGCGATGGTTCGATCCCCGTCCAGGCCGACTCGTACCAATGAGTTTTTCGGAATTTATGTACGATTTGAACTAAGTGCTAATTTCACTGTCGCATCTGTAGCTTTGCTACATATTAGTAATCTGTGGCTTATACTGTCCTTTCCAGGTCCTTTCTATCAGTATGTTAGTAACTCAGTGTCGCGGAGAGTTCGTTAGTTAATATTAACTGAAGTTATCTCGCTCGACACTACTGTGTGGAAGCGAGACAGGGATACTTTATGTTATGAGATCACAGGACGTTACTTGCTATCTGATACTAATATTAGGGCTTATCAACTTCTAGATAAGTAACTAGAAGTTAGTTACTTTATTAGCTTAAGAATTTATATTGTAATAGTTATTAAGTCGTGTTATGTTGTAGAGTTTCTGGCCGCATCTTCTCTACAGCGACAACACGTTCCGACGCGGTGGTAGCTTTAAAAAAGATTTGACGTTTGATAAGTGTGCTGCAAGCTCCTATATTGAATAAATTATATTGACTTTGACTCTGACTTTGACTTTATTTTAGTAATCGCGTAAAATACGGACACAGTTTGTCGAAAAAGTGCTAAAATAGTGTTACTTTAGGAACATTTATGGAAAGTTACGTTACACGGTTGAGACGTCACGACGAAACAGAAAGTTTGTATAAAAGTTACAAAAAACAAAGAATGGACTTTTTGAAATAAGAGTAGGAAACACACAATGTTTTTGCAAAAATTTTAGTATAATTGATACAGTGTGATTACCATACAAACTTACCATAAAAAATGGCAAACAAATCCAATCTCATGTTACCTCGCCCCCCGCAAAAAGTGGCAAAAATGTTTGTTAGTAGAATTACACGCGTAACCAGTCCACATTTAAATAGTCTAAGTTCGGAGCATGCTCCATACAAACGATGTCGGGTGATATTTTCAATACTAACTAATTAAAGTCAAACTAGTCTCTATGCTTGTATGAAGTCAGATATTCGTTAAAATGTATAGTTTTTATGTAACATTGCCTTAAAGATTTCTATACAAATCTTAAATTAATCCTAGCATTAAAACTGTATGTTTTAACGTAAATCTGACTTCATACATATAGAAACTGAGATCAGTTTCTGCATTGTTTCTGAAAAATTGCATTGACTTTGGTTATTATTGAAAATATTACCGGACTTCGTTTTTATGAAACGCGCATCTCTTTGGTCCCCAAACAAGAAACTTTTATGTTTTTGCTTGTTATCGTAAAATCGGTACTTACAATCGAAATAGTATGCGCTCAAAACAAAGACGTCAATTTGGCGAATTTTCTGACCACACTTATAGAGAATATGGTCATGAATTTACGTACCTATTGTAAGTAAAAACTTGCCAAGGAATCTAAAGTTTAAAATTGCTCAAACATCTATCTCTTTTCTCCGCGTAACAAAGTCACACTTGAAGTAATTATTTTACTTAATATGTTGTATTTCGTTTTAGGCTTTTGCTTGACCTATTTCTGTGTTGTGCTTTAAGTCGTTGTTATAGGGTTGAAAGTTGTGTAAAAACTAATTCTTTGTGAGAAGAGTTTTAAACACACTGCGGCCTTTGTAAATTTTTATTGTGCTTTATACATACCTATAAGGTCCTTCTTAATATGCTGACACTTTTTTAAGAGGATGATCAGACCATCAAACTAACCAACTTTCTCTATGGGACCAATGTCGAAATCGCGAAAAAAATATCAGCTATTCCATATAAAACTGCAAACCTACTCTAGCCAAATGTATGGGATAGCTGATTTTTTTTCGCGATTTCGATGTCGGTCCCATGGAGAAAGTTGTTCAGTTTGATGGTCTGATCATCCCCTTAAAAAAGTGTCAGCATATTAAGAAGGTTTTTCATGCATGCCGACTTGACTGGAATATGGGAGATGGGACAGCTGATTATTTTTGTTTTACTTCGAGGTTGCCTCCATAGTGAAAGTTGTTCAGTTTGATGGTCTAAACCACCCCTTTAAATATTACTAGATTATTTTGTTACACACTGTCGATAGATCGAGGGTATAGATAGACGTATTTGTGTAAAAAATTAATTGGCACAAACACAAAATGGGCGCCCTGCAGTCGCTGTGTTCGCGTTAATTTCGTTATGTTTCTATCTGCCATATTAAAGTTGCCCAAAAATACAAGATTAATATTTATTTTTGCCGCGTGCTGTGCCGCAGCGGGGCTGTCATATTTTTCGTGGTTCCGTAGGTCGACAAATAACACTTTATTTATTTCTTTGGCTAGAAGGGTAGACCTGGACGGCCGGTTGGAAGAGAGTGTGGCCACGAAAGGGATGGCGGTCGATAGGAAAACTATAATCAAAATTTTCAAATGACAATGAGAAGAAAAAGTTGTTGCAAGTGGCTCGATAGATGGCGTTGATAATAAAAGCAGATAATAAAATAGTAAAAATTTGTGTTTTTAAGTAAGCAGAAAAATGTGAACATACAACGTGTTAATGAATTAACGCAAAACTAGAAAGCAGTTTAGATCCGAAAGCAGAATCGAATTATCATGTTTTCAACATTTATATTTTTTTTCAACATATTAAATATATTGTTTGTAATATTTATCAACCCACCGCACGGGCACACTCACCCTACTTGCTACCAAAACAAGATTGTTAAAATGTATCCACGAGCACACTAGCGCTTTCATTCATTGCTGAAATGATAACAAATCATTTTTGCCTGAAAATCTAAAGTGCGAATAACTTTAAATTTTAACTATCAAAATAATGAAAATATTGTTTCAATCTAATTAATTTGTTATAAATCAGTTGGGGTGTATGAGGTTTTGCGCTTATTCATTAACACGTTGTATAAGTAGTTATGCAAAAAAACCATCAGCTAATTACTAAGATAGTATGCCAAGTTTTAACTTCCTTTGGGCTTGTTTCACCACTTCCGAATAAGTTCATGATAGCTTGTCCGACAGCTCATTTGACATATTCTTCATACAAAATATGTCAAATGAGCTGTCGGATAAGCTAACAAGAACTTATCTAAAAGTGGTCAAACAGGCCCATAGTCAAATAGTCTCAAAGAAAAATGCATGACAGACGGACGAACAGGAACAGAGTTTATTCTATAAGTGTACTGTTTTACAAATTTTTGTACAGAACCTTGAAAAGGACCATTTACTTTCCGTATTGCAAAGCAAGCATTTTTCCTCTCACTCTTATTCGTTAAGAGGATATAATTCGGAGCGCGCTCCATACAAACGTACTATGGTGATATTTTCAATACTAACCAATTAAACTCAATGAAATTTTTCAGAATCAATTTAAAATAAATTTCTATGCTTGTATAGAGTCAGATTTTCGTTAAAATGTATAGTTTTAAAGTTACAGTGCCTCAAAGATTTCCATACAAATTTTAAATTAATCCTAGCATTGAAACTGTATATTTTAACGAAAATCTGACTGAAAAATTTCATTGAAATTAATTGGTTAGTATTGAAAATATCACCATAGTACGTTTGTATGGAGCGCGCTCCAAATTATATCCCCTTAAACGGGTTATGAAGCAACTGAGGTGGAGGGTTCCTCCATTGAAAAGGGAAGATCTTCCGCCTGGAGACCGGCCGTGGTCCTACTGATATTTGCTGGAACCTTGTATACAGGGTGGTCCAAACGGACACGTCCAAAAATTCTTTTTTAGTTTCCTCACTCTAAGGTGTACCCGAAAATACCCCATGGATGTTCCGCGACATTTTGTAGTTTAAAAGTTAATTTTGTAAAGGTGTACTTGATAATTTTCTACCGGAGCGGCTTAAAACTTTATTATTAGTAAGAATTTTTTAAATTTCGTTTTTGCAACTTCATTGTCTGGAAACACTCTTCCATACTACGTAAAATAATCAGCTACACAACATCCATAAAAGTTACCGAAAAAAGGGTCGAAAATGAAAATTTTCAAAATTCTCTTTAAAATATGAAAATTGATGTTTCATAGGTTGAAACTAATTTTAAAAACTTCGGTGATTATTCAACTAACCAAATCAGAAACAAAATTTGGGTCTTAATAGGGCATTTTACGCTAGAATTGACTTCCAAAATTAGGTGAAAAATCCGCTAAGAAAAAATGTTGTTCGAAAAAACTGTATTAGCAATATTTTTTATTCTTACGGAAATTGGTCAAATATTGTCCAAAACATTTAAATAAACTGAAATTCAACGACCAGTGAAATATTTTAAGATAACACAAAAATACTACACCCAGTTACCAAAAATAATTCACTTATCGTAAAATTTAAGCTTATTTAAATGTTTTTGATAATGTTTGACTAATGTTAGCCATAATGTGCTTATGAAAAGTTGTATTATTGTTTGTTACAGAACGCGGAGGAGAAAGCCGAGGCGAAGAAGAGAGGATTCAGAGAGAAGGTCTTCGAATACGTGAAGAGGCGACTCAACCCGCAACCCGGTGAGCTTACTACATTCATCATCGTCAGTCTGTATCGTGCCCACTGCTGGGACAAGCCTATCCACACGGTGAGCAGTGAGGGTGAAATAATGCGTTTAATTAAATACAGCGCCATCTGTTGCTTACCAACGGAACTAGATAACTTTACTATTTTCAGAACCTCTATCGTCTTTCCACTGCTGGGACACAGGCCTACTCTCATGGAGAGGCCTGAGTATAACGCGTTTTATTACGTACAGCGCCATCTCTTGCTTTCCAACTGAACTAGATAACTTTACTACTACTGTGACACAGGCCTACCCTCATGGAGAGGACTGAGCACAACTACCTTTTATTATGTACAGCGCCATCTCTTGCTTTCCAACTGAACTACATAACTTCACTAATTTTAGAGCTTCTATTGTCTCTGCACAATTGCCTTTTATTACGTACAGCGCCATCTTTTTCTTACCAAAGGAACTACGTAGCGTAGTACTGCGTGAACCACGATTTACAGTTACAGGAAGAACTGCGCTCTTTCATTTGTGCAGAGTGCCATCTCTCGACTGCCAACAGAACTAGTTGGTTTTAAAGAGAAACGAGAACACAGCGTTAACTAGGTCATACGATAGATGGCGCT
Source organism: Agonopterix alstromeriana (assembly GCA_963924505.1). NCBI lineage: Eukaryota > Metazoa > Arthropoda > Insecta > Lepidoptera > Depressariidae > Agonopterix > Agonopterix alstromeriana. The sequence goes on from OZ004688.1 coordinate 8,618,984, forward strand.
AAACATACTTGTTGATTAAGCACACTAGGTGGCGTTTGGTTTTTTTTACTACAAGCTGAAATACATGAATTTCTAAGATAAACGATACCAAACCTTCTTACATGTTACAAGAATGAAAACACGAAACTTTTCCATGGCGGTAGGTAATGTTCAACATATTCAACCTTCTTTCGTACACACGGCGACACATCAAGCTACGCAAAACCAAAATAAGCTGGCCGCGCGTAGGTAGAGTTATGTATAACGTCGCGCGGCCAGCTTATGTTTGTTTTGCGTAGCTTGATGTGTCGCCGTGTGTACGTCGATGTTTCAAACTTTAGGTCTGTCCCTTTCTGACAGAACAACAATTAAATAATAAACTCTTTTTTTTCTGTTCGTCGTTGGATTAGAAAGGGACAAACCAACAACGACGATGAAAACGTACGAAAGAAGGTTGAACATTACCGACCTCCAAGGAGTATTTTCATGTTTCACCGCTTGTAAGGCAGTCTGTACCTAAGAGGAAGGTTCTCTCTTTAAGACTAGAGTGAGCCATACCAATTGTAAAGTGTCCACTTTTTTTGACGTTTAGGTTTGAGTGTGTGGTGTCAAGTAGTATGGACAAAAGGCACCAAGTGACATAATTATGGCCTTATGTTTACGGTCACTTTTCACACACACTAGCTCAAAAAAAAGTGGACACCCGCGTAAACAAATATCTATAGTCCCATCTCCTTCTACTATTAAAGGTACGTCATAAGAAAAAAGAGAATAACTACAATCGTAAATTTATGCGGACTCTATGGAGATCCTTCCTCTTAGGTCCGTACTCCAGGTATAGACAATACCTATTTCCAGCTTCCTGGTGAGCTAAAAGCATTCCTTTGTAAACCTCCTTTTTATGTTGTACAAGAGTTCAAAGTTGCTTTTTAACCGCGTGCTCAATTTTGATAACCGAGCAAGCAAAGGATTCTAAAAATTGGAAACCTGAGCGTTAGCGAGGGAATCAAAAGAGCACGAGGTGAAAAATCTTTGCACTCGAGTGCAACACGTAACTTTTCATCCCACCTCAGCGAGGAAATGACTAAATGCAAAAGAAAAGGTTGTATGATAAATTCGGCACCATGGAGGGAGAAGTAAATAGGTTTAAGGGGATATAATTCGGAGCGCGCTCCATAAAAACGTACTATGGTGATACTTTCAATACTAACCAATTAAAGTCAATGAAATTTTGCAGAAACAATCTAGAAACAGATCTCTATGCTTGTATGGAGTCAGATTTCCGTTAAAATTTACAGTTTCATTGCTAGTTTAAAATTAATCCTACTAATACTATACATTTTAACGAAAATCTGACTCCATACAAGCACAGAGATTTGTTTCTAGATTGTTTCTGCAAAATTTTATTGACTTTAATTGGTTAGTATTGAAAATATCACCATAGTAAGTTTGTATGGAGCGCGCTCCGAATTATATCTTCTTAATGATGTTTTGAATTAACAAACTTAGTGCACACGATGTTCTAAATTCAATTTAATTTACCCTCTAGCGGATAAAAACGGCTTTTGCACTCAGATATCGAAGAGTAAAAATACTCTTTCCGAGATGGGGGGATGAAAATTAATTATTCTACACCAAAAAATGCACCGATCTTTGAACTCTGTATATTCTTTCCGTAGTCCGTATCGGGCACGCGTGGTGGACCGATTATCAGTCCGAGATAGCACTCCGGGCATTAGTCCACCACTCGTGCCCTGAGGATAGGACAGCCTTGCAGTGGGACGCATACGGGTAGTGTCGGGTAGGCTGATGATGATGCTGCTGATTAATAAGTAACTTAACAACTGCCTGTATTGTTCTGTGACTAACCTATTTTCAGTACCTAATTCGATTTTCAACAAAAACTGAAAATGTTGTGTGAGATTTTTGTTTAAATTTATATTCCAGTGTTGTATTTCCAATTGGAAATTTGCAATTGGTATACATAAATTAAATGTATGTATTTTTACTGCTATTTTTAGGGTTCCGTAGTCAAACAAGGAACCCTTATACTTTCGTCCATTCTGTCTGTCACAGAACATTATAAGAGGGGTTAGAAGTGCAAAGTAGGCGTGGAACGTGTCGCCACAGGTTATGCAATGATTTGCATAACACCATAAGGCGCGCGGCGTGGTGCGAGCGAGAGGGCATTAGTAATTGTAGCAGCGTGAGCGGGAAGACAAGTGGCGACAGCCGTCTCCGAAGCAAAAGCGCTACTTTGCATTTCTAACCCCTCTTATAATGTTCTGTGCTGTCTGTCTGTATCTCGCTCAATAACTCGCTCATTTTTGCACCTATTGAATCGAAATTTGACATGAAGACAGATAACAGTAACCCAAATACAGAAATGTAGTAGTTATGAAGAAAACAATTTTTTCGACCCCCTCCCATATAACGAAAGAGGGATAGGAAAAAAATTGTTTTTTTTTAAATCGAGTGAGGAGTCTGTGGATAGGTCTTGTCCAATGAAACAAAACTCCCATAGAAATTAAATCTCTAACTTCTAAAATACTGGAGTGAAAAATCTGAAAATGTTATAAAATATAGCTTAAAGTAAGTATATTCCCCCTCTCTTTTTTATTTCGCAGACGCCATATTAAAATACTATAGCCTATGTCACTCTCACAATTTTTAGGAATCTAATGACACCTCACACATTAAAATCCATCAAGCCGTTTAGGCTGTAGGCCGTGCCAAAGAAATAGACATTCAAACATACATACATACATACATTCATACATACATACGCTCGAAAAACATAACCCTCCTTCTGGCGCAGTCGGGTAAAAAGTATGAAATAAACTAAATTATTACGATAAACAAAAAACCGACTGCATAAAAAACCGATTAACTGAAAAGAGAAAAACAAGCTCTATAATCACTAATAAACTATAACAGCTTTATTAAAGCTAATATAATTTGAATGTTATTAGGTAGGTATTGCAGGCGGGGACAAACCAATAACCAACCAATAATCGTCCGTGTCCCGGTTGCGATACCTACCTAATAACATTCAAATTATATTAGCTCAAATAAAGTTGTTATAGTTTATTAGTGATTATAGAGCTTGTTATTCTCTTTTCAGTTAATAGGTTTTTTATGCAGTCGAGTTTTTTGTTTATCGTAATAATCTTTACAAATGTTGTAGTAAGCATTACCTACATCTGGGACCGCCGCCGTTGCAGCCGCGCTGACTCGGTAACTGATGCGTTAACATTTTTCAAACCATTCTCATTGTTAAAGCTGCACTTTAAAGTCAAATTCTTTTGTACATCACGACCGTTATTCATTCTGGGTGGACAGAAACTTTGCTGAAACTAATTCAAAATGTTTCAAACTCTTGCAGTAGTTTGCTTTCACCGAAACGCCAGCGATGTTACAGATTGTAGGTATACGTGACAGCCAAGCAAATACTGAAACGGTGAACTCAGATCATCAAACTGAACAACTTTTACTATGGAGCCACCCTCAGGACACACAAAAAAAAATCAGCTGTTTCACACATTTGAGTCGGGTAGGTAAGTACAGCTGTTTTGTATGGATCAGCAGATTTTTTCGCGGTTTGTGAGGGTGGCTTCATAGTGAAAGTTTTTCAGTTTGATGGTCTGAAATCACCGTTTCAGTATTTGCTAGGCTGTCAGTTACACCCTGTATATAACATGAAATTGATATCATCATCATTGAAACATCGTGAGGAAACCTGCATGCTTCAATTTCGAGGCATGTATTGTACCCACTGTCCATTATAAGTGGCGACGGGCTCACCCCCCGTCACACTGGACAGAGTTTCGGTACTACTGGTGAAACGTGGATGTTCTGAGGTTTCAGAATATCTCTGACTACCCCCTCGGGGAATATAGTCGTGAGCATATGCATGTATTGATATCATTAGCATCCCTTTAAACTAAGAGTCTAACCATCAAACTGAACAACTTTTACTTTGGGAGCAAACTATCGGAACAAAAAAAAAACATCTATTCCATACTAAACTGCATCGTCTATGGGACAGCATTTTTGTTCTGATCTGTTTGCTCCCATAGTAAAAGTTGTTCAGTTTGATGGGTAGAGTATGTGGTTTAAAGGTTAATGATACTTTTCCTTACACCTTGTTTAGATATAGCAAAGTCAAAGTCAAAGTCAATATAATTTATTCAATATAAGAGCTTGCAGCACACTTATCAAACGTCAAATCTTTTTTAAAGCTACCACCGCGTCGGAACGTGTTGTCGCTGTAGAGAAGATGCGGCCAGAAACTCTACAACATAACACGACTTAATAACTATTACAATATAAATTCTTAAGCTAAAGTTATGTATACAATAATACATAGTCTATTTAATAATAGCTTACTACATACTTATTGATGCGAGTGTGAATGGCTGGGATCGAACTATAGCTCTATTGAAAGCGAGGCTACTCCCCACTAGACCATCAACACTTCTATTAAGAGGATATAACTGTGAGAGCGCCCGAGTACATTCCAAACAAAATTACTTCCTATTTTTAGGGTTCCGGAGTCAACAAGGAACCCTTATAGTTTCGCCATGTCCGTCCGTCTGACCGTCTGTCCGTCTGTCAGCGGCTTAGCTCAGAGACGCTTAGTACTAGAAAGCTGTATTTTGACATGGGTATACATATTTATCACGCCGACAAAGTGTCAAAATAAAATTTTTTAAAATATATTTTTTATGGTACCTCCCCTACACGAAAAGTTGCGAACACAAAGGATGGATTTTTTTTCTCGTCTATCCTATGGTGTGGGGTATCGTTGGATAGGTCTTTTAAAAATATTGTGGGTATGGGAAAACCATTTTTCGATGAAGCGATCCGTTAGCGAAATATTAAGATTTAAAATGAACATTTTTGTTAGAGTCAAATGTCCCCCCTCCCTTTTTAGCCTTTATTAGCCGTTAAACCGTAGTATAAAACAAAAAGCCCCCTTCTAAGTCCTTATATTGTGACGGGCAACTACGGAACCCTACCCTGCGCGTGGCCCGACACGCACTTGGCCGGTTTTTTTCACTAAGGACATCTGACAAATCTATGCTCTAAGGACAAAATATAGATATTATAGTTTCTAGATCGAGTTTAAACACTCACTTTGATTGATTATTACTGAAAATAGGAAGACAATTTTTATGGAGCGCGCTGAAAGCACAATCCTCTAAATATTGTCGACTGAATTATTTCCAAACAGAGAAGTGCTGCGTGAAAATGTACAGTTTCAATTCAATGAAATAAACTTGGATGCACATCGCAGGTGGTTTCGACAAATATAGGAGACATTTTGGTATATCAGACACTGTTCGAGGAACATAACTTTATTTACACGAAAGGAAGAAGGACATCAACATTTTGCTGTAGCAATACCGAAAAGTATAAAAATCAAAGGAGTTTGCTTGGCGCCATTGCTCTTGCTGTGTTTCGTGTTATTTGAAATTAGTAAAAAATTGGTTTTAGTGATATTTCTGACATAATTTCGTGCGGATTGTGTACCAAACAGTAGTGTAAAGCGACCGACGTAACAGGAATCTCAAATAAATACGATAACAGAACACAAGTTTTGGTTCAAGTTAACTCGTACATGGTCATTTTGGCGGCAACGCGCGAGCTTACGAAATCGACCACAGATTCATCGTCATCTATCATCCCATCATTAAAATAAAGAATATAAAGAAACAAATAACGAATGGCTCAAAAGGACTAGTATCCAGAGCCGTTAAAGACATTATAAAAAAATCTAAGAGTTTGCTTGGCGCAATTGCTCTTGCTATGTTTCGTCGTATTTGAAATTCGTATAAAATTGGTTGGTTGGTCGTAGATTTTTATTAAATTAAAATTAATTTTTATTTATTTAATAAAAATCTAAAATATATTTTTAGACTAAATTTTGGTTTGTTTTTACCCGACTGCGCCAGAAGGATCCTAAACGGCTTGATGGATTTTAACGTTTGAGGTGCTATATTATTTTAATATGGCAACTGCGAAATAAAAAAGAGAGGGAGAATAAACAATTCTTTTTTTCATTAAAATTACAATATGGGTATCAAATGAAAGCTAGTGATCTGACGATTCCAAAAATATAAATATTATAGTACTTTTATGTTACCGTTCCGACACAAGACTAAAAAGTATGAACTAAACTAAATTATTAAGAAAAACAAAAAACCCGACTGCGGGGACAAACCAATAACCAACCAAATATCGCCTGTGTCCCCGTTTGCGATACCTGCCTATTAACATTCAAATTATATTTTGCTCAAATAAAGCTTTTACAGCTGATTAGTGATTATAGAGCTTGTTTTTCTCTTTTCAGTTAATAGGTTTTTCATGCAGTCGGGTTTTTTGTTTTTCTTAATAATTTATTAATTTTTCTAGTCAGCTGGAAATGTGAGCCTTACTTCACTACAGTGTTTCTCGAAAATAATTGGATCGTAAATGATATTCTTATTTTTTGTGAATAGGTCTATAAGGTTCTAACAAAATTAGCTGAAATTATTTTAAGGGGAGTATCAGACCATCAAACTGATCAACTTTTTCTATGGGACCAATATACAACGTGTTAATGAATAAGCGCAAAACCTCATACACCCCAACTGCTTAATGCCCCAACTAATTATTTTGTTATAAATATAACAAAATAATTAGATTGAAACAATAATTTCATTATTTTGATAGTTAAAATTTAAAGTTATTCGTAGTTTAAGTTTTGAGGCAAAAATTCTAATGATATTGATTTCACCCTGTAAACTTAATAAACACAATACGCTCTCTTTCGCAGTCGGGTCAGAAAATAAAACGTATTAGAACGTATTGAAGGTTTGATCGTGGGGGCCAGGGTAGTTTTTCAACATGATGGATGCCCAGCTCATTGGAGATTAGCTGTAAGGGAGTCCTTAGATATTACTTTTCCTAACTCATGGATTGGTCGGGGTGCTCCAATACCCTGGCCCCCACGATCGCCAGACCTCTCAGAGTATGGAATAGCTGATTCATTTTTGCTCCGATCGGTTTGCTCCCATAGTAAAAGTTGTTTAGTTTGATGGGTAGACTCTTAGTTTAAAAGGATGCTAATGATATCAATTTCACCGTATAGATCTTGTTTTTTGTCAACCAAGTTAATTTAGTTTCCTATTATTTCTCCGAGCGAAGGTTTTCCGATTCGCCGTAGGATCTCCAAAGCTATACGGCTCACCATTAGTCACGGTCGTGAACATAACGAAGTAAATGTTACGTTATACGATGTATTGCGGATTTACTGCCCGGTCTATACCTACCGGGAACGATTAGGGCGGGGTACGGGGCGTGAAGTCCATTATTATTTTATAATAAGTGAGTTGACTACATACAATATATTTTAGTTTTAACTGCTCAGTACATAAACCATTTGAAAATAACGGTAACATAAAAGTACTATAATATTTATATATTTGGAATCTGTTATTTGCTAGCTTTCATTTGATACCCATATTGTATTTTTTTGCAAAAAAAAAAAATGTTTTTATCCCCCCTCTTTTGAAATTTGCAGACGCCATCTTTTTTTAATATACCTTATGTCACTCTCACAATTTTTACGAATCTAATGACACCTCATACGTTAAAATCCATCAAGCCGTTTAGGCTGTAGGCCGTGCCAAAGAAATAGACATACACACATACATACATACATACATACATGCATGCATACATACGCTCGAAAAAGATAACCCTCCTTCTGGCGCAGTCGGGTAATAACGCTAAACTCACATTTTCAGTAATGCTGTTACTTGAATACTATTTTTAATAACTGGTTAAACTTTAAAAAGTATCAAGACGATGACGAAAAACAATGACGTCACTATTCAATGTTTAGTACAATATTTCATACAAAGCACGCGTTTTGACGTTTGATAAAGAGTTGTTAATTTGACTAGTTGGAAACTTGCGGATTAAGTAGACGGATTCAAAGCCTCCTTTTTACGCAATGTTCCATGGAAACGAAAACTTGTAATTTCCAAAATCCGTCGCCTATTAAAATTAATATACTTCGCTATTACCATGCTAGTTAAGGCGCTCCCGTCAGCAAGATATACGCCACTACCGATTTTCATTCATTTATATTTCTAGTCTTTGAGGTTATAATAAGACATTCATATTACCTTGATAGCTTGACACTGCCTAAAAATGTCAACACACTTAGATTTTTTTTTTTAAATTAAATCTAAACTACTATAAAACTGTAACAGAAGTATGTCTGTACAACTACATTGAATATATTTACAAGAAAAACATAACAATATGATTTTTAGGTGTCTCCAAATCAACCTTTTTATGCTTTTTGTCCGTTGGTTTGCAGCATCACGCAAATACTATAAACTGATTTTGAATGATAGCTTATGATTTGACTTAAAATATGGTATATAATTTGTGCGGACGAAGTCGCCGGTAAACTCTAGTGTAACATAATGGCATTTTGTCTGTCTGTCTGTCTGTATGTGGCATCGTAGCTCCCAAACGGGTGGACCTATTTCGATGCGGTTTTTTTAAATAGAAAGCTAATTTTTGCGAGAGTGTTCTTAGCTTTGTTTCATGAAAATCGGTTCAGTAGTTTTCATGTAACTTTAAAAATTATGAAATTGTGTTGTTTTTTTATCAAAATCACGTTGAGAAAAGAGAAGGCGGAGCCTAGTGGTAAGCTCAAACGCGAACCGCGCGTCCACCGCATCATTTATACAACCGCTCGCAGCCAAACAAGCATGACTACAAAGTTTTTTAAACACTTCGTGAACACAAAAGTTACCCCACATGCGTTTTTAACATACATATTTAGGCTTATTCTTCGGTGCCAAGTTGTTCAGCGCCATCTATCCAGGCTGTTGAACTAAGTTTTTTTACTTTAGATGTATGAACACCACTTTAGACACATCACACACTCGTACACACTTTTAAACCAATTTAGATTACCATCTACTCTAATATAAGGTCTAACAAAATTAGCTGAAACTATTTTAAGGAGATGATCAGACCAGACCATCAAACTGAACAACTTTCTCAATGACACCAACATCGGAATCGCGAAAAAAAATCTGCTGTCCCATACACTTAGCTCAAGTAGGTTTACCGTGTTGTATAAAACAGCTGTTTTTTTTTCGCGATTTAGATATTGGAGCCATAGAGAAAGTTGTTCAATTTGACGGTCTGATCACCCCCTTAAAAAGTTTCAGCATATTAAGAAGGACCTTATATGTACTTACATGCAATTCATAATAATTCATTAATCATTTATTGCATCATATGGTAAAGTACATATAATGGCAAAATGAAAGGAAACCATAAAACCTTGGAGCAATTGTCACTACAGTTCCCGCCTTAACTAAATAGTCCATGAATCAAGTCGACATGTTGTCGCGGGGCGCACTCTGTTCAGTTTTAATTAATTTCATTAAATTAAATTAATTAAATATTAATTATTTGGTCGGAGTCAGCGCCCGCCGGCTGTGAGCGATGTTTGACATCGCAATGTTATGAATTATAGACTCATAATAATTTAATATGCTAGGGCTGGAATTATTTTGTTGTTTTCCTGGAATACTGGAATTTAGTGATGATTTTGTAAATAATAGCCGTGGTGGTCCAGTGGCGAGTAATCTTGCCTGCCGTGCAGGAGGCGATGGTTCGATCCCCGTCCAGACCGACTCGTACCAATGAGTTTTTCGGAATTTATGTACGATTTGTAACACCACTGGCTTTTCGGTGAAGGAAAACATCGTGAGGAAACCTGCATGCTTTAATTTCGAGGCATGTATTGTACCCACTGTCCATTATAAGTGGCGACGGGCTCACCCCCCGTCACACTGGACAGTTTCGGTACTACAGGTTCTGAGGTTTCAGAATATCTCTGACTACCCCCTCGGGGAATATACTCGTGAGCATAATGCTTATGCTTTTTTAAAAGTGTTTATGTTGTGTTGTTGAATTGAAATTAAAAGAAACGAAATAGCAAGATTTAATTTTGGCTTGTTAATGAAAGTTGTTCAGTTTGATGGTCTAAAGCACCACGTTATACAGGGTGTAAGGAAAAGTATCATTAACCTTTTAACTATATACCCTAACCATCAAACTGAACAACTTTTAGTATGTGAGCAAACCTGTCAGAACATAATAAAATTTGGAGTCGTGTAGGCATTGCAGTTTAGTATCGAACAACTGAATTTTCTTTTGCGTTGACATATTTGCTCCCATAGTAAAAGTTGTTCAGTTTGATGGGTAAAGTATGTACTTTTCCTTACACCCTGTATAATTTAACGAATTTAATTTTACACCTGTATAACTACACTTTTCTTTTACACCCTGTATGTTATGTAGAAATGGACAAGGAATTTGTCATCATCATTTCTAATTGATGATAAAATTAACATTTTCGAAAACTAAATTGACTAATAGTAAAATATCTGGTAAAATCACGGTAAAATACTGCTTTTAAAAAAAAAAATCTTAGATGTCAGATAAACATCTCAAAAACAGACCGTAACAACATAATCTCGTAGACCTGTCGTCCGACCGCACTACAATAACATTTTTAGTAACCGCGCTCTTCAAATTAAAAGAGCTAAGGCGCGACACGCAGTTTCGATGCAAAATGTAACCTAGAATAATTAACTTAAATTTACTAGCATAATAGCCAATAGAGGGACGGAGGTCAGTAAGCAGATCAACAGCACGTTATAGTCCGATAATATCGTGAGGGTGATTGCATTGTAAAAGGTTAAGACAGGACCGTGAGGAATGGAGCAATTTTAAAGGAGGCCTATGCCCAGCACTGGGTTGATTTAAGCTGATTCGATTTATTGATTGATTGAAATTTATATAGGAAATACATTGGAACAAAATAATCACCCAATGGCACCCAAGAGAAGGACAAAGAAAGAGAAGTAGACCACTGAGACGATGGTATGATGACATAAGTCAGGTTGCTGGAAACACATAGCATAGAGTGGCAGGCGACAGACAGGAATGGAAAAGGTTGGAGTAGGCCTTTGCCGATTGGCAAACAGACCTACAAAAAAACGAGCAAAGCACAACTTCTAGAATAAAATAAGAACAGATGTCTGAATAAAGGCTTATACAACGTGTTAATGAATTACCGCAAAACTAGAAAGTAGTTTGGTTAGAATCGAGAGCAGAATCGAATTATCATGTTTTCAACATAGGTAATTTTTTTCAAAATATCAAATAATTTGTTTGTAAAATTTAAAATTTACTGAACTCGATCTCAACCCACCGCACGGGTACACTCACCCTACTTACTACCAAAACAAGATTCTTAAAATGTATCCACGAGCACGCTAGCGGTTTCATTCATTGCTGAAATGATAACAAAGAATTTTTGACTGAAAACTTAAAATGCGAATAACTTTTTAAGTAGGTATCTAAATAATGAAATTATTGTTTCAATCTAATTATTTTGTTACAAATCAGTTGGGGTGTATGAGGTTTTGCGCTTATTCATTAACACGTTGTATAATATAATAAAAAATAAAGGTTGCTTCCGACCATCAAACTAAACAATTTGAACAACGAGGTTTTGAGACCTCGAAAATAGACTTGGTTTTGTCATAGAAAATGTCAAGTGCTACTTGACCTAAATATACGGAACAGCTCATTTCTTTTCGCCATTTTAATGTTGGTTTCGTAGTGAATGTTGTTCAGTTTGAGGGTTCGATGCACACCCTTAAGTATGGAACGCATTTATGTTTACATTTTGATACATTAGGGTGAGGTAACATCTTAATTAAAGGTATAGAAAGAGTAAAGCTCGTTCTATGCAAGGATAGAACGTCATTTATGTATGTAGGTAAGTCGATCTAAATCCGGTAACAAAAAAATTAATTAACATTCTGTCTGGCGACAGGACTATTCCGTTAACGGATTAGGGACCCTCAAATTAGAGGAGCGTGTCTAATGAATTATTCAGAACCCTTGAGCCGACAGGGCGACACGTTCTTGTCAGGGGGTGGACAGACCTATTAGTTCAAGATGTTTTAGATAGATAGCTTAATTATAGTAGCCGTCTAGTTCAACCTAGAACTAACATAGTACGTAACTGCCTCCGTGGTCTAATGGTTAAGAGCATTGGGCTCTTGACACGGAGGTCGTTGGTTCGATTCCCACGGGGGACACCTAATGATATGTCACTTTGTGCGTTTTTCCCCAGTTGGTTAGGACATTGCAGGCCGAATCACCTGATTGTCTGAAAGAGGATTTCGTGCTTCGGATGGCACGTTAAGCGGTTGTTCCCGGCTTCTGTCTCTGGTGGTTAGTTGTTACATAAAAACCACGTGAGAGGCCGTAAGGCGGTTTGAAAAACTTTGACACCAGGGCTTGCCCACACGATAGGAAGATTGTAGTACAAGGGTTTTACCTTTGACTAATTATTATAAGGACTAGCCTTGCAGTAGCATTTCCCCTCTGCCACGGTATAAGCACAATTGATCTTGTGCATTTACATTCAATTTTACACCTTATCACTAAACGAGATAGCCTATAATTGCGAAATAATAACTTCGAACTTAGAACGTTTGGGGTTCACACGAGACTACTTTTCATGATTTTTAACATTCAAAATTAGAATCTAAAGTTATGGGGAATAAAATCCAAAGTTGCGGATTTCATGTTACCTCGCCCCCCGCAAAAAGTGGCAGAAATGTTTGTTAGTAGAATTACACGCGTAACCAGTCCACATATAAATAGTCAAAGGGTTTTACACACAGGGCCCCATTTAATATACTTGAATGATAATGGACAACATTTTATTTTAGTTGCATAAGCATATGGTCACGAATATATTCCCCGAAGGGGTAGTCAGATATATTCTGAAACCTCAGAACATCCACGTTTCACCAGTAGTACCGAAACTCTGTCCAGTGTGACGAGGGGTGAGCCCGTCGCCACTTATAATGGACAGTGGGTACAATACATGCCTCGAAATTGACAACATTTCATTTTAAGAAAGGTACCAAAATAAGTAAACCATTTGGAGATTATGTAATTCAAAGCTTATATCAAAATTATCCGATTTTTCTATCGAGAAATAATTTCTCGAGTTATTTGAAAAATACTGAAAAATATGATAGAGGTTGAATGAGATTTTATTCCTTTGCCATAGAAATATTAATTTACTACGTAAGCTTGGCTTTTCTATTGTATTTGACAGTTTTTATTTTTAATGTTATTGCGGCCAAGGTATCTTAGCCATAAATCCTACGTTTTTCAGAAAATTCAAAAGTAAATTAAAAATAGAAATATCGGTCAAAACTAAAATCGGAAAAATGCGTATCTCTTATTTTTTAACCTATTTTATATTTTTTATTAAAAACAGGTTGTTAAAAAATTTTATGTTGTCAATTGAAGCATGCAGGTTTCGTTCACCGAAAAGCCAGTGGTGTTACAAATCATACATCGTTTGCTTTTGAAAAAGCAAACTCCTTATTAATTCACAAATCAATGATTAGCAAAAACAAATATGATCTTAATAGGTAAGGCAATTCTTTACAGAAACATAAATAACATAATAAGCAATAATAAATAACACAAAATAACATAATAACGTAAGGTAAATGTTGCTGCTAACGACGGCGCAACTTTTACTTTCCTCTCGCTTTGATTAATTGAACCTGAGGCGGGTGCGATAGAGATGGGATGTGCTCGTGAGTAAGTTCTATTTCGAAAAACATACATACAACGTGTTAATGAATTAACGCAAAACTAGAAAACATTTTGTTTAGAATCGAGAGCAGAATCGAATTATCATGTTTTCAACATAGGTAATTTTTTTCAAAATATTAAATAATTTGTTTGTAAAATTAAAAATTTACTGAACTCGATCTCAAACCACCGCACAGGCACACTCACCCTACTTACTAAAAAAAACAAGATTCTTAAAATGTATCCATGAGCACGTTAGCGCTTTCATTCATTGCTGAAATGATTGCAAATCTATTTGCCTCAAAACTTAAAATGCGAATAACTTTAAATTTTAACTATCAAATTGATGAAATTTTTGATTCAATCTAATTATTTTTTTATAAATCAGTTGGGGTGTATGAGGTTTTGCGCTTATTTATTAACACCTTGTATACATTATTTTAATAAACCGTCTGTCGGTAGCGCATTTTGGAGAGAATCATGAAAGTCAGGTTCGAATCCGCACAGAAAACATGCCATGTAATCACGGCGACACATCAAGCTATACAAAACCAACATAAGCTGGCGTTCGTATGTCGATTAACGTATAACATCGCGTGGCCGGCTTATGTTGGTTTATATAGCTTGATGTGTCGCCGTGTGTACCAATGAGGTTTTCTAACTTATGTATGCAATACCGATTGCTCTCAAACGGCGAAAGAAAACATAGCGAGGAAACCTGCATACGATGAAGAAGAAATTATGCTGTGTAAGTGAAGTCTACCAATTTGCATTGGGCACGCGTGGTAGACTCAATGCTCATACACCATTCTTGATGATAGACCTGTGCCCTACAGTGGGACGTTTATAGATAGGCTGATGATGATCAAAGTTTATTGCGCTACGGTAGCAAATTCGTAGTTTGTAAAAAACGACTATAGATGACAAATTTCTCAAAGAGGTTGAAATATTCAGAAGGTATTGTTCGACAGGGTGTCGGTAGCTTAATCGTTTAAATTAAAATTATAAGCAAGGCCTAATTTGGCAGTTTGTGGGTTCGAGTCTTGGCCGATACAACATTTTTCATTCTCGAATATGTGTTAACCATCTGCTTATGCACCATTAGAAGAGAGAACCTAATCAATGAGTCAGTAACAAATGAGTCAGTCAGCATAATAGTACTGCACTAGTACCTCACTAGTAAGTGGTCAGTTCCCCAGTGAGTGATTATGTTTAGCGCCATTAGAAGTGAGTAAACCTAATCAATGAGTCAGTCAGCAAACTAGTACGTCACTAGTGAGTCACTAGTTCCCCAGTGAGTGATGATGTTTATGCGCCATTAGAAGAGAGTGACCCTAATCAATGAGCCAGTAACAAAGGAGTACTCTAGAACATCACTAGTGAGTGGCCATGCAGTTCCGCAGTGAGTGATTATGTTTAGCGTCATTAGAAGAGAGTAAACCTAATCAATGGCTCAAGTCACAAATGAGTCGATCAGCACACTAGTACGTCACTAGTGAGTGGCCCAGTTCCCCAGTGAGTGATTTTGGTTAGTGCCATTAGAAGAGAGTGAACCTAATCAATGAATCAGTCCCAAATGAGGCAATCAGCATACTAGTACATCATTAGTGAGTAGTGAGTCACCAGTTCCCCATTGAGTTATTATGTTTAGTTCCATTAGAAGAGACGGAACCTAATCATTGAATCAGTAACAAATGTGTCAATCAGCACACTAGTGAGAGGCCAGTTCCCCAGTGAGTTATTATGTTTTGTGTCATTAGAAGAGAGTGAACCTAATAAATGAGTCACTCAGCACACTAGTGAGTGGCCAGTTCTCCAGTGAGTGCATATGTTTAGTTTAGTGCCATTAGAAGAGAGTGAACCTAATCAATGAGTCAATAACAAATGAGTCACTCAGCACACTAGTACGTCACTAGTGAGTGGCCAGTTCCCCAGTGAGTGATGATGTTTCAGTGAGCATGTTAGTGGTCTGCGGTCAGAGTCAATAGCCCAGTGAGATATTGATCACTGTAATACCTCTTGTTACTGCGCTGTAATGTATTATTCTTTACTGCAGTCGAGATATTGACATACATTACTGAGAATGTTAGACTCCGTGTTGTTTAACGCGATAAGGAACCAGCAATGCAATATTACTTTTTATGTATCTATGTACTTTAGTTATACAACGTGTTAATGAATTGACGCAAAACTTGAAAGTAGTTTGTTTGGAATCGAGAGCAGAATTGAATTATCATGGTTTCAACGAAGGATTTTTTTTTCAAAATATTAAATAATTTATTGGTAAAATTTTATATTTACTGAACTCGATCTCAACGCACCGCTCAGGCACTCTCACCTTACTTACTACCAAAACAAGATTCTTAAAACGTCATGAGCACGTTAGCGCTTTCATTCATTGCTGAAATGATAACAAATCATTTTTGCCTCAAAACTTAAAATGCGATTAACTTTAAATTTAACTGTCAAAATAATGAAATTATTGTTTCAATCTAATTATTTTGTTACAAATCAGTTGGGGTGTATGAGGTTTTGCGCTTATTCATTAACACGTTGTGTAGGGTCCTTCTTAATATGCTGAAACTTTTTTAAGGGGATGATCAGACCGTCAAACTGAATATCTTTCTCTATGAGATCAACAACTAAATCGCAATAAATAAATCAGCTGTTCCATACAAAACTGCAAACCTACTCGAGCCAATTGTATGGGACAGCAGATTTTTTATCGCGATTTCAATGTTGGTCCCATAGAGAAAGTTGTTCAGTTTGACGGTCTGATCATCCCCTTCAAAAAGTGTCAGCATATTAAGAAGGACCCCTATTCTGTGGTAGGTACAGGCCTCTATACTTCATTCCAAATAAGGACGACGAGATTTTCCGATTCCAATTTAGCTTTCTGGCCAATTCTGATTACCAAATGTAATTAATTTATTGGATACATATACTATCCGACATATCTTGGACGTTACTAAAGCTGTTCTAAGAATAAGTGAGAGGAAGTGTTTCAAATCTCTGTTTCTGTAATTCAAAATAGCCATAAAATTTCGTTGCTATTTTGAATGGAGTATAGACATCATCAAATCTTTGATAACTGACCTTGAAATTACTTTTACAACCACTAGATGGTTGATGAAAACAAGGTTGCTTTCAGTACAAACACTGCTTGAATTCATTTGAATTCACTAAAACAAACAATTCACAACTCTATTCATATTACACACAGATGCTAAATTCATTCAACGACCCAATTCTCAGTGTAAACTTTGAAAATCTACCTTATTTTCAATGTCACAGAGTACAATTTTAAACGAAAAGCAAACGTAAATTGACTCCAGTATGAATCCCAAGCGATTATGAAGGTTATACGAGTAGGAATAGAGTTCAATTTTGTAAGGGGAGTTGATAGCTGACTCGCCTGTTGATGCAAAAAGTAGCATTAAAACGAGCGAAAGCTGTTTGAGTTGTCGATTTCACAATATCTAGTGACGGGATGAGTCCCATGTTAAACAAGTCCTCTGTAAAAAAGGTTACTATAAACTCGATGATTATTTGAATGACCAAAATGTCTGGTCTTGACAATGTTACACTATGTAATTTAATATTGAATTTATGTAATTGTACTTTGTATATTTTGTTTTGTTTAAAAGAAGTGTGTTGTAGAGTTTCTGGCCGCATCTTCTCTACAACGGAACACCTTCCGACGCGGTGGTAGATTCAAAAACATGACGTCAAAAAGTTATCTATGTGATATTATTTTGAATAAACAATTTTGACTTTTTTTGACATAAGCATGTTCCAGGGGTGGAAACTGATTCCATGGCCAAAAATACTGATTTTAAGAGGATATAATTCGGAGCATACAAACCTTTGACTAATTATTATAAGGACTAGCCTTGCGGTAGCATTTCCCCTCTGCCACGGTATAAGCACAATTGATCTTGTGCATTTACATTCAATTTTACACCTTATCACTAAACGAGACAGCCTATAATTGCGAAATAATAACTTCGAACTTAGAACGTTTGGGGTTCACACGAGACTACTTTTCATGATTTTTAACATTCAAAATTAGAATCTAAAGTTATGGGGAGTAAAATCCTAAGTTGCGGATTTCATGTTACCTCGCCCCCCGCAAAAAGTGGCAGAAATGTTTGTTAGTAGAATTACACACGTAACCAGTCCACATAATTATAAATAGTCAAAGATACAAACGTACTATGGTGATATTTTCAATACTAACCAATTAAAGTCAATAAAATTTTGCAGAAACAATCTAAAAACAAATCTCTATGCTTGTATGGAGTCAGATTTTCGTTAAAATGTATAGTTTTAAAGTTACAGTGCCTCAAAGATTTCCATACAAATCTTAAATTAATCCTAGAATTGAAACTGTATGTATCAACGAAAATTGGACACGATAGAAGCATAGATATTTGTTCCTAGATTGTTTTTGCAAAATTTCATTGAGTTTAATTGGTTAGTATTGATAATATCACCAGACTTCGTATTTATGCAGCGCGCATTTACGCATTCGGAATAAACTTCTCTTAAAAAAGATTTGACGTTTGATAAGTGTGCTGCAAGCTCCTATATTGAATAAATTATATTGACTTTGACTCTGACTTCAGGACCATACACTATTAAATGGTGTCAGGTGTAGTTATAACACCCCTCTTTTTTCGTCGGGGGTTAAAAGTTACATCCCTAGTAGAGTCGGGGTCGAGTGGCGACCGCTATTCATTAATGACGATCAACATACCACCCTCGCGCGGTGCACACCGCCTAGCCTCAAACTGACTCGCTAATGTGTCACTTACAACACACAACAAGCTCTATAATCACTAATCATCTATAACAGCTTTATTATAATTTTAATGTTATTAGGTAGGTATTGCAGGCGGGGACAAACTAATAACCAACCAAAAATGTTTTTTTCCCCGTTTGCGATACCTATCGAATAACATTAAAATTATAATACCTCAAATAAAGCTGTTATAGATGATTAGTGATTATCTTTGACTAATTATTATAAGGACTAGCCTTGCGGTAGCATTTCCCCTCTGCCACGGTATAAGCACAATTGATCTTGTGCATTTACATTCAATTTTACACCTTATCACTAAACGAGACAGCCTATAATTGCGAAATAATAACTTCGAACTTAGAACGTTTGGGGTTCACACGAGACTACTTTTCATGATTTTTAACATTCAAAATTAGAATCTAAAGTTATGGGGAATAAAATCCAAAGTTGCGGATTTCATGTTACCTCGCCCCCCGCAAAAAGTGGCAGAAATGTTTGTTAGTAGAATTACACGCGTAACCAGTCCACATATAAATAGTCAAAGGTGATTATAGAGCTTGTTATTCTCTTTTCATTTAATAGGTTTTTTATGCAGTCGGGTTTTTTGTTTATCATAATAATTGACTTTGAGCGTTAGATTGGAAACTTTAACCAGCGCTATGCCAAGCCCAAGCCTGTTTTGTCTTAATTACGTTATCCCTTAAGCAGAGACAAAGTTTTTTAAGTTTGAAAGTACATCGCTTACCGCAGAAACCTCCTTTGTTAAGGTGTATCATCACAAATACATATCTATAATCCATTCAAAATTAGCAACGAATTTTTAAGGCTATTTTGCGTTACAGAAACAGAGATTTGAAACACTTCCTCTCACTTATTCTTAAAACAGCTTTAGTAACGTCCAAGATATGTCGGATAGTATATGTATCCAATAAATTAATTACATATGGTAGTCAGAATTGGCCAGAAAGCTAAATAGGAATCGGAAAATCTCGTCATCCTTGTTTGTATGAAAAGCCGATTTGTTTTTGAGAATTACCTATAGGTTTCTTTGGGAATGTTGTTCAGTATCATGGATACAATCACCCCTTAAAGTAATTCAACTGTTTACCCTAACACCCTGTATATGCTGATGATGATGATGACCAAAATAAAATGCTTTGTCACAAGATATTTGTAACTATTTATTATAATTTCTAATCTTCACTACCGGTACCGTGTTTTTGAAAATGGTTGCATAAAAAATTCGAAACGACCTCCCTTAAGTTAACTTTATAACTTTACTACAGTTAAATTCATAGAACAAGTCCGCTCTCTTGATTCCTATACGCTACTAAATAGGGATGATAGTGCCTTGATTTAAGAGACTTTAGTAATTTCAGTTAAAGACAAGGAGTTAGGTACATAGTTTTGAGATAAGCTGAAACTTAACTCACTATATTCTATTCCATTAGGCATAGCATATGCTCACGACTATATTCCCCGAGGGGGTAGTCAGAGATATTCTGAAACCTCAGAACATCCGCGTTTCACCAGTAGTACCGAAACTCTGTCCAGTGTGACGGGGAGTGAGCCCGTCGCCACTTATAATGGACAGTGGGTACAATACATGCCTCGAAATTGAAGCATGCAGGTTTCCTCACGATGTTTTCCTTCACCGAAAAGCCAGTGGTGTTACAAATCGTACATAAATTCCGATAAACTCATTGGTACGAGTCGGCCTGGACGGGGATCGAACCATCGCCTCCTGCACGGCAGGCAAGATTACTCGCCACTGGACCACCACGGCTTTATTAAGCAATGTGTAAACAAAATTATAACCTGAAATCTAATATCTTCTATACAAGGTGTTACAAAAATACAAATAAACATTTAAGGGGGTGGTTTAGACCATCAAACTGAACAACTTTCTCTATGGGACCAATATTGAAATCGCCTAAAAAAACGGATTTTCCATACTACAAATCTACTCGAGCCACATGTATGAGACAGCTGATATTTTTTTCGCGATTTCGATGTAGGTCCCGTAGTGAAAGTTGTTCAGTTTGACGGTCTGATCATCCCCTTAAAAAAGTGTCAGTATATTAAAAAGGACCCTATACAACGTGTTAATTAATTAACGCAAAACTAGAAGGTAGTTTGTTTAGAATCAAGAGCAGAATCGAATTATCATGGTTTCAACACAGGTAATTTTTTTCAAAATATTAAATAGTTTGTTTGTAAAACACGGCTCACCCCCCGTCACACTGGATAGAGTTTCGGTACTACTGGTGAAACGTGGATGTTCTGAGGTTTCAGAATATCTCTGACTACCCCCTCGGGGAATATAGTCGTGAGCATATGCTTATGCTATGCTGTTTGTAAAATTTAAAATTGACTGAACTCGATCTCAACTAACAAAATAATGAAATTATTGTTTCAATCTAATTACTTTGTTATAAATCCGTTGGGGTGTATGAGGTTTTGCGCTTATTCATTAACACGTTGCATAATAAAATTATAAACTTTTGTTAACATTGAAAATATTTGCAAGAAAAATTATTGGGAGCGTTAAGGATAGGTAATGGAATGCATTTAGACAATTTTTAGAATTTTTGTCTGTTTGTTTGTGCACGCATCACTTAAAAACGACTGAACCGATTTGAATGGGGTTTTCACAGAAGCATAGGGCTCATTCTGGATTAACATATAGGCTTTATTTATTATATTGATGGATACTTTCACCCCTTTGAGTTCTCGGGAGCAATTCCCTTACACCCTGTATAATAGAGGTCAGTGGTGTTTTATCCCCCCCCCCCCTCTCCCCCCCCCCCCCCCTCACGCAAGCATCAGGTGTATGACATTAACTACATATTCGTCATAAAACGCGTAAAAAGAACAGCTCCCTCGTAAAAATATAACGAAATAAAATAAAAAAAGAGAAAATATATCGTCGGCTTTCCTTTATCCGACAATTTATTTTATTTCTTACGGTGTCCATGAGTTTTGAATCCAGCGGGAATCAATTTGCTTGACTAAATTCCTTATTTATTCTACTTTTATCAAAGAGATTGTACCTAATAGAGTGAGCCATACCAATTGTAAAGTGTCCACTTTTTTTGACGTTTAGGTTTGAGTGTGTGCTGTCAAGTAGTATGGACAAAAGGCACCAAGTGACATATGGCCTTATGTTTACGGTCACTTTTTACACACACTAGCTCAAAAAAAAGTCGACAGCCGCATAAACAAATATCTATAGTTCCATCTCCTTCTACTATTAAAGGTACATCATAAGACAAAAGAGTTAAATTCCTTAAATGAGAAGTGAAACATACAAACTTCTCGAACTACTATTAAGAAGGACCCTGTATATTGCCTGTGTTTCATCAAAGCTTGTTGTTAAGAGATTCTCGAGTTATTTGCATAAGAATTCAATATGGTGAACCGATTAAACTCATCTCGGATTGTGTGTTTGATGTGATGCAATGAGTGTTTTTCCAGTAATTCTCCTGGGGATCGCTAGATGGCGCCACAGAGCTGTACCAATCTACAGGGTGTAAGGTTAGACAGTTGCATTACTGTAAGTTTAAAATTCAATTCAATTCATTTATTTTGTGTCAGATCATAGATTCATAGAGGTGTTAGGTTAAAGGTGATTGTACTTAATTTAAGAATGTATAATTAGTTATTAAGTCGTGTTATGTTGTAGAGTTTCTGGCCGCATATTATTCTCTACAGCGACAACACGTTCCGAAACGGTGGTAGCTTTAAAAAGGTTTGACCTATATTTAATTCAATTATTTTGAGTTTGTGTTCATGATACTGAAACCTGAATCCATGAATTTTACCCTTAAAATCGAAGGGAAACTTGAAATTTTTGTCACCTTTTCATTAAAAACATAATGTTAAAATTAGTCCAAATCATTAGTCCACATTTTTTTTTGTATTATTTTGGAATAACTTCCAGTAAATAGCGCTCATGTAGGGGACATGAGCCCTATTTACGATATACATATATATATATAAGACGCAATAGATTGAAAATTTCGTTCTCTGGGTAGTGGGCTCGGTGGCGAAATTGGATAACGCAATTCCCCGGTTTGGAATAGTGCGGGTTCAAGTCCCGCCCGAGACTTTACTTTTCAATCTTTATTTTGATCAATAATATTTGAAATTACTAGGAAGTTTTGTTACATTCTGTAAATAAATAAAAAAACGCTTTCTGGGAATTAATTCTGTATCAGTGAAATATTTTTTTTGGGTGATTGGGGATCACACTTCATTTTCCGCGATCCGAAATACACCAGAATGTATTGCCACCATACATATAAAGTTATAACCTAGAATTTTCATTTAATCCCTAACAAGACGGGTGCGTAACTACGCTCAACCGCTTCTAACCGGCCATAACCGCACCTAACCGGTCCCGACCGGCGCGGAGCGGTGTGAAGCGACCATTAACCGGTTTTAACCGGCTCAGGGAGCGCCGTAAAGAGAGGTAACTATCAAAATGTAATTTTTGCGCATATTGCGTGCTTGTATTGTGGTAAAATTGTGAATTTTTTTGAAAGGTGAGTATTTTGGATAGAATTATTCGATCATGATTTTAAAAATGAGAGACGATGAGAAAGTTATATAGGGTCCAACTTAATATGCTGACAATTTTTAAGAGGATGATCAGACCATCAAACTTAACAACGTTCTCTATGAGACCAATGTCGAAATCGGCTATGGGAAATCAGCTGTCCCATACAATTAGGTCGAGTAAGATTTCAGTTTAGTATGGAACAGCTGATTTTATTTTCGCGATTTCGACATTGGTCCCATAGAGAAAGTTGTTCAGTTTGATGGTCTGACCATCGTCTTAAAAAAGTGTCAGCATATTAAGAAGGACTCTATATGGCGCGCCTCAGATGAGGCCTATGTTAACAAAATATACCAAAGTCAAAGTCAATATAATTTATTCAATATAGGAGCTTGCAGTACACTTATCAAACGTCAAATCTTTTTTAAAGCTACCACCGCGTCGGAACGTGTTGTCGCTGTAGAGAAGATGCGGCCAGAAACTCTACAACATAACACGACTTAATAACTATTACAATATAAATTCTTAAGCTAAAGTTATGTATACAATAATACATAGTCTATACAATAAACTATAAGTTAGTGACACTCAGACCCAAGCATTTTGATCATTTAAATAATCATCCATCCATACTAGTCAATTCAATTCAATTCATTTATTTAATCCAAAAAGGGGTGGTTTAGAACAGTTTAGATCATAAATCTGAACAACTTTCAAAAAGGAGACGGAGTCGAGAAAAACGCTGCTGTTTCATACAAAACTGCAGTAACGACTCGACTCAAATGAAGTGACGGCAGATTTTTTTTCCTACTTTGTCTCCATAGCGATAGTTAGTTTGATGGTCCCCTTTAAATGTTTTTAGAGTGTTTTGTTATACTTTGTATATACAACGTGTTAATGAATAAGCGCAAAACCTCATACACCCCAAATGATTTATAAGAAAATAACTAGATTGAAACAATAATTTCATTATTTTGATACTTAAAGTTTAAAGTTATTCGCATTTTAAGTTTTGAGGCAAAAATGATTTGTTATTATTTCAGCAATGAATGAAAGCGCTAACGTGCTCATGGATACATTTTAAGAATCTTGTTTTGGTAGTAAGTAGGGTGACAGTGCCTGAGCGGTAGGTCGAGATAGAGTTCAGTAAATTTTAAATTACTTACATTTATATTACAAACAAATTATTTAATATTTTGAAAAAATTACGTATGTTGAAAACATGATAATTCGATTCTGCTCTCGATTCTAAACAAACTACTTTCTAGTTTTGCGTTAATTCATTAACACTTTGTATTGTATTTGTATTACTACATACAAAATGGCCATGATGACTATAGACAATAGAATGACTGTCTAGTCCGACATAAAAAAAACCGAAGACAAAAATCATTACACATTTTTTAAAAAACGTTTAAATCCCTAAAGGTGTTTTCATAACAAAATTGCGTCCAAAATGAAACAAAGAATTGCCTTAATTAACCCCTCTCCCTCCCCTGCAGGTTGCACGACTTAACTAAATGGTTGGGGTTTAACCTTAGATGAAACTAAAAGAAGGAAGATGCGGCATGTTTTAGTTGGGATCACGATCTTAACTACGTTATAATTTGTATAGAGTCTAAAGGGCAAAAGCCTCGTTCATCGCGATGTGTAGAGTGGCGGAAGCAAGTTAGTTGTAATTTTGCGGGTCAGCTGTGTATGTTATGTATTGATACTTTAAGCGGCAGTCCGCTTTACAATACACCGCCATCTGACGGAGATGGCATATTGTCAACATTTTATCTGCCGGCATCCGAGATTTTGACCACCAAAAATAAATACATTTTATACGCAATAATTTCATTATTTTGATAGTTAAAAATTTAAAGTTATTCGCATTTTAAGTTTTGAGGCAAAAATTATTTTTTATCATTTCAGCAATGAATGAAAGCGCTAACGTGCTCATGGATACATTTTAAGAATCTTGTTTTGATAGTAAGTAGGGTGGGTGTGCCCTTGCAGTGGGTTTAAATTGGGTTTAGTAAATTTCAAATTTTACAATCAAATTATTTAATATTTTGAAAAAAATTACCTATGTTCAAATCATGATAATTCGATTCTGCTCTCGATTCTAAACAAACTGCTTTCTAGTTTTGCGTTAATTCATTAACACGTTGTATAAAATATACCAGTTAATAATACATTACGATCATGGCTATTTCGCCGCTTCCGTGAACTCAAAACTATTTTTTTTCTAGATAGCTTCCTGGCTTGTTTTCACTCTACCACCACGTCGGAAGGTGTTCCGTTGTAGAGAAGATGTGGCCAGAAACTCTACAACACACTTCTTTTAAACAACACTTATTCGGCAGGTTCCTAGCTTGGTTTAATCTGTGGTTTTACCACGTAATTTAAACGGAGTTACGTTATGCTGCGAGATGACTTTATAATTCTAACAGTTTGCTCGTTTTTACCGGATTTGTTTATGTTTGCTTGAAAAATGTTTTGAGTTAATCAAAATTATCATACTGTACATCAGGATCCTAATGTGCTGACAATTTTTTAAGGTGATGATCAGACCGAGAAACTAAATAACTTTCTATATGGCACCAACATCAAAATCGCGTAAAAATAAACAGCTGTTTTAAAAATTAAAATTATTTATACAACGTGTTAATGAATTAACGCAAAACTAGAAAGTAGTTTGTTTAGAATCGAGAGCAGAATCGAATTATCATGACTTCAACATAGGTAATTTTTTTCAAAATATTAAATATTTAGTTCTTAAAATTTAAAATTTACTGAACTCGATATTAACCCACCGCTCGGGCACTCTCACCCTACTTACTACCAAAACAAGATTCTTAAAATGTATCCATGAGCACGTTAGCGCTTTCATTCATTGCTGAAATGATAACAAATCATTTTTGACTCAAAACTTAAAATGTGAATAACATAAAATCAAAATAATGAAATTTTTGTTTTAATCTTATTATTTTCTTATAAATCAGTTGGAGTGTATGAGGTTTGCGCTTATTCATTAACACGTTGTATAAATATTTGCATAAATAAATGTCTCAGGCAGTATGCTAATGTTTCACTCGATGCCGCAGAGACAATGTTTAATACAAAAAGTTTAAATTAACTCTCGTCTCTTATTTATACAGTTAAGAGGATATAATTCGGAGCGCGCTCCATACAAACGTACTATGGTGATATTTTCAATACTAACCAATTAAACTCCATGAAATTTTATTTGAATTAATCTAATAACAAATTTCTATGCTTGTATAGAGTCAGATTTTCGATAAAAAGTATAGTTTTAAAGATTGCCTCAAAGATTTCCATACAAATCTTAAATTAATCCTAGAATTGAAACTGTATGTATCAACGAAAATCGGACACGATAGAAGCATAGATATTTGTTCCTAGATTGTTTTTGCAAAATTTCATTGAGTTTAATTGGTTAGTATTGAAAATATCACCAGACTTCGTATGTATGCAGCGCGCATTTACGAATTCGGAATAAACTTCTCTTAAAAAGATTTGACGTTTGATAAGTGTGCTGCAAGCTCCTATATTGAATAAATTATATTGATTTTGACTATGACTTCGAGACCATACACCATTACATGGTGTCAGGTGTAGTTATAACACCCCTCTTTTTGCGTCGGGGGTTAAAAGTTACATCCCTAGTAGAGCCGGGGTCGAGTGGCGACCGCTATTCATTAATGACGATCAACATGCCGCCCTCGCTCGGTGCACACCGCCTACGCCTCAAACTGACTCGCTAATGTGTCACTTACAACACACAACAAGCTCTATAATCACTAATCATCTATAACAGCTTTATTTGAGGTATTATAATTTTAATGTTATTAGGTAGGTATTGTTGGCGGGGACACAGACTATTTTTGGTTGGTTATTGTCCTCGCCTGCAATACCTACCTAATAACATTCAAATTATATTAGCTCAAACAAAGTTGTTATAGCTTATTAGTGATTATAGAGCTTGTTTTTCTCTTTTCAGTTAATAGGTTTTTTATGCAGTCGGGTTTTTTGTTTATCATAATAATTGACTTTTATCGAATCAAGAACAGTGTGATAAGGGATTGGTGTAAGTTGAAGGATGATATAGTAACAAGGATTGAGAGGGGTATGCTTAGATGGTTCGGTCACGTAGAGAGAATGAATGAAAGAAGACTTACGAATGAAATATACCAAGCAAAGGTGAGCGGAAGTGTTGGGAGAGGCCGTCCGAGGAAAACATACCATGATCAAATCAATGATATTTTCCGAAAAGGACAAGTGCGTAGCACCCTCAATCGACGGAAGTGCATGAAAAGATGTGTATGAATGTGAATGAGGCTAAAGAGGTGTGCCAGAGTCGTAGCGTGTGGCGGTCCGTGGTCTCTGCCTACCCCCATGGGACAATGGCGTGAGCTTATGTATGTATGTATGTAATAATTGACTTTGAGCGTTAGATTGGAAACTTTAACCACCGCTTTGCCAAGCCCAAGCCTGTTTTGTCTTAATTACGTTATCCCTTAAGCAGAGAGACAAAGTTTTTTAAGTTTGAAAGTACATCGCTTACCGCAGAAACCTCCTTTGTTAAGGTGTATCATCACAAATACATATCTATAATCCATTCAAAATAGCAACGAATTAGCATATGCTCACGACTATATTCCCCGAGGGGGTAGTCAGAGATATTCTGAAACCTCAGAACATCCACGTTTCACCAGTAGTACCGAAACTCTGTCCAGTGTGACGGGGGGTGAGCCCGTCGCCACTTGTAATGGACAGTGGGTACAATACATGCCTCGAAATTGAAGCATGCAGGTTACAACGCAACGAATACGCAATAGCAACGAATTTTTAAGGCTATTTCGCGTTACAGAAACAGAGATTTGAAACACTTCCTCTCACTTATTCTTAGAACAGCTTTAGTAACGTCCAAGATATGTCGGATAGTATATGTATCCAATAAATTAATTACATTTGGTAATCAGAATTGGCCAGAAAGCTAAATAGGATTCGGAAAATCTCGTCGTCCTTATTTGTATGAAAAGCCGATTTGTTTTTGAGAATTACCTATAGGTTTCTTTGGGAAAGTTGTTCAGTATCATGGATACAATCACCCCTTAAAGTAATTCAACTGTTTACCCTAACACCCTGTATATGCTGATGATGATGATGACCAAAATAAAATGCTTTGTCACAAGATATTTGTAACTATTTATTATAATTTCTAATCTTCACTACTGGTACCGTGTTTTTGGAAATTGTTGCATGGAAAATTCGAAACGACCTCCCTTAAGTTAACTTTATAACTTGACTACAATTAAATTCATAGAACAATTCCGCTCTCTTGATTCCTATACGCTACTAAATAGGGATGATAATGCCTTGATTTAAGAGACTTTAGTAATTTCAGTTAAAGACAAGGAGTTAGGTACATAGTTTTGAGATAAGCTGAAACTTAACTGACTATGTTCTACTCCATTAAGAGGATATAATTCGGAGCGCGCTCCATACAAACGTACTATGGTGATATTTTCAATATTAACCAATTAAACTCAATGAAATTTTTCAGAATCAATCTAAAAACAAATTTTTATGCTTGTATAGAGTCAGATTTTCGTTAAAATGTATAGTTTTAAAGTTACAGTGCCTCAAAGATTTCCATACAAATCTTAAATTAATCCTAGCATTGAAACTGTATATTTTAACGAAAATCTGACTCCATACAAGCATAGATATTTGTTTCAAGATTGTTTCAGCAAAATTTCATTGAGTTTAATTGGTTAGTATTGAAAATATCACCAGACTTCGTTTGTATGGAGCGCGCTCCGAATTATATCCCCTTAAGCATGTCTTAATGTGTAAACAAAATTATAACCTGAAATCTAATATCTTCTATACAAGGTGTTTCAAAAATACAAATAAACATTTAAGGGGGTGGTTTAGAACATCAAACTGAACAACTTTCTCTATGGGACCAATATCGAAATCGCCTAAAAACGGATTTCCCATACTACAAATCTACTCAGTACGAAAGTTGTTCAGTTTGACGGTCTGATCATCCCCTTAAAAAAGTGTCAGCATATTAAAAAGGACCCTATACAACGTGTTAATGAATTAACGCAAAACTAGAAAGTAGTTTGTTTGGAATCGAGAGCAGAATCGAATTATCATGGTTTCAACATAGGTAATTTTTTTCAAAATATTAAATAGTTTGTTTGTAAAATACTGAATTAACTAACAAAATAATGAAATTATTGTTTCAATCTAATTACTTTGTTATAAATCAGTTGGGGTGTATGAGGTTTTGCGCTTATTCATTAACACGTTGTATAATAAAATTATAAACTTTTGTTAACATTGAAAATATTTGCAAAAAAAATTATTGGGAGCGTTAAGGATAGGTAATGGAATGCATTTAGACCATTTTTAGAATTTTTGTCTGTTTGTTTGTGCACGCATCACTTAAAAACGACTAAACCGATTTGGATGGGGTTTTCACAGAAGGGCTCATTCTGGATTAAACTATAGGCTTTATTTATTATATTGATGGATACTTTCACCCCTTTGAGTTCTCGGGAGTAATTCCCTTACACCCTGTATAATAGAGGTGTTTTTTATCCCCCCCCCCTCCCCCCCCCCCCCGCACGCAAACATCAGGTGTATGACATTCGTCATAAAACGCGTAAAAAGAACAGCTCCCTCGTAAAAATATAACGAAATAAAATAAAAAAAAGAGAAAATATATCGTCGGCTTTCCTTTATCCGACAATTTATTTTATTTCTTACGGTGTCCATGAGTTTTGAATCCGGCAGGAATCAATTTGCTTGATAAAATTCCTTTTGCATGCATAAGTATAAGCATACAATCGTCAAACTTGGTTTGATTATAGAGCAAACTCTACAGTATCTATAACAACAAATAATAAAAACTGGCCAAGTGTGAGTCGGTCTCGCGCTAAAGGTCCCGGAGAAAACAATACTTTTTTGTATGTTGTGTAGCGGTGTGGTACGGAACCCTCGGTACGTGAGTAGCCCGACTCGCGCTTGACCGGCTTTATTTTTCTATACTATCATGTTCTTTGCCTTAGTTTAATACCCATACGTGATAGTAAGACTGTCTAAAGTTGCCATACAAAGTTAATATTAATAATCAGAACATGCTCTGATACTTCAATATTTTGACTTTCTACAGTCAATATATTTCCCAAAAACAGTGAGGTTCATAATTACAATACAAGAAATTAAAATAAATTAGTATTCCCACATTTTCGACATAGTAAGGTCAACACATCTTTCATGGGGCACTGTATACGTTATTATAATAAGATACCAGAGAATATTCTTAACTTGACAGACACAAAGTTTAAGTAAAAAAGTAGTGTTAAAAAAGTAGCATGCATGCATGCATATCATGCATATGCTCACGACTCTATTCCCCGAGGGGGTAGTCAGAGATATTCTGAAAACTCAGAACATCCACGATTCACCAGTGGTACCGAAACTCTGTCCAGTGTGAGAATGAGAAGTGAAAAATACAAACTTCTTCAGATGTTTCAGCATATTAAGAAATACCATGTATATTGCCGCTGTGTTTCATCAAAGCGTATTTTTAAGAGATTCTCGAGTTATTTGCATAAGAATTCAATATGGTGAACCGATTAAACTCATCTCGGATTGTGTGTTTGATGTGATGCAAGGCGTTTTTAGAGTAATTTGCCTGGGGATCGATAGATGGCGCCACAGAGCTGTCTCACCAATCTACAGGATGTAAGTGTAGACGGTTGGATTACTTGAAGTTTAAAATTCAATTCAATTCAATTCATTTATTTTGTGTCAGATTCATAGAGGTGTTAGATTAAAGGTGATTGTACTTAATTTAAGAATGTGTAATTAGTTATTAAGTCGTGTTATGTTGTAGTTTCTGGCCGCATATTCTCTACAGCGACAACACGTTCCTAAACGGTGGTAGCTTCAAAAAAGGTTTGAACTATATTTAATTCAATTATTTTGAGTTTGTGTTCATGATACTGAAACCCGAATCCATGAAATTCCGACTTTCGGAATTTTTGTCACCTTTTCATTAAAAAAATAATGGTAAAATTAGTCCAAATCATTAGTCCACATTTTTTTGTGTATTATTTTGGAATAACTTCCAGTAAATAGCGCTTATGTAGGGGACATGAGCGCTATTTACGATATACAACGTGTTAATGAATTAACGCAAAACTAGAAAGTAGTTTGTTTAGAATCGAGAGCAGAATCGAATTATCGTGTTTTCAACATAGGTAAATTTTTTCAAAATATTTAATAATTTGTTTGTAAAATTTAAAATTTTCTGAACTCGATCTCAACCCACCGCACGGGCACTCTCACCCTACTTACTACCAAAACAAGATTCTTAAAATGTATCCACGAGCATGTTAGCGCTTTCATTCATTGCTGAAATGATAACAAATCATTTTTGCCTCAAAACTTAAAATGCGAATAACTTTAAATTTTAATTATCAAAATAATTAAATAATTGATACAATCTAATTATTTTCTTATAAATCAGTTGGGGTGTATAAGGTTTTGCGCTTATTCATTAACACGTTGTATAAGACGCAATAGATTGAAAATTTCGTTCTCTGGGTAGTTGGCTCGGTGGCGAAATTAGATAA
Source organism: Agonopterix alstromeriana (assembly GCA_963924505.1). Lineage (NCBI taxonomy): Eukaryota > Metazoa > Arthropoda > Insecta > Lepidoptera > Depressariidae > Agonopterix > Agonopterix alstromeriana. The sequence continues at coordinate 8,650,716 of OZ004688.1, forward strand.
CGCAATTCCCCGGTTTGGAAGAGTGCGGGTTCAAGTCCCGCCCGAGACTTCACTTTTCAATCTTTATTTTGATTCGAAATAGCAGAACATGGCTGTAACATGTTTATAATCAATAATATTTGAAATTACTAGGATATTTTGTTACACCCTGTAAATAAATAAAAAAACGCTTTCTGGGAATTAATTCTGTATCAGTGAAATAGTCGGGGAAAGTATAAATTTTACAAACAATTTATTGAATATTTTGAAAAAAATGTCGTATGTTGAAACCATGATAATTCGATTCTGCTCTCGATTCTAAACAAACTACTTTCTAGTTTTGCGTTAATTGATTAACACGTTGTATTACCTATTCTGTGCTATAGTAGTAAAGTACAGTGCAAACTCATGGTAGGACTACTGGTCATACCAAAACGCTTCTTAGTCGGGGAAATCTACGGATTTTTGTATGGAGTAGGTTGCATTAATTGCACTTTTGGTGAAAATTTGGAATATAGTAGATACATACCTGAAAAACATAAATTCTCAATAATCCCCGATTTTAAATGTTATATTATTGAATAATTAAGACATTTACAAAACATTAAATTTAGGTATGAACAAAAAATGGAAAACTGGTGATTTTGTACAGGATGGCTTCGTTCAATACGTTTTACTTATAACAATAATAATCCATGGTTAATATCGTTAATTTGGGTAGATATTTAATATTTTGTAAGTCTTCAAAAATTATAACCTCAAAACAAAATTATTTACTGTTTGTTTTTACACATCAAATTTGCCAATTGATAATTAACTGTCTCAATTGCTGGTATGTTGGTCGAAATATTTTTAGAAATAAGCTTGCCATTTGTATATTAATATCGATTTTAAGGTATTTCTCAGGTTCCTGAGCCAATATAACCACGAAATCTCGACAAAAGTGTTATAAACTAACAGTAATATTATTTCAAACACAATTTACTAAAGTGTCTTTAATGCAATCTCAAACCTTATTTTTCCTAGACTAAAATATTTTAATTGGGTGATTGGGGATCACACTTCATTTTCCGCGATCCGAAATACACCAGAATGTATTGCCACCATACATATAAAGTTATAACCTAGAATTTTCATTTAATCCCTAACAAGACGGGTGCGTAACTACGCTCAACCGCTTCTAACCGGCCATAACCGCACCTAACCGGTCCCGACCGGCGCGGAGCGGTGTGAAGCGACCATTAACCGGTTTTAACCGGCTCATCGAGCGCCGTAAAGAGAGGTAACTATCAAAATGTAATTTTTGCGCATATTGCGTGCTTGTATTGTGGTAAAATGGTGGATTTTTTGAAAGGTGAGTATTTTGGATAGAAAAGTTGATCATGATTTTAAAAATGAGAGACGATGAGAAAGTTATATAGGGTGTAACTTAATATGCTGACACTTTTTTAAGAGGATGATCAGACCATCAAACTGAAAAACTTTCTCTATAGGACCAATGTCGAAATCGCGAAAAAAAAATCTGCTCTTCCATACAAAACTGCAAACCTACTTGAGCCAAATGTATTTTTTTTTGGCGATTTCGATGTTGTAGAGAAAGTTGTTCAGTTTGACGGTCTGATCATCCCCTTAAAAAAGTGCCAGCATATTAAGTTGGACCCTATATACAACGTGTTATTGAATAAGCGCAAAACCGCATACACCCCAACTGATTTATAACATAATAATTAGATTGAAACAATAATTTCATTATTTTGATAATTTAAACTCAAAGTTATTCGCATTTTAAGTTTTCAGGCAAAATGATTTGTTATCATTTCAGCAATGTGCTCATGGATACATTTTAAGAATCTTGTTTTGGTAGTAAGTAGGGTGAGTGTACCCGTGCGGTGGATTGAGATCGAGTTTAGTAAATTTTAAATTTTACAAACAAATTATTTAATATTTTGAAAAAAAATACCTATGTTGAAAACATGATATTTCAATTCTGCTCTCGATTCTAAACAAACTACTTTCTAGTTTTGCGTTAATTCATTAACACTTTGTATTATATTTGTATTACTACATACAGAATGGCCATGATGACTATAGACAATAGAATGACTGTCTAGTCCGACATAAAAAAACCGAAGTCAAAAATCATTACACATTTTTTTAAAAACGTTTAAATCCCTAAAGGTGTTTTCATAACAAAATTGCGTCCAAAATGAAACAAAGAATTGCCTTAATTACCCCCTCTCGCTTCCCCTGCAGGTTGCACGACTTAACTAAATGGTTGGGGTTTAACCTTAGATGAAACTAAAAGAAGGAAGATGCGGCATGTTTTAATTGGGATCACGATCTTGACTACGTTATAATTTGTATAGAGTCTAAAGGGCAAAAGCCTCGTTCATCGCGATGTGTAGAGTGGCGGAAGCAAGTTAGTTGTAATTTTGAGGGTCATTTGTGTATGTTATGTATTGATACTTTAAGCTGCAGTCCACATACAATACACCGCCATCTATCGGAGATGGCATATCGTCAACATTTTATCTGTATTCGAGATCCGAGATTTTGACCACCAAAAATAAATAAATGATAAATAACGCATACATTTTAATGATCTCACGTAATAGAAAATAAATAGAAATCATTTATTTGCCACAAACAGGGTACATTTTATACGCAATAATTTCATTATTTTGATAGTTAAAAATTTAAAATTATTCGCATTTTAAGTTTTGAGGCAAAAATTATTTTTTATCATTTCAGCAATGAATGAAAGCGCTAACGTGCTTTGGATACATTTCAAGAATCTTGTTTTGATAGTAAGTAGGGTGGGTGTGCCCTTGCGGTGGGTTGAGATCGAGTTCAGTGAATTTCAAATTTTACAAACAAATTATTTATTATTTTGAAAAAAATTACCTATGTTCAAATCATGATAATTCGATTCTGCTCTCGATTCTAAACAAACTGCTTTCTAGTTTTGCGTTAATTCATTAACACGTTGTATAAAATATATCAGTTAATAATACATTACGATCATGGCTATTTCGCCGCTTCCGTGAACTCAAAACTCAAAATCAATTTTTTTTTCTAGATAGCTTCCTGGCTTGTTTTCACTCTACCACCGCGTCGGAAGGTGTTTCGTTATTGAGAAGATGTGGCCAGAAACTCAACAACACACTTCTTTTAAACAACACTTATTCGGCAGGTTCCTATCTTGGTTTAATCTGTGGTTTTACCACGTAATTTAAACGGAGTTACGTTATGCTGCGAGATGACTTTATAATTCTAACAGTTTGCTCGTTTTTACCTGGATTTGTTTCGGTTGGCTTGAAAAATGTTTTGAGTCATTCAAAATTATCATTCAGTATATTAGGATCCTTCTTAATATGCTGAAATTTTTTTAAGGGGATGATCAGACCGACAAACTGAATAACTTTATATATGGCACCAACATCAAAATCGCGAAAAAATAAACAGCTGTTTTAAAATTAAAATTATTTATACAACGTGTTAATGAATTAACGCAAAACTAGAAAGTAGTTTGTTTAGAATCGAGAGCAGAATCCAATTATCATGACTTCAACATAGGTAATTTTTTTCAAAATATTAAATAATTAGTTCGTAAAATTTAAAATTTACTGAACTCGATCTCAACCCACCGCTCAGGCACTCTCACCTACTTACTACCAAAACAAGATTCTTAAAATGTATCCATGAGCACGTTAGCGCTTTCATTCATTACTGAAATGATAACAAATCATTTTTGATTCAAAACTTAAAATGTGAATAACATAAAATCAAAATAATGAAAATATTGTTTTAATCTTATTATTTTCTTATAAATCAGTTGGAGTGTATGAGGTTTTGCGCTTATTCATTAACACGTTGTATAAATATTTGCATAAATAAATGTCTCAGGCTGTATGCTAATGTTTCACTCGATGCCGCAGAGACAATGTTTAATACAAAAAGTTTAAATTAACTCTCGTCTCTTATTTATACAGTTAAGAGGATATAATTCGGAGCGCGCTCCATACAAACGTACTATGGTGATATTTTCAACACTAACCAATTAAAGTCAATGAAATTTTGCAGAATTAATCTAATAACAAATCTGATTTTCGTTAAAAAGTATAGTTTTAAAGTTACAGTGCCTCAAAGATTTCCATACATATCTTAAATTAATCCTAGCATTGAAACTGTATATTTTAACGAAAATCTGACTCCATACAAGCATAGATATTTGTTTGAAGATTGTTTCAGCAAAATTTCATTGAGTTTAATTGGTTAGTATTGAAAATATCACCATAGTACGTTTGTATGGAGCGCGCTCCGAATTATATCCTCTTAACAAACATGCAGCTCTGTTATAATTACTATCACTAAGGGGTCCAAGGGGATCAAGCCGTGGTGGTCCAGTGGTGAGGAACCTTGCCTGTCGTGCAGGAGGCGATGGTTCGATCCCCGTCCAGGCCGACTCGTACCAATGAGTTTTTCGGAATTTATGTACGATTTGTAACACCACTGGCTTTTCGGTGAAGGAAAACATCGTGAGGAAACCTGCATGCTTCAATTTCGAGGCATGTATTGTACCCACTGTCCATTACAAGTGGCGACGGGCTCACTCCCCGTCACACTGGACAGAGCTTCGGTACTACTGATGAAACGTGAATGTTCTGAGGTTTCAGAATATCTCTGACTACTCCCTCGGGGAATATAGTCGTGAGTATATGCTACTAAGGGGTAGACCCCACAAGGTGGACCGACGACCTGGGCTGCAATCGCGGTAAATGTTCGGCGATTGAACCGTGACTGGACTACGTACGAATCATAAATTTTGACACATTTGGTATTGCACTAATCGCGGTACTGCTCTTGACAGCCGTTAGAGCCGTTTTGACAGATCGCTCAGACGTTAAAGGCTGTCAGTTACATAGAGTTTAGCGCGATGCGGAATTCAGCACAGTTGAATAGTAATTGGATTGCAATGTGATTAGAACTGAAATTCGATAAGAATAGAACTTCGATGTTTTAAATTAGCGCATTCGGTCTCCTGGTGAAGGCGGCGGGAATCCGTTGGATGAGGGCAGCGCAGGACCGGCCGTTGTGGCGATTCTTGGGGGAGGCCTATGTCCAGCAGTGGACGTTCATCGGCTGAGATGATGATGATGACTATTACTAAGGGCATAGAGGACTGATATACCTACTTTTACTTTAAATATCCATAGAATTACCTAACTATTATGTGCAGTTATAAACTATACGGTGAAATTGATAGCATTAGCATCCTTTTAAACTAAGAGTCTACCCATCAAACTGAACAACTTTTAAGTTAAAACATCGTAGTTCTATTCTTATCCAATTTCAGTTCTAATCACATTGCAATCCAATTACTATTCAACTGTGCTGAATTCCGCATCGCGCTAAACTCTATGTAACTGACAGCCTTTAACATCTGAGTGATCTGTCAAAACGGTTCTAACGGCTGTCATGAGCTGTACCGCGATTAGCGCAATACCAAATGTATCAAAAGTTATGGTTCGTACGTAGTCCAATAACGGTTCAATCTCCGAATATTTACCGCAATTGCAGCCCTGATATTGGTTTCTAGATGGTGTCTAAAATGTTTCATTGACTTAATTGGTTAGTTTTAAAAATTTAACCAAGACTTCGTTTGTATGGAGCGCGTATCAAAAACTGTCTCCTTAATAAGCATCACAAAGTCAAAATTGTTTATTCAAAATAATATCACATATTTAACTTTCTGACCTCATATTTTTGAATCTACCACCGCGTCGGAAGGTGTTCCGTTGTAGAGAAGATGCGGCCAGAAACTCTACAACACACTTCTTTTAAACAAAACAAAATATACAAAGTACAATTACATAAATACAATATTAAATTACATAGTGTAACATTGTCAAGACCAGACATTTTAGTCATTCAAATAATCATCGAGTTTATAGTAGCCTTTTTTACAGAGGACTTGTTTAACATAACTTAAACTTATTGTCTATAAAGTTTAGAATATTCTCTGGTATCTTACAAATGTATGTAAGCACAAGCTTATTAGCTTCAAAACGTTTTCATGCCAATTTTTTTTCATTTTATTATCATCCCTTATGTAAAATAGGCTATAAATAAATAAGATAATAAAATAAAAACATTCTATGTCGTAAGATAGGACTTTCAATACAGTCATGCTAGAGGTTGTAAATTCAACACACTGCTTACATATATCTCTAGCTAATAAACTACTCATATTATTTATTTGTCTGTGTGTCTGTACTTACAACTGATCCAGTTTCGAGATAACCCCAATTCGATATGTCAAGTTTTTGTTCAAAATGCAAATATTTTATCCTAGATTTAGGCTTTGCAAGTGGTTTTACTATCAACTTGGCAATGGAGATGTTAAAGTTAAAATCAAAAGGTAAAGAAATAGATCTTAAAGATAAAAACCGGCCAAGTGCGTGTCGGGCCACGCGCAGGATAGGGTTCCGTAGTTGCCCGTCACAATATACGGACTTGAAGGGGGTTTTTTGTTTTATACTACGGTTTAACGGCTAATTAGGTCTAAAAAGTACATTTACAAGTTGGTCGACTATTACTCGTTAAGTTGTAAAGCTTACTTAGCGTCAATAGTTTTCCTTTTAAATTCGTTATATACATTACTGCCGTGAATTTTTTCACGTATCCAGAAACAACCGTTAAGCTGGCAGGGGGGGGGGGGGGGACACTTGACTTTAACAAAAAATTTTACTTCAAAGCTTAATATTTAAAAAATATTTCTCAAGATATTATTTTACCACATTGTCGGCGTGATAAATATGTATACCCATGTCAAATTACAGCTTTCTAGTACTAAGCGTCTCTGAGCTAAGCCGCAGACAGACGAACAGACGGACAGACGGACAGACGGACAGACGGACAGACGGACAGACGGACAGACGGACAGACGGACAGACGGACAGACGGACAGACGGACAGACGGACAGACGGACAGACGGACAGACGGACAGACGGACAGACGGACAGACGGACAGACGGACAGACGGACAGACGGACAGACGGACAGACGGACAGACGGACGGACATGACGAAACTATAAGGGTTCCTTGTTGACTACGGAACCCTAAAAAAGGTCGTCAGGTGCTTCTCCGCGGGACATGGTCGCAAGCATGCTGGCAGCGTTCCCCCTTTGGATAGTCAAACTAATTTTTTGGCCAAGGAAGCTGCCAGCTCTACGGTCACCGGTGGTCTCGTGGAGACCTTGAGAAGTTGCTGTTTTGACTAGGTAGAATAATGCGATATGTTGTAGCATAGTTCCAGTCTACGCCGAAACATACAGTCTTGAAGAATGTAAAAAAAAATAATGCTAGCATGCAACGTCGCGGTATGAGACTAATGTTTTGTCATCTCGCCTCGATGGATTTATATCGTCGTAAAATGTACCTCCGATTCCACATTTATATGCAAAATCTTATTATAAATGGAGATTGAACTTTAAACCGAAATAAACATATATTACCCATACCTACCTATACACATACCTACATAAATTCACGACCGTTCTATTACGGGGTGGCCAGAAACATAACTATAATTACCAACAGCTGAATATACCGTGATATTATGTCAGACAACGTAAAGTGGACAAATAAACGATTTTTAATTTAATTTAATTTAATGATTTAATTTTTTATTTAAGCCGTGGTGGTCCAGTGGCGAGTAACCTTGCCTGCCGTGCAGGAGGCGATGGTTCGATCCCCGTCCAGACCGACTCGTACCAAAGAGTTTTTCGGAATTTATGTACGATTTGTAACACCACTAGCTTTTCGGTGAAGGAAAACATCGTGAGGAAACCTGCATGCTTCAATTTCGAGGCATGTATTGTATCCACTGTCCATTACAAGTTTCGACGGGCTCACTCCCCGTCACACTGGACAGTTTCGGTACTACTGGTGAAACTTGGATGTTCTGAGGTTTCAGAATATCTCTGACTACCCCCTCGGGGAATATCGTCGTGAGCATATGCTTATGCTTAATTTAATTAATCTCGCCCCATGTACACCATGATCATCACATCATGATCACGATGATCATCATGATGATTACACCATGATGTTAACTTAAGAGAAGTTTATTCCGAATGCGAAAATGCGCGCTGCATACAAACGAAGTCTGGTGATATTTTCAATACTAACCAATAAAAATCAATGAAATTTTTCAGAGACAATCTAGAAACTAATTCCTATGCTTGTATGAAGTCAGATTTTCGTTTAAATGTACAGTTTTAATGCTAGGATTAATTTAAGATTTGTATGGAAATCTTTGAGGCACTGTAATTTTAAAACTATACATTTTAACGAAAATCGGACTTGATACAAGCACAGAAATTAGTTCCTAGATTATTTCTGAAAAAATTTTATTGACTTTATTTGGTTAATATTGAAAATATCACCAGACTTCGTTTGTATGGAGCGCGCTCCGAATTATATTCCCTTAAATTCTTTTTATACTTACATTAGATCACGGAATGCTTCAGTCCATGAAACGTGGAGAAGAAATTGGTTGTTCCATGTTTGGGAACAGCTGGTGTTATCTCTCGATTTTAATATTAGTCCCATAATGAAAGTTGTTCAGTTTGATGGTTCATAAGCACCCGATAAAGTATACAGGGTGTTACAAAAGTAAAAATTAAAAATGTAAAACTTTTAAGGGGGTTGTTTAGACCATCACATTGAACAACTTACACTATGGGACCGACATCGAAATTGCGAAAAAAAAATCAGTTGTCCCATCATTTAGCTCGAGTAGATTTGTAGTTTAGTATGGAACATCACTTTGATGGTATAAACCACCCCCATAATTTTTTTATTTTTGTAACACCTTGTATAACGCATCAAGTTTACACCCTGTATAAAAACAACAACCAAATGTAAAGTAACAAAATTCTTGACCAAAAGGAAATAGAGTTGTGTATTTATCGATATTACAGAAGTAACTATTATCTCGAACGTTCCCTCTGAGAGTTGGGAACTAAGTCGATAGTTGGTTCCTTCTCTAGGGACCACTTCTCTTAGATGGACTTTATAAAGGGTCCTTCTTAATATGCTGACACTTTTTTAAGGGGATGATCAGACCGTCAAACTGAACATCTTTCTCTATGGGACCAACATCGAAATCGCGAAAAAAATATCAGTTGTCCCATACATGTGGCTATCGTAGGTTTGCAGTTTTGTATAGAACAGCTGATTTTTATTTCGCGATTTTGATGTCGGTGCCATAGAGAAAGTTGTTCAGTTTGACGATCGAATCATCCCCTTAAAAAAGTGTTAGCATATTAAGAAGGACCCTGTATACAAGGTGTTACAAAAATGCAAATAATCATTTAAGGGGGTGGTTTAGACCATCAAACTGAACAACTTTCACTATGGGACCAATATCGAAATCGCGAAAATAAAATCTGATCTTCCATACTAAACTACAAATGTACCCGAGCTAAATGTATGGGACAGCAGATTTTTTTTTCGCGATTTCGATGCTGGTCCCATAGTGAAAGTTGTTCAGTTTGATAGTTTAAAAAACCCCCTTAAAAGATTTAAATATTTATTTTTACTTTTGTAACACCTTGTATAGTTGGGACCAGGGGTAAGATGGCCTTGGGGTCTAGAAACTTTTGACCCCGAACCATTATTAGGTACCTACAAACAGAGTCCGACTTAATCTGCTGACACATTTTTAAAGAGATGATCAGACCATCAAACTGAACAACTTTATCTATAGGATCGACATCGGATTCGCGAAAGAAAGTCAGCTGTTCCATACAAAACTGCAAATCTACTTGTCCGCCACCGCCACACGTCTCTTCTGTATAAACCGTGGCTTAGGGCTAAGACACATTTACCGACGGCAACCGACGGCGGGCCCATACAAAAATTACATTTAGTATCGGAAACCGTCCGCCATCAACGCGGCGACGACAGTTCCTTACAATGTCCCATACAAAACTGCTGTACCTACCCGTCTCAAATGTATGGGACAGCAGATTTTTTTTTTGCGTTTCCTGAGATTGGCTCCATAGTGAAAGTTGTTCAGCTTGATGGTCTGAGTTCACTTGAATAAATCAAAGTTTTGTCGAATCCGGTGTTAGAAATAAATCAACGGCAAAATAGTTAGTATAAGAGATAGATGTACTTTTTGTTATCATCAGCTGCAAGGCTGATTCAGTATTCATAAGGTGTAGAGCAGCTCTGTGATGGGGATGGACCAGGTCTGCCTGCATAACTCCAGTCTTTTTAGGAGTTACAGCAGTTCAAAGGTCCAACCTTTTGACGGCTGTATCTCTTGACCGACTGACAAACCATGCCAGTTTGTACTGTTCGCATAACTACAGTGCATTATTACAATAATACCTGCATATTAATGCATATTCATTTTTTGCAACCATAACAGATCTTTGAACGAATGTAACTCCTGAACCGACAGGAGTTATGCAGGCAGACCTGGTCCATCTCCATCACAGTGATGCTGTACACCCTATAAATACAAAATCAGTCTTGCAGGTGAATTTTTTTATCGGGCATAGGCCCACCACACATTCCCACTGCTATAACTCCTGTGAACCAGGATCAACAGCGGCGACCATTCACAACACTAGACAATGAAGTCCAGCGAGCCCGAGGGATGAGTCTAATCTGTCTTGGAACCCGTAATTATTTAATTAAAGAAGATAGGAGAAGTAGGGAAAAAAATCCGACTTAACTCCATTGTAAACGGGAGACAGCAATAAGAAAGAAGCAAGGCCAGAGAGCCAATTCCAGAGATCATTTACGGCAGAATTGAAGACCCTACCGCAAAAGCACCAAATAAATAAAAATTTTTGTATTTCAAATCTGTTTGTTCAGCGATTTTGTATCAGTCCTACGGAGCGACTGGAACAAATGTAATTTAGATTAAGTGCACTTAAATAAATAATGTAAATCAAGAACTCTTTTCTACCATCCTACGGCAACATCTATCGTCACCCCCTAAACATTACCAAAAAACAGAAAAAAAAGAGGAACATAACATTGTACTGAAACTATGACTAAGCCTTGCAGATGATAATAACAAAAAATACGTCTATCTCTTATACTAAGTGTTAACTCAATAATCGATCATATCTAGATAGCAATATCTGACACATCGCTCACGACCGGCTGCTATCGATGCCTTCTATTCATAACTTAACATTATTTATTATTTCACTATCTGAGACTTAGATCCACAGAGAAATGTCACGCTCAGGTTTAGATCCGAGACTAATGTTACACATTTATAATATTTGATTGTCTAGATCATTGTATATTTATGTGTGTCATTCACTTTGACTAATTATTATAAGGACTAGCCTTGCGGTAGCATTTCCCCTCTGCCACGGTATAAGCACAATTGATCTTGTGCATTTACATTCAATTTTACACCTTATCACTAAACGAGACAGCCTATAATTGCGAAATAATAACTTCGAACTTAGAAATTTTGGGGTTCACACGAGACTACTTTTCATGATTTTTAACATTCAAAATTAGAATCTAAAGTTATGGGGAATAAAATCCAAAGTTGCGGATTTTATGTTACCTCGCCCCCCGCAAAAAGTGGCAGAAATGTTTGTTAGTAGAATTACACGCGTAACCAGTCCACATATAAATAGTTAAAGGTCATTCATTACCATCACTCACACACACAGTATTTCAGAGATGTGTCTACTTGTCGTCTATGTATAATAAAACCGGTAAAACCGGCTACTCTAGGGTTCCGTACCACACTCTCCACACACTCCGTAACTTATAACTATCTAATTTATAGCTCTGTATAGTATCATTTATTTTTATTAAATATACTATATATTATTGGATACAGAACCTTAGCTTAAGAATTTATATTGTAATAGTTATTAGGTCGTGTTATGTTGTAGAGTTTCTGGCCGCATCTTCTCTACAGCGACAACACGTTCCGACGCGGTGGTAGCTTTAAAAAAGATTTTACGTTTGATAAGTGTGCTGCAAGCTCCTATACCTCAGAGGAAGGATCTCCATAGAGTCCGCATAAATTTACGATTGTAGTTAGTCTCTTTTGTCTTATGACGTACCTTTAATAGTAGAAGGAGATGGAACTATAGATATTTGTTTATGCGGCTGTCCACTTTTTTTTGAGCTAGTGTGAGTGAAAAGTGACCGTAAACATAAGGCCATATGTCACTTGGTGCCTTTTGTCCATACTACTTGACACCACACACTCAAACCTAAACGTCAAAAAAAGTGAACACTTTACAATTGGTATGGCTCACTCTATTAGGTATAATCTCTTTGTCCTATACCTATGAATAAATTATTTTGACTCTGACTTTGACATTGACCACACAACATTTTAACTTACAAAAAATGTTTGGTTTTCTCCGGGACCTTTAGCACGAGACCGACTCACACTTGGCCGGTTTTTATTATTTGTTGTTATACTGTAGAGTTTGCTCTATAATCACACCAAGTTTGACGCTTGTGTGTATTTCCGTTTTGACGATAGAGCGAGAAGAAAAAACGTTGATGAAAACTATACTCCATTCGAAATAGCAAAGAAATTTTAAGGCTATTTTGCATTACAGAAACAGAGATTTGAAACACTTCCTCTCACTTATTCTTAGAACAGCTTTAGTAACGTCCAAGATTATGTCGGATAGTATATGTATCCAATAAATTAATTACATTTGGTAATCAGAATTGGCCAGAAAGCTAAATTGAAATCGGAAAATCTCGTCGTCCTTATTTGGAATGAAGTATAGTTAATTATTATGTTTATGAAATTTTTTGTGTTTCGTACCCAAAGGGTGAAAACAGGACACTTTTCATAAGCCTACGTGGTCCTAAGTTTTCATCACCGTTTTTTCTTCTCGCTCTATCGTAAAAACGGTAATAAGTAGAAGCGTCAAACTTAGTGTGATTATAGAGCAAACTCTACAGTATAACAACAAATAATAAAAACCGGCCAAGTGTGAGTCGGTTTCGCGCTAAAGGTCCTGGAGAAAAAAAGAATCGTTTTTGTAAGTTAATATGTTGTGTGGTGTAATACGGAACCCTCGGTGCGCCAGTAGCCCGACTCGCACTTGGCCGGTTGTTTAAGTTATAGCAGCATTAAACATGTATAAGGTATCGGTTAAGTCACATCTCACGACCTGTCAGTTCGATCGTCCCTCCCCCCATCCCCTCCCTCCGTCCCCAGGGAGCGTTTGTCGGACCCACTTTGTACATAATAGAGTCAATAATAACCATTGACGTAGAATACTATGGACGCCGGGTCTAGTAAAAAATACTCGAATAAAGTGTCCGAGATATACACAAACCTAAGTACGTATAGTAATAATAAGTACCCAGACTTCTTAATATGCTGACACTTTTTTAAGGGGATGCTCAGACCATCATACTGAACAACTTTCTCTAAGGCACCAATATCGAAATCGCGAAAAAAAAATCTGCTGTCCTATACAAAACTGCAAACCTACTCGAGCCAAATGTATGGGACAGCAGATTTTTTTTACGCGATTTCGATGTTGGTCCCATAGACAAAGTTGTTCAGTTTGACGCTCTGAGCATCCTCTTAAAAAAGTGTCAACATATTAAGAAGGACCCTGTATAAACCAACTAAAAACATTGAAAATGCTGAAATTATTTTCCGTCCCACTCCCCCATCGGGGCACGTCGCGCTCGTAGTCGCCCGATCAAACGAAGACTGATGCGTTATTCGTTCTCTTTTTTACTTTTTCGTTCTCTTTTTATTCGGACACTTTTGAGCGCGGACCCTCCGTCCAGTAGTGGTAAGTCAATGATAATAAATTTTATGTTTTGGGGTATTTAGATTGACACAGGAGACCGATTGCATAAACATAAGCTTATTAATTCTTATCCAATTTCAGTTCTAATCCCATTTCAATCCAATTACTATTCAATTGTGCTGAATTCCGCATCGCGCTAAACTCAATGTAACTGACAGCCTTTAACGTCTGAGCGATCTGTCAAAACGGCTCTAACGGCTGTCATGAGCTGTACCGCGATTAGGTGATTCAGCCTGCAATGTCTTAGCCATCTGGGGAAAAACGCACAAAGTGACATATCACTAGGTGTCCCCCGTAGGAATCGAACCCACGACCTCCGTGTCAAGAGCCCTCTTGGCAACACCAACATAAAATGTAGTAATGGAGTTTGCTTGGCGCCATTGCTCTTGTTGTGTTTCGTGTTATTTGAAATTCGTAAAAAGTTGGTTTTAGTGATATTTGTGACATAATTTCGTGCGGACTGTGTACCAAACAGTTGCGTAAAGCGACCGACGTAACAGGAATCTCAAATAAATACGATAACAGAACATAAGTTTTGGTTCAAGTTAACTCATCCATGGTCATTTTGGCGGCAACGCGCGAGCTTACGAAATCGACCACAGATTCATCGTTATCTATCATTCAATCATCAAAATAAAGAATATAAAGAAAAAAATAACGAATGGCTCAAAAGGACTAGTATCCAGAGCCGTTAAAGAAATTATAAAAAAAAATTTTAGTTATGAAAAATGTTGTATTTCCGATTCCGCCTTCCATATTGGTACGGTGCTTGTGCGTGTAACTAACTCTGGTGTAAAAATAACTAAAATTAACCTCCAGTGCTGCAAACAAGACTTTCCTTTACATGGAACCACTCCTGCCACCAGAAAAACTACAGTCCACTAAAACCTCTCCAGCGGAGCCGAATAAAACACCGGTAGGTGTGGACTGGTTACGCGTGTAATTCTACTAACAAACATTTCTGCCACTTTTTGCGGGGGGCGAGGTAACATGAAATCCGCAACTTTGGATTTTATTCCCCATAACTTTAGATTCTAATTTTGAATGTTAAAAATCATGAAAAGTAGTCTCGTGTGAACCCCAAACGTTCTAAGTTCGAAGTTGTTATTTCGCAATTTTAGGCTGTCTCGTTTAGTGATAAGGTGTAAAATTGAATGTAAATGCACTAGATCAATTGTGCTTATACCGTGGCAGAGGGGAAATGCTACCGCAAGGCTAGTCATTATAATAATTAGTCAAAGCCGGTAGGCCACGTTACCTACAAGCCGAATACTCTTAACCATTTAACCACTGCAATACTTGAAGGTGAAGGCGACTGTACAATGTAATATAGATTGACGTGCAGGGTGTGAGAGAGTGATTGATCGACTCAGAATAAAGCAACAAACAGAGCTCTGTCAGTCACGTGACTGTCTAATTCTTTGTACCTTCACATACGCGATGAATCTTATGAGACAGCAACTTTTATACCTAAGAGGAAGGATCTCTCTTTAAGACTAGAGTGAGCCATACCAATTGTAAAGTGTCCACTTTTTTTGACGTTTAGGTTTGAGTGTGTGGTGTCAAGTAGTATGGACAAAAGGCACCAAGTGACATATGGCCTTATGTTTACGGTCACTTTTCACACACACTAGCTCAAAAAAAAGTGGACAGCCGCATAAACAAATATCTATAGTTCCATCTCCTTCTACTATTAAAGGTACGTCATAAGACAAAAGAGACCAACTACAATCGTAAATTCATGCGGACTCTATGGAGATCCTTCCTCTTAGTTTTATACACAGGCACAGAATAGGTAATAGTTACTACATCTACATACAGAACAGCCACTCCCCGCCCCCTCTGACTTCAGATACCCCCCCTCACCTCATACTTTCTAGGGACACTTTAGGAGAGCCGAGCAAGGGAATGCAATCAGGCGCTTGCATTTGATGGCAATGGACCACATTACATTTTAAGAAAGGTACAAAAATAAGAAAACCATTTGAAGATTATGTAATTCAAAGCTTATATCAAAATTATCAGATTTTTCTATCCATTATTTCTCGAGTTATTTGAAAAATACTGAAAAATATAATAGAGGTTGAATGAGGTTTTATTCCTTTGCCTGCTTGGCTTTTCTATTGTATTTGACAGTTTTTATTTTTAATGTTATTGCGGCCAAGGTATCTTAGCCATAAATCCTACATTTTCCAGAAAATTCAAAAGTAAATTAAAAATAGAAATATCGGTCAAAAATAAAAGCTGAAAAATACGTATCTCTTATTTTTTAACCTATTTTTATATTTTTTATTAAAAACAGGTGGTTAAAAAAATGTTATATTGTCAATTAAAGCGAGCCATTTTTATTGTTTTTTTTTTGTTTGACACAAGACACCACTGGCTTTTCGGTGAAGGAAAACATCGTGAGGAAACCTTCATGCTTCAATTTCGAGGCATGTATTGTACCCACTGTCCATTACAAGTGGCGACGGGCTCACCCCTCGACACACTGGACAGAGTTTCGGTACTACTGGTGAAACGTGGATTTTCTGAGGTTTCAAAGTAACTCTGACTACCCCTTCGGGGAACATAGTCCTGGCGCGGTCCGAAGGGTTGCGCAATCATCATAATCTGTGTTGTGTCATGTGCAATAAAGTGATTTACCCGTCATATTTTATTATTAGTGACCCCCCCCCCCCACTTTCAGGCTGCGCCTGACATAGTCGTGAGCATATGCTTATGTTAATGTATTAAAAAGCTGATTTTTTTCGCGATTTCATGTTGGTCCCATATTGAAAGTCATTGGACATCCCCTTAAAAAACATATTAAGTACATAGATTTTAAAACTCGCTATCAGTTGGACCCAATACAGTAAACCTTGGGGTATTATCATAACTATTGGATTAATTGGATTTCGAACAAAGGACATTCTATCAGATTATCACGGCGTCGCTTTGTTTATATTAACAACTAGCAGCCCGTCCCGGCTTCGCACGGGGTAGACAAATAAATTTAAGACTCATTTTTCTACACCTTCGGTTACATTGTTCAAATTTTACCAAGGATCCCTAATTTTTTTCAAAATGAAATGTAGCCTATGTCAAATTGGAAGAATGTAGCCTTCTATTGGTGAAAGAATTTTTTAAATCGGCCCAGTACTTTTTGAGACTATTCATTACAAACATACAAACATACAAAAATAGGTACAAATCTTTCCTCTTTATAATATTAGTGTAGATATACAAGAAGCTTAATACAGGATGTCAAATTAAACGCGTTACATATTTTAGAGGGTGCTTCAGAAAACTATATGCACGAAATTTCAAAATAAAATGGCATACTTGCATACATAAATTCCCTCTAACATAGTCTAAGGTGGACAGAAGCCCTGCAATAAAAACAAGAATTAAGTGTTTCCAATTGACTTTGAGCGCAGATATCTCGAGACAGAAGCATTATATCGATTTAGTTTCTATGGGAGTTTTGTTTCATTGGACAAGACCTATCCAACGACACCTCACTCGATTTATAAATTACCAGAGTTTACCCGCGACTTCGTCCGCACAAATTATATACCAGATTTTAAGCTATAGAACAAAAAAAGTTTCATCAAAATCGGTTCAGTAGTTTTTGCGTGATTCTGTTACAAACATACAAACAAACAGACGGACAAAAATTCTAAAAAGGTTGGTTTGGAGTCCGGGATACCTAAAAACCATATCGAAATCTTTTTCGTGTAAATATCAATGTACAGACACACTTTTGTTACAGTTTTATGATAGTTAAGATAAGATATGGGAAAATATAATTAATGGGTCGGGAAAAAATGTTTTTTTGGGATATATTTCTGGTTTTGGGTTACTGTTATCTGTCTTCATGCCAAATTTCGATTCAATAAGTTCAAAAATGAGCGAGTTATTGAGGCGGTGCATACAGACAAACAGACAGACAGAATGGACGAAAGTATAAGGGTTCCTTGTTTGACTACGGACCCCAAAAAAAATTGAGACAAAAATTACAAAATGCATGTATGCATATGCTCAGGGTAGTCAGAGATATTCTGAAACCTCGGAACGTCCACGTTTCACCAGTAGTACCGAAACTCTGTCCAGTGTGACGGGGAGTGAGCCCGTCGCCACTTATAATGGACAGTGGGTACAATACATGCCTCGAAATTGAAGCATGCAGGTTTCCTCACGATGTTTTCTTTCACCGAAAAGCCAGTGGTGTTACAAATCGTACATAAA
Source organism: Agonopterix alstromeriana (assembly GCA_963924505.1). Classification (NCBI taxonomy): domain Eukaryota; kingdom Metazoa; phylum Arthropoda; class Insecta; order Lepidoptera; family Depressariidae; genus Agonopterix; species Agonopterix alstromeriana. The sequence continues at coordinate 8,668,783 of OZ004688.1, forward strand.
TTCCGAACAACTCATTGGTACGAGTCGGCCTGGACGGGGATCGAACCATCGCCTCCTGCACAGCAGGCAAGGTTACTCGCCACTGGACCACCAATTTCGGCCAAGAACTTTAAAAATAAAGACGCTAAATAACTTTTTCTCTCGTCGAAGAGCTTTCTAAACTTCATCTAAAATCCAAAAAGTCATTACTCTACGTTAAAACACAAAGGAAAACGACCTCTATTACTTCGAACTACAGTTCTATTTCGAAATTAGAAATATTGAAGCTATTAGTAGCTGTTTTAATTCTAATTTTCATATTCTCTTACTTTACTCGCAATTGAAAATAACTCTTACCATCTAAAATTTTAGATTGCAATTAGCATGACTAAAAGTATGACATAATTCGTTCTGGAATTATTATCTTTGTTTCAAGTCATTCAGAGTTCTGTTTCGCGTAAAACAATGGAATCTGATATTAATGCGTTACACAATAAAATTGAATATCGCAATGCGCCTTTAATGGGTCTTTCCTTTGAGTTCGAAATTCAAAATAATGCTTTCAGTATATTTTATACCTCGCAGGTTGATAGCTGATAGGCAAAATGATGTAACCTTAAAAGCCTATTAATAGCTGATTTTTTTTATAATTCAGAATATAATATAATAGAATAAAATAGAATAATTTATTTTCCAGAATATGGTACAATTGTTCATAAATTCAGCTTATCCAATATATTCTGGCCCTAATGGCGTGAAAATATTTGTAGATATGGTAATAAATAGAATACAGAGAATACATCGAATTTAAAGAATAAGATAGCTATACCTATTGTACGGGCTACACCTGTAGTTGATAGTGATAGTTGATAGTAAAGTAAAATGCCGAAAAATATGATAAAAGAAGAGTTTATTGAATTAACTGATTTATGCTAGTATGGAAATGATTGCTATGAGAGCACGCGGTTCGGCTACCAATCGTGAACTGAATTGTGTAAAATAAAAGTATCGAACCACGCGTTGATTGATGACTCGACTATATAATAAAAATGCACGGTTGCACCGTACATGTTCCCAGGCCAAAGAAGGGAGGCTTGAGAGGATAGATGATGAAATGATATTGATGGTGATGAGACTATGCTCCTAACAAGGTGATTGAACAATGCGCCTTATGTCTATGATGATTCTTATGCTATTAGAGACCCGTGTCACTAAAATCAAATGCCAACGGTAGCGTTTGTTTATTAAGAACACTCGCGCTTGTACACTTTACACTTGCACTAGAGGGCTCAGCCCGTTCAATGGTACACTTACAAGTACACTTGCACATCACATTAGCACTAACACTATCACGGGAGGCGGTCAATCCGCGCGGACGGGGGGTGGGCAGGGCAAGGTGCACGGATCTGCGCCGCGCGCGTCGCACGCGCCACACTATGCATGCTGCTGCTGCTGCAGCTGCCGCTCCCACCAGCACGTAGATCACCGTGTAGTGGTGTATGTCGTGATATGATATTTGATTCACTTCAGGCGATTGCGCCTTCAGTTTCTGTATCTGATCATTTATCTCTTTCATATACTCTTGATTGTCTGTTATTTCTGATTTTACCTTGCTCACAGGGATGGTTAAATTAATAATGTTATTAATAGAAGGAATGTCCGGCGTAACGATTTCTGCTTGCGTTTGCACTTGGGACATCTGACGCCGCTGTGACGGTACGGTGAATGACTCGCCTTTGATAACGCAGCTTTCTTGTAGACTGATAATGCCGGCCTTGCTGACTCGTTCAGAAGTAACTTGATCTGAACATATGATCCGAAGTGGGCATTGACCGCAACAAAAGTATAGGTACGAATTTATACTACTCAATTGTATCCATTTGTCATAGCAACGAGTAGTATGGTAAATACATTCGTTCGATGTTTGATCTCTGAGGCATAAGTTTTTGTCCGACTTCATGTGATAAACTGGTGTTTGTAATTCACATAGTTGAGTTACGGGATCGAAGGATATACATGTATTTAGCTCTTTATCTGATAGCGGCACGAAAGTATCCTTGTGGATGTTTATTGCTACCTGTTCCGCGATAGTAGCGATGCTGATCATATTGTTTCCCACTTGCTGCGGTATTGTGATCATTTTATAAATTTCAAAACTATCCCGGTCAATGAGCGGTATGCTAATTTCGAATATTAGGTAGTCTTTGGTTATTCTAGTTCGGACCTTTAATAATTGATATATCTTGATAAGGTCTGTCTGAACATTTTGAATAGGTAGTGATAATTCTTTTGATATCTGTTGGGAAATGATGTTTAATTCTTCTCTCAGCTGATTCGGTGTTATAAGATGTAGGTCGAACTGGCCATGATAAATATTAGTGACTGTGTCAATTAGAGATTTTTGGATCCCTTTTAAGTTCATCGCCAGATTGTTAGCGATGATGGCATAAATTGCAAAGTCGCTCGTCTCCGCGCCTTGCTGTACGGCATTGCTTAGTACTTTCTTTGTTTCCTCCAGTTCGTTAAGGTGTTGATTGAAGATCTTATGTTGTTTTACCATCGTACTTTCCATACGTTTCAGCAAATTGAATTCAGCTTCGAGTACAGAAGTTTGGTTCTTCCATAGTGCTCCAAGATGTTTTTGATTTTCCCTCACTAATTTTATATCCTTTTGATACTGATCGGCGAACTTTTGATCTAAAACGCCGAAGAGACTGTTTGCCACGTATCCTACGCCATCGATAAGGCCACGACGTAATCGCACATGTGAGCCAAAGTGTTGACTAAGGAACATGTCATTGTAGTATTGTAGTTCGATATAGTTGTGACGTAATTGTAAGGGGATCACGTCACAATGAATACGTCTCTTTGTCTTTAGACACCTGTCTTCTAGATTATTTATATATTTATCTAATAAATTTGTGCTCTCCCAATATGGCTCTAAGTTGTAATATACTACAAGCTTCCACACATCTCGAATCAGGTGCATGTTTGCACCTTTGTCGAAATAGATACTGTGATTTGAGTTGATGTTAGTTATATTGTAGGCGCAGGAAGCTGATGATACTAACATAGTCATTAGCATTAAAACCGTGGTGAAGAGACTGACTGAAGGCCTTGCTTTAGGTACCTTTAGCCTTTCAGGCGACGATACAGTTTCAGCATGAATTGTGTCCTCCTTTGATTGTTTGCTACTTGGTTGCTCGTCGTTCACGGGTAAGATAGATAATTTTGTGATAGGTCTTTTCATAATTCCGTTTTTAGTTCTGACGGAGACAACTCTGACTAATCCATCCTGTCCAGGATGAAGGATGACAACTCTGCCTAGTGCCCATTTTGCTGCTGGTAAGTTGGCTTCATGTATGAGCACAATATCGTTTTCCTTGATATTGGATTTAGATGTCTGCCATTTTGATCTAGTCGACATTTGTGTTAAATATTCCGATTTCCAGCGTTTCCAGATGTCGTGGAATATTTTTTGTGTTAACTGCCATCTTGTACGAGCGTCCCTTTCTGTTTCGATGATGTTCAAAACAGGACCACTGGACAAGAAGTGCGACGGAGTGAGATAATCCAAATCGTCTGGGTCTTCCATGAGGGCACATAAAGGTCTAGAATTAAGACACGCTTCCAATTGTGCTAAGAGCGTGCTGTACTCTTCGTAGGTGAGTTTTTGTTCTCCTACGACGCGACGTAGATGATATTTAAGACTCTTTACTGCTGCTTCCCAGAGTCCTCCAGCGCTCGGCCAAGATGGAGCGTTGAAGTGCCACTCTATGTCCATCATACTGATCTCTGATAGGAATTCTTCGTTTACTATTGATTTTAACTCCGTAAACTCTCTTTGTATAGTGTTGTTTGCTCCGATGAAGTTAGTGCCGTTGTCGCTCCATATATGCTTCGGGGCACCTCGTCTAGCTGCCATGCGACGTAATGCTGCCAGGAATGCTGATGTTGATAAGTCCGACACCAACTCCAGGTGTACGGCTTTCGTCACCATACAAACAAACACTGCAATATAGCCTTTAGTGGTCTTTATCCCTCGACCCTTGTTTGACTTGACGTCCACGTATCCAGTATAGTCGACGCCTGTTTGATAAAAAGCTCTCGTTGGGGTCACCCTTGATTGGGGTAGATCGCCCATTAGTTGGTGTTCTTTTACTGGGTTATGTCTTCTGCAGGTTACACACGATCGAAGTCGTTTCTTTACAGCTCGGTTCCCTCCTATAATCCAGAAAGTTTGGCGTAACCATGCTGATGTAATACGTGGGCCTCCATGATAAGTCATTTTATGCGCATGATCAATTAAAATGTCTGTAAAATGACTGCTGTGTGGGATGATGAGAGGATACATCATGCTTTGGCTTATGTTCGCATTTTTAAGCCTACCACCGACTCGTAATAGCCCCTCTTTGTCGAGAAATGGATTTAAAGACAGTGTTTTGCTTTTTGAATCGACAGTACCATTTTTCTTTAGGCTTTTTATTTCATCGGTAAATTCTGATTGCTGAATATTTTTTACAATAGTCGATTGTGATCTTCTGTATTCGCTTATTGTAAGGTACGATGGCTTATTATTGTCTCGACGTACAATACGTAAAATCCAAGCGAGTACTCGGATTGCGCGCGTCAGGTTGCTATGTCTACGTATGACGTCACCTACTATGTCAGTACTGCATGACGTTGTCGAGGCGTTTGCGTTCTTCACGTCACTGTGTGGCGTCATTGATAAGAGCGTTTGCTTTATTTGTTTGACTTCTTGATTTGTTTCATAATTGATCGATGTTGGTTGATTGTCAAACGTTGATAACCAAGTTGGCCCGGTCCACCAGAGAGGATGATGCTTAAGCTGTTTTGCTGTAATACCTCGACTAGCGCAGTCTGCCGGGTTCTCAGTAGTGTTGACGTAATTCCAACAATCGGCTGGTATGATTGGTGTTATTTGTGCGACGCGGTTTGCTACGTATGTCTTCCAACGCCCGGGGTCCCCTTGGAGCCAACCTAGAACGGCCGTGGAGTCTGACCAGCCATAAATCCTGACGTTGTGTTCAGGCAGGCATGCTAGTACGTTGCTCATCAGTTTTGATAATAAGAAGGCACCATTTAATTCAAGGCGGGGTAATGATACTGTTTTATTTGGAGAGATGAGCCTTGATTTTGCTGCTACTAACGTTACTGATGATGATGGCTTATGAGTTTTCTTAATTCTGCAATATATGACGCATGCGTATGCTTTGATCGATGCGTCACAAAAGCCATGCAACTCTATACTGTCATTTTTGCTCGTTTTCAGCCACCTTGCAACTTTAATATCGTTTATCTGCTCTAAATCGCTTTTGATTGTGTCCCAGTCTTTGTTGATTTTTTCAGGTAATTTGCTATCCCACTGTAGCTCTTTATGAAGCCAGACTTCTTGAAATAAGATCTTAAGTTTTGTGGAGACGGGTGACAACCATCCGAGAGGGTCAAATATTTTCGAAATATCTGACAACAGTTGCCGTTTTGTTGCTTGACCGGGAGACGTATCGATTTTTAATTTAAATTCAAATTGGTCGGTTTTAGGACACCAACGCAATCCTAACGTTTTTGTTGATTCTTCGTGCTTGAAATCGAAGACCTGTTGATAATTTTGCTGTGCTGTGTCAACTCCTTCTAATAGTTTTTGATTGTTAGAGTTCCACTTCCTTAGATTGAAGCCACCAGATCTCAGGAGTTTTGATAAGTCAGATTGAAGCTGCTTTGCTGTTTGAAGACTGTGGCTGCCGCTTAATAGGTCATCCATGTACAGATCTTCTTCCAGGACCTTACCAGCTGGACTGCAGGTGTAATTGTGACCCTCATCACTTGCTAACTGTTTAAGAGTCATCATGGCTAAGAACGGCGCTGCTTTTGTGCCGTAGGTAACCGTTGCTAATTGATAATCCTGCAGAACATCCCTAGAAGAGTCCCTCCATATGATTTTCTGGTACACCTGGTCTTCCAGGTGTAATTCGATCTGCCTAAACATTTTCTCAATGTCAGCTGTAAATGCGAACTCGTATTGTCTCCACTTCAAAATTAATTTTGATAAATCTTGCTGTAAGTTCGGACCCCTGTACATAACGTCATTCAAACTATGGCCAGTCGATGTTTTCGCTGACGCATTGAAGACGACTCGAAGCGATGTAGTAGTGGAGTCCGCGCGCCGCACACAATGATGAGGTAAATAGCAGTTTGGTGTCTTGTTACCGCTCGAGTCCGATGACCGCTGCATATGACCTAGTTCGATATATTCGTGAATAAATGATTTATAGTCACGAGCTATATTTTCGTTTCGTACAAATTTGTTTTCTAATTGTCGAAACTGTGCGACTGATTTTGCTTTAGAGTCTCCTAAAAGCTCCTTATGATTTGGTTTCAGGGGCAGTCTCACGATATACCGACCTTCATCATTGCGTGTGGTTGTTGCTTTGTAAAATTGGACGCACTGATCGTCTTCTTGTGACATGCTTGTGGTCTCCGTGATAACATCTTCTGTGTTCCAGAATCGCTCTAAATCTTCCACGTTGTTTAGTACAACGTTACACTGATAAGACTTTACATTCCCGCATAGGATCCATCCCAGGCGGGTCTGCTGTGCTATAGGTAATGAGTCATTTTCTCTGATTATACCATTTAAAATTATTGATGAGTAAATATCTGCACCTAATAATAAGTCGACGGGGCTGCTAACATTAAATTCTGGATCTGCTAAGTGTATATTTTGTAGAAATTGCCATGTTGGCTTTGGAAATGTGTTGTTAGGTAGGTTGTTTACTAAACTTTTCATAATAGGGACTTCCGTCGTGAATGTATAGTCGCCCTGCGCTGATGAGCATGTAATATGTATAATGCCCTTGCAATTATTTTCTTTAGCTCCTACACCAAAAATCACACCCTTACAACGTTGGCGAGGTAAACCTAGTTTTTGTGCCGCTCTCTCTGATATCAGCGACGTTTGCGACCCTTGATCTATAAGGGCGCGCATGATTTGAAAGGTACCGTCCACCGCTTGCACTTTGATCAATGCCGTTGCTAGGAGGACTTCGGCTATGCTAGTTTTGGGATTTTGTGCCACGTGACTCTCGTGCTGTCGCGGGTTGCCATCAGATTTTGGTGACTTTGCGAACGCCTCATGTAGCAACGTATTGTGGGGTTCTTTGCACTCATGGCATCGTTTTTCTGAAATGCAATCATTTCCGTTGTGGTTGTATAAACAATTGTTGCAATATTTTAATTTCGCAACTAAATTTTTCTTTTCGCTCGATTGCAATTTCAAAAAATCATTACAGTGGAATAATCCGTGCGCTTTATTGCACAATGGACATCCGGTGTACTTCATCGAACGATTTTTATTTGATGGTTGCTTGAATGTTTTGATAGGAGGTGATGATGATGATCCTTTATCCTTGCTGCTCGCGAAGGATTTGAAATGTTGTGACGGTTTAGATGGTTCTTGTTTACGCCTTGATGCTTCTAGGGCCGTAAATTTGGATTCTAAGAACTCTAAAAAATCCTTTAGGGTTGGCAAGTCCCTAGGCTTTGCTAATGATTGTATGTAATCGTCATAACTGCTGGAATCTAATTTTTGTGCTACAATGTGAACAACGAGAGGGTCCCATGTTGAGGTATCTACACCAAGGTTTTTTATAGCATAGATACATTCCTTCGTTGTGTCATGAATTTTCTTTATGTTCACTGCTGACTGTTGCTGCATAACAGGCAAATTCATGAGGATATTAACGTGAGAGGAGAAAATAATCTTAGTGTTGTTGTATCTGTGGTTTAGGATGTCCCAACAGACCTTGTAGTTCTCGGAGGTGATGTGAAGATGTTGAACTATCTTTTCAGCTTCTCCTTTGAGCTTGCTTTTGAGAAACTGCATTTTTTGAGCATCGTTTAAGGATCTATTGCTGTGTATGGACTCAATAAATAAGTCCTTGAAGGATAACCACTGGTGATAATTCCCATTGAAGGAGGGAATGTCCATCTGTGGGGTTGATTTTTCCTTGTGTGATACAGACCAAATCTTGCTATTTATGGTCTTTTTGATGAGTCTATATGTTTTTTCTAAATCCTTAAATCGTGCTTCATAATCCGTGTTGTCCTCCGTAGATATTGTGTCGATCTCCCAGTGAAGAGAGTCAATAACCGACCATCTTGATTGAATTGTTCGCAATGTATCCTCAAGTTCCCATTTCTCTGCGTCTTCTTCGAAGTTGATGGTTGACATGGAGTAACGAAAAGCTTTAAAATTGCTTTGCTGTTTACGAAGCATTTCATCTAGCTTAGATGCTTCTACCAATGTTTGTTGTGTGTTCGACTTCGGCGGCTGTTGATGATGAAATGTTGGTTGCGGATTAGATCCGCTAGGGAACTGTGAAGCGGGGCCTGTAGGAGGTCCCATTTGAGTAGCAGGCTTTATCAATGGAGACGTAGGCTTTTGCTCCAGCGTCAGATGTCCTGCTATGAACGCTCTTGTTTCATTGTAGAAACTTCTTGTTTTATGATAATAATCGCTAGTAAAATAGTCGTGATTTTGTTCTTCAAATTGATTCAGCTGATCATGATTACTTTCGAACTCTTGCCAATAAGAGTCCAAAGTTTTTAGCTTCCTGTTGATTGATTCAGGAGTTTTGCGATCTTTTCCATCCTTTTTAAAGTTTGTGAGCAAGGTTTTGATAGCATCCAGTATTTGGACTTGGTTTGCAATGATATTCTCCATCCTGCTGCTTTGGAGTTATTGATAAATGATAAGAGTAAAAAGGAAAGATCTTACTTGATGCTTATATAGCTAGCAAACGTGTCTCGGCTGCTGTGCTGAGTCGTTGGCTGCTTGTCTGTGACGCCGGACTGCTGGTGTCCGTAGGCGAAAGTTGAAGATACCTCGCGCTGCTGTGCGTGAGGGTGCTGTCTTCTGTGGATTGCTGTCCAGAGGGCGCATTAGAAACACTTTCACTGACGCGATTTCGAATGTTCCGAATAATACAGTCTTTTGTGAAGTGATCCCGCCTTTCCGGAGGCTCGAAGGACCATAAAGATGTACGGGCTACACCTGTAGTTGATAGTGATAGTTGATAGTAAAGTAAAATGCCGAAAATATGATAAAAGAAGAGTTTATTGAATTAACTGATTTATGCTAGTATGGAAATGATTGCTATGAGAGCACGCGGTTCGGCTACCAATCGTGAACTGAATTGTGTAAAATAAAAGTATCGAACCACGCGTTGATTGATGACTCGACTATATAATAAAAATGCACGGTTGCACCGTACACCTATACTTACACCTTGTAAGTGACAGTCTAGCAAATCGACGATTAAGAACCCTTTGACTATTTATATGTGGACTGGTTACGCGTATAATTCTACTAACAAACATTTCTGCCACTTTTTGCGGGGGGCGAGGTAACATGAAAACCGCAACTTTGGATTTTATTCCCCATAACTTTAGATTCTAATTTTGAATGTTAAAAATCATGAAAAGTAGTCTCGTGTGAACCCCAAACGTTCTAAGTTCGAAGTTATTATTTCGCCAACATTGAAATCGCGAAAAAAAAAACTGCTGTCCCATACATTTGGCTCGAGAAGATTTGCAGTTTTGTATAGAACAGCAGATTTTTTTTCGATGTTGGTGCTATAGAGAAAGTTGTTCAGTTTGACGGTCTGATCATCCCCTTAAAAAAGTGTCAGCATAAAAAGGACCCTGCATAAATTTGTTGGTTAATTTAAGGTTAGGTTAAGTCGTAGAAAGCGAGTGACTAGAAAAGGTAAATATTAAAAATTAAATAAAAATTTCGAAAACGAGACAGGCTTATAATACGCTAATCACTTTGAGTGCGGTACATGCGGTATTTTTCGTGATTAAGTTGAAATTTCTTACAAAATCTTGCAACTTAGTCAGGCTAAGGTACACACGGCGACACATCAAGCTATACAAAACCAACATAAGCTGGCCGCGTGTAAGTCGAGTAATGTATAACATCGCGCGGCCAGCTTATATTGGTTTTGTATAGCTTGATGTGTCGCCGTGTGTACGATTTTCATACATTTTTATCATATGTCTGTCCCTTTCCAGCATAAGCGGTCAGCGAATCTATAAAATACTCGATCAACAGGTTAGGTTGATAAATTGTTTAATTTATTAATAACAAATAACACCGGTCAAGTGCGAGTCGGGCTACTCGCGCACCGAGGGTTCCGTACCACACAACATATTCACTTTCAGAAAAAAAAGTCACACGTAGCCAGTTTTCATTATTTGTTGTTATACTGTAGAGTTTGCTCTATAATCACACCAAGTTTGACGCTTGAATGTATTACCGTTTTTATAATAGAGCAAGACTACTAGTTTTAAAACCCCCCTTAATTTTGAAATTTTTGTAATTTTTATTATTTGTTAGCAAATCCGCCTTAATAACGCACATTCTGTTAACATTTCAACTGTCTAGCTATTACGGTTAAAAAGTTACAGCCCTAAATAGGTAGGACAGACGGACGGACAACGTAGGTTTATAAAATACGATCCCGTTTTCACCCTTTGAGTACGGAACCCTAAAAATTACACTGCGTTACAGTTAAAACCTTCAAAGGATAACTATCCCCAAAAACCTTAACTAAAAGCCTTACACACCTCCCCCTACGGCCGTCAGTCCACCGCGCATGCGTCAATGTCAGCCTCCGAGCGTCACGTCAGTCCCTCTCCCGCCATACCGCTGCGAAAACGCACCACTCGTCCACTCCACCACACAACCACCTGTTACTAAATACATCGCTTTACTAAACAATACGGTAAGTGATTTTTTTTACAATGAGGTGTAATGTTGATTCCTTGGTCTATCAATGGTGTGTCAAGTTTTTTTTTTGAGGCATGACATTTCGAGATAATTGTCTCATAATAATATTTTCTATGTCAGAGATTTTAAAATGAAAGGATTACAGATATTTTTAATAAAATAAGGTAGTTATTTTTACTAAAAACTCCTTGGTAAACTTAAAATCAACTTAAAATACCTGGCCATTAAGAAAAAATATATTTTTATAATAAATAGAATTTGACATTTACGATATTGCCGTTTCTAATTTCAGCATAAAGTTAGAAAGAGAAGGCAGGTGATTTTGTTTTTTTAAATTAAGCAAAGGTTTTTAGGACAAAAAAAACTTGACATACCGAATTATGTAGGGTTATCGATTTTAAGTTGAATCTTTGATGAGTTACTATTTTTGTTGTTTTGGTTGATCGATAATTTGAAGGTCGATTGTATTGTCGTGAACTTGAGTACGACTGAATTGTTGATGTTAATAATGTATGAATTTATTTGATTACAATGAGACTGGTGATAATATACATCGATGTTTAGGTGAAAATAATATTTAATTTAATTTATTTAAGGCTTACCAACTTTTCTGTTAGGTACACATTCAATTTAAATAATTTTAATTAAAAATCGTACCAAATATAATTCTTAAATAATAGGAAAGCTCAGCATTATAACATGAAAAGACAAAAGACATCAAAATTCATTCATCCCCAATAAACTATTTTAAAATAAAAAATTTAAAAATAAAAAATTTTGACTACGTTAAAAGTGAACTTTAAATAAAAACTGAAATATATTGAAGCGACTGCAATAAATAAATATCTTGTACATTGTCACACAAATTATCTAGTCACATTTAAAGTACCAGAATCTAGCCTGGACTTGTGTTATGATGACTAGACAACGATATAGAATACATATATAGATACAAACATCCATGACTCGGGTACAAATATTCATATTCATCAGACAAATATTTGTCCCTTACGGGATTCAAACCCGCGATCCTCGGCACAGCAGGCAGGTTCACTACAGACTGTGCTATCGGGCCGTGCAATAGTCGGGACCCATTAAATATTATTTAATGGGTCCTGACTATTGCAGTCGCTTCAATATAAAATTTGATCCGGTCTAGAATTTTTTATTTTATACTTTTTAGTTAGACATGGTTGCTAACCAACTTTAAATCGTTATAAATCCTAAATGGTCCAGTCGCAGTCCTTTCTCTATGGCACCAACAACAAAATCGCGAAAATAAAGTCAGCTCTTCCATAAAAAACTGCAAACCTACTTGAGCCAAATGTATGGGACAGCTGATTTTTTTTTCGCTATTTCGATGTTGGTCCCAAAGAGAAAGTTGTTCAGTTTGACGGTCCGGTCATCCCGTTAAAAAAGTGTCAACATATTAAGTTGGAATCTATACAACGTGTTAATGAATTAAAGTAAAACTAGAAAGTAGTTTGTTTAGAATCGAGAGCAGAATCAAATTACCGTGGTTTCAACATAGGTAATTTTTATCAAAATATTAAATATATTTTTGTAAAATTTTAAATTTACTGAATTCGATCTCAACCCACCGCACGGGCACACTCACCCTACTTACTACCAAAACAAGATTCTTAAAATGTATCCACGAGCACGTTAGCGCTTTCATTAATTGCTGAAATGATAACAAATCATTTTTGCCTGAAAACTTAAATTGCGAATAACTTTAAATTTTAATCATCAAAATAATGAAATTATTATTTTAAGATAATTAATTAGTTATAAATCAGTTGGGGTGTATGAGGTTTTGCGCTTATTCATTAAGACGGTGTATATGCAAAAATACTTTACAAACGCGAATGAAAAAGGCGGACTTATTCATTCAGCGATGTTTTTCAAACCGAATCCACAGTTTACCTTTATTAGCAAGTCAGATTGGAGTCCTTTCAGCTGATCTGAATAACGATCGGTCTAAATAATTACAGACCAAAGATAAAACATGAAACAAGGGAATCTGTAATTTTACTGTTTTCATAATGAACCCTAAAATATTTGGTTGTCTCTGAATCAAAGTGTACTTCATAAAACCGGTCAAGTGCGAGTCGGGCTACTCGCGCATCGAGAGGGTTCCGTACCACACCACCACACAACAAAATAACGAAAAAAAAAAATGTTTTTTTCCTGGGCTCACACTTGGCCGTTTTTTATTATTTGTTTTTTGTTATACTGTAGAGTTTGCTCTAAAATCACACCAAGTTTGACGCTTGTATGTATTTTCATTAAGGGCATTTTGTCACCACTCTTGGAAAAGTTATTGTTAGTTTATTTGACATATGGCTTAATTTTTTTTTTTTTTTTTTTTTTTTTTTTTGTCAGGCTCATCAACACTTGTTACACTAATACATGGCGTACTTAAATACTAGGGAAAAAACATAGCTAAACGCACAACTAATTACAGATGAACACAGCATGCACAAAAAAATTTTGCCAAGTAACATATTAGATTTTAAACTTTCACTTAGATTTATAAAAAATTAGAAATACTAATGAAATTAAATTCAAAAAAATTAAATGGAGAATATTAAATATGGCTTTACATATTTCGTATGAAAGATATGTAAAATTATCTGTCATATAAGCTACCAAGAACGTATCCAGAAGTCATGAAAAAGGCCCAAATTATTGAAAAAACACGTTTATTGTAGGGGTCCCCTGAATTTTTAACTTTTAGTATTTTTATTATTTGTTACCAAATCCAAAATAATCACATAATCTGTGAAAATTTCTAATATCGATCTATTGCGGTTCAATAGATACAGCTCTTGAAAACTAGGACGGAAGGACGGACGGACGGCGTAGGCTTATGAATAGAGCCTCGTTGGCATCTTTTGGGTACGGAACCTAAAATGATCGAATATTTAAATTTTTCCAACTTCTGTAATACCGTACGGAAAACATCGTGAGGAAACCTGCATGCTTCAATTTCGAGGCATGTATTGTACCCACTGTCCATTACAAGTGGCGACGGGCTCACCCCCCGTCACACTGGACAGAGTTTCGGTACTAGTGAAACGTGGATGTTCTGAGTTTTCAGAATATCTCTGTAAACCCCCTCGGGGAATATAGTCGTGAGCATATGCTAAAGATCGCGACCCTCGGCTCAAAAGGCAGACCTATCGCGTTATTAGTCAGTTAGTATGGTACAGAAATATGCATAATTCTCAAAATCTCTTCACCAGAATAATAATTAAAACTTTTCCACGAAATTGTGTCATTTCAAACACTCAAACAATTTGAATAAAAACGTGTGGAAGCCATTCAAAACACATTTATACAATAAAATTATAATAATGGACACTTGACCCTTCCTGGCCACTTGGGACTCACTATACATACCTATACATACATAGCTACATTAAGGGCCTATGTCGAAAAATAATTGAAGCGAAATGGGCGTGTGATAGCTTATATTACTGCCTGATGCGAGAAAAAGAGACAGGGCGGCAAACTTTATTTAATTGTAATTGTACTATTTACGTAAGTTCAATTCTGCTCTAATCAAAATTTATAAAAATCAATCTTTTTTTTAATAATCAAGTCTCTTGTTTCTAATATTCACTGTTTAGCACTTCCAAGCGTTTATCGATAAAGACGGAGGCTACTTTGGCTTGTTTTTCTATAGAGAAAATGTGTCTTAATCGTGTTTTGGCTCTAATCAAAACTTCAATTATATGTTCAATTTACACATATCCGCAAATCATACTCCTACTGTTAGTACTTCATGAGATATGATGCTTTGAAGAATCCTATTTTTTTTACATAGCCCCTTAAGTTCTAAGAGGAAGGATCTCCATAGAGTCCGCATAAATTTACGATTGTAGTTGGTCTCTTTTGTCTTATGACGTACCTTTAATAGTAGAAGGAGATGGAACTATAGATATTTGTTTATGCGGCTGTCCACTTTTTTTGAGCTAGTGTGTGTGAAAAGTGACCGTAAACATAAGGCCATATGTCACTTGGTGCCTTTTGTCCATACTACTTGACACCACACACTCAAACCTAAACGTCAAAAAAAGTGGACACTTTACAATTGGTATGGCTCACTCTAGTCTTAAAGAGAGATCCTTCCTCTTAGATTAAGTTATACCCTGTCGTATGCTTTTCAAAATGACTTGTGAGTGTTCCATACCAAAATTGGCAAAACGGAACACTTATGAAATCACCTTGGTGTCTGTTCGTCCTTTTTTTTTTGGAAATGACTAATACAGCGTTGCTCAGGGAGCAGTTACTGCTTTTTACTGCGGACTATTGGAGGGACCACGAAGGGTCTACCGAGCCAAATAAATGAACTTAAGGGTATATAACTGTTGGCGCGCTCCATACAAACGAAGTCTGGTGATATTTTCAATACTAACCGATTGAACTCAATGAAATTTTGCAGAAACAGTCTAGATACAAATCTCTATGCTTGTGTCATGTCAGATTTTCCTTAAAATGTACTGTTTTAAAGTTACAGTGCCTCAAAGATTTCCATACAAATCTTAAATTAATCCTAGCCGAGGTCCGTACCCCTCTGGGTGCTCCTAGGTCGGTTGCTTAAGAGAAGTTTATTCCGAATGCGTAAATGCGCTCTGCATACAAACGAAGTCTGGTGGTATTTTCAATACTAACCAATTAAACTCAATGAAATTTTGCAGACACAATCTAGAAACAAATCTCTATGCTTGTATCGTGTCAGATTTTCGTTAAAATATACAGTTTCAATGCTAGGATTAATTTAAGATTTGTATAGAAATCTTTGAGGCACTACAACTTTAAAACTGTACATTTTAAGGAAAATCTGACACGATACAAGCATAGAGATTTGTTTCTAGATTGTTTCTGCAAAATTTCATTGAGTTTAATTCTTTAGTATTGAAAATATCACCAGACTTCGTTTGTATGGAGCCCGCCAACAGTAATATACCCTTAAAGGCTGTCAGTTACACAGAGTTTAGTGCGATGCGGAATTCAGCACAGTTGAATAGTAATTGGATTGCAATGTGATTTGAACTGAAATTGGATAAGAATAGAACTTCAATGTTTTAACTTAGCGCAATCCGGGGGCTGGTCTATCGTACTTGCTAATGAAGAATAAAAAGTCTTCTTTCGCAACTGGTTGTGAAACTCCGAGAGGTATATTTGCTACTCATATCGTTGTTTACTTCCAGGACGCAAACTTCTCCAATAACGCCGGACCGATATCTATCGGAGAATTCCAATAAATGTCCGTGACATCAATACAGAAACATCTGCCGTCCGTCTGTTTGTTTGTCATGGGGGATACGTTACCTACATTACCATATTGCATACTCATAGTATGTACACACGGCGACACATCAAGCTACGCAAAACCAAAATAAGCTGGCCGTGCGTAGGAAGAGTAATGTATAACGCCGCGCGGCCAACTTATGTTGGTTGTGTGTTCGCAAGCAAAATGAAAAAGGATTTCAGTATTTTGACGTCCGCGCTTCGGCGCGCGCATAGCAGCAACGGTGTTTTTTAAATCGCTCCTCGAAATAGATTCAGTTTAATACCTAAAAGTGTATCCTTAACGTGAGAAAAGGTGTCATTTAAAAGAGGACGTATCGGTCTAGTCAGTGGTGCAAACCGTTTTTGAATCCATATTCGGGGTCGGAAGATATAGCCAAATATATTCGGCAGTGTTTTAAATTGGATTCCCGACCTACGACAACATCGGTTGCTAACAAGCGGCGCGCGGTTCGGCTCCTGCGCACCGGTCAGTGACCTTACCACGGAAACAGCCGTAGTCGTCCGATGGTGGGCGACGGCGCGCTGCTACGGGCCGACTACGCGAGTTGCGCTCCGCCCACTTTTGCTACGCGTGCTACGAGGTGCTACGGGGTTCGCCTGCGCGGGTGTGTTGGTGTGATCGCTCGCCGGGTGCGGTGGGGGGTGTCGAGCCGGTGCCGTCGTGTGGTCGCCGGGTGCTATTATCGCTGCTTGCGCCTTTTATGCTGTTAGTGCGTGCTGGGGCGGGTATGTGCTCACTCTGCTTGCTTCTGCTGCGTTCTGGGCAACTTTGACGCTTAATAATTTTTTTTTTTTTTTTTATTTAGAATTTGTTAATATTTGTTTGGATTATTTTTATTTAATATTTGTTTTGATTATTTTAATTTTATTACGATTTCATGTCTTGTATTTAATGTTTATTGGCTTGTTTTCTTTGTGAGCTTGATGTGTAGTTAAATTTTATTTATTATGTTTTAATAATAGTTATTTTATGGTTTTTTATGACATATTTTCGACCTGTTTGTGATGTCTGAAGCTCCCAAGTCGACGTGCCCTTACTGCCCAGGCTCCTCACGTCTCTTTGTGGCTCGGGGCCTTAGGACGCACGTTGGTCGTATGCACAAGGATGCGGTACGTGCTGGCTCCTCGCAGGCTCCAGGCCCCTCGCGTCTGGTCCACCGCGCTGTGTCGCTGGCACAGTCTCAACCACGACGCTCCTGCTTGTTGGATCTGGCTGACTTCAAAAAAACAATTCCCGTTTTGCGTCACATTCCCAAGGGGGCTCGCAGCTTGGCTGCAGGGAGTTTGTGTGACGTAATCGACAAGTGCGTCGGATCCAACGGTGTGGAGGAGTGGTTTTCTCTCCTCTCCTTTGCGTATTCGTCCTTGCGGACTCCGGATCGGGCTGGCACGGGCAATTATACGCAGAAGGTGAAGTCGAATATCGGTCGTGATGTCGGCTCAGTGGGGGGGGCTGTGGTGCCCTCAGGGTCTCGCTCGGTCATTAGGACTATTGAGTCGAAGGTGCACGAAGGGGATTTGAGGGGTGCAGTTCGGCTGCTGGTGTCTGAGGACTCTTTGGCTCAGTCGGGCCCTGAGACACTGGCTTCTCTGCAGTCCAAACATCCTCCACCCTCGCGTCTGCTCTCCTTTCCTTCTGCTCCGGATCATTCTTTTACGCCCCTAGTAGTCAGTGTAGAGGATGTGTCTTGGGCCCTCGGGGCGTTTAACAGCGGTTCGGCGGGGGGCTTGGATGGTATTCGTCCGGGTCACTTGAGGGAGCTAACGTCTGTTTCGGCCGGCGATAATGGGCGGCGGTTGTTGGCGTGCTTGACAAGGCTTACCAATTTTTTGCTTAGCGGCCAACTAAACAAGGACGTATGTCCCTTCTTGTATGGGGCATCGCTCTGTGCTCTTGCTAAGAAGGATGGTGGTGTGAGGCCGATAGCAGTTGGTAGCACTTTCCGTCGTTTGGCGGCAAAGCTTGCCTGTCGCGCCGTTAGGGATGAGTTGTCTGGCTACTTGCAGCCTCAACAGCTGGGTTTTGGGACGCGTCTGGGCTGTGAGGCGGCGATCCACGCCACTCGTGCTTTTGCTATGGACGCTGCCAACAGGGACTGCGTATTAGTTAAATTGGACATTCGCAACGCCTTTAATACCCTGGAGAGGGACGTATTATTAAGTGAAGTCAGGAATAGGATCCCCTCCCTCTACCCTTTCTTGCATCAGGTTTACGATAGCCCGTCAAACCTGTTTTTTGACGGAGAGCTTATTCTCTCCCAGGTAGGGGCGCAGCAGGGAGACCCTCTAGGTCCGCTCGTTTTCAGCCTCGCCATTCACGGGGCTATACTGGAGCTGAGGTCGCCTTTGAACCTGTGGTACTTGGACGATGGTACCATTGGGGGCAAGCCAGAGGTCGTTGAGCAGGATCTAATCTCTTTGCTGCCGCGTCTCGGTGAGCTGGGGCTAGTTGCTAACATGGGTAAGTGCGAGTTTTTCCCCTGTGGCCCCGGGTCGGATTCAGCATTTGCGCGTTTCAATTCCATACTTCCTGGCATCAGAAAACTTACTGCAAACTCTTTTTTTCTTCTTGGGTCGCCCATATTTCCGGAGGCGGTCCCGGAGGCTATTGCGGTTCGCAAGCAGATGCTGGATTTTTCCCGGGAGCGCCTAGGTAACCTTTCCGCCCATGTCGCGCTAATACTTTTGCGCATGTGCTTTGCTGTCCCAAAGGTTACCTACCTTTTGCGGACAGCTCCGACATGGATGTTCCCAGGGGAGGTCTCGTGCTTTGACGACACCCTTAAGCTCACGGTCGAGAGCATCCTGAACGTCTCCCTCAGCGAGAGTCAGTGGGGCCAGGCGGCCTTGCCGATTCGTCACGGGGGCTTGGGCGTGCGTCGGGCGCGGGATGTGAGCCTTCCAGCCTTCCTGTCATCGGTGCATGGGGTTGCTAATTTGGTTACTAAGATTTTACGTATTGATGGTAACCATTTGAGCATTCCTTTTGCGGAGGATGCGTTGGCGGCTTGGGAGGCTCTGGGCCTGGGTGCGGGCGCGCCTGAGGACCTGTGTGTGCAGCGATCTTGGGACGACCTCGGAGCGAAGTGTGCTCTCGACCGCCTTATGGGTGAGGCTTCCGGGCCAGGCTTGGCAAGACTCAGGGCGGTATCGCAACCTGAATCGGGGGCGTGGTTGCATGCGGTGCCTTCACCACATATGGGCACCCTCCTCGACAGCGACTCGCTGCGTGTGGCTGTGGGACTCCGCTTGGGCAGCAATGTATGTGAACCTCATAGATGCATCTGCGGTTCCATGGTGGAGGCCAATGGGCACCATGCTTTAAGTTGCCGTCGCTGCTCGGGAAGGTTTCCTCGCCACCATGCCCTCAATGATATCGTCAGGAGGGCTCTCGTGTCTGCCAACGTCCCGTGCGTGCTTGAGCCACCTGGCCTCAGCCGTACCGACGGCAAGAGGCCGGATGGCTTAACTTTGGTGCCCTGGCAGAAAGGCAAGTGCCTTTTATGGGACGCAACGTGCGTCAGCACTTTCGCCGCCAGCTACCTAAGTCGCACGTCGCAAACACCTGGAGCAGCTGCGGAGCTGGCTGCCGTTAGGAAGTGGGACACGTATTCGGCCCTGGTGGCCGATTATCTTTTTGTTCCAGTCGCTGTTGAGTCCACGGGGGTTTGGGGTGCCGAGGCAAAGACCTTCGTTGCGGAGATTGGCCGTCGGCTGAGGGAGCGAAATTGTGATCCCCGTTCTGGGTCGTTTCTGGTGCAGAGGCTAGCGATTGCAATTCAGCGTGGCAACGCTGCTAGCGTTTTGGGCTCCTTTGCGCCAGGTTCGACAAGGGGCGGGTTATTTGACTGAGCGTGTTTTTCAATGTTTTGACGAAGCATGTTGCTGATTTATGTCTGTTTATTTGTGTATCTGTGTTATTGACGAAGCTTGTGCTGACCGCTATATTTTTGTGATTGATGTTTTTACTTATTTAAATAAATTGATGTGGTATTTCAGTATTTTCAATGTTTATACAAGGTGTTACAAAAATACAAATAAGCATTTAAGGGGCGGTATAGACCATCAAACTGAACAACTTTTAATAAGGGACCAATATCTATCGCGAAAAAAAAGGTGTTCTATTCCAAACTACAAATCTACTCGAGCTAAATGTATGGGACTGAAGATTTCTTTTTTTGCGAAAGTTGTTCAGTTTGATGGTCTTAACAACCCCTTTAAAGTTTTAAATATTTATTTTTACTTTTGTAACACCTTATATTACTATAGGGTGAAATTGATATCATTAGCATCCTTTTAAACTAAGAGTACCCATCAAACTGAACAACTTTTACTATGGGAGCAAACCCATCGGGGCAAAAAAATAATAATTTGCTTTTCCATACTACACTGCAATGCCTACTCGACTCAAATGTAAGCAACAGCGAATGTTTTCTTAGTCCGATCGGTTTCCTCACGATGTTTTCCTTCACCGAAAAGCCAGTGGTGTTAAAAATCGTACATAAATTCCGAATTATTGGTGCGAGTCGGTCTGGACGGGGATCGAACCATCGCCCCCTGCACGGCAGGCAAGGTTACTCGCCACTGGACCACAACGCACGGATTATAAATTTAATTATCTTTAGTGCTTTACTAAAGCCTAACATTAGACCCGAGAGGGTGCGTGTTAATGTAGTCGTTACCGTTATAGTAATAAGAGTGTTATTGCAATGGTTATGTGCGGTCGCGTAATTATGTGTTCGCTTACGTAGTTTAACTTTATAATTAAGGCTTTATGAATTTATATACAAAATAATGGACGCTGGATCTTAGTATAAAATTATCGAAAGAAGTCTCCGAGACTAACCTATAGGGTCCTTTTTAATATGCTGACACTTTTTTAAGGGGATGTACCGACCGTCAAACTGAACAACTTTCTCTATGGCACCAACATCGAAATCGCAATAAAAAATCTGCCGTTTTATACAAAACTACAAACCTTCTCGAGCCTAATTTATGGGCCAGCAGATTTTTTTTCGCGATTTCGATGTTGGTCCCATAGAGAAAGTTGTTCAGTTTGATGGTCTGAACATCCTCTTCAAAAACTGTCGTTGTAACACCACTGGCTTTTTGGTGAAGGAAAACATCGTGAGGAAACCTACATGCTTCATTTTCGAGGCATGTATTGTACCCACTGTCCATTATAAGTGACGACGGGCTCACCCCCCGTCACACTGGACAGAGTTTCAGTACTACTGTAGAAACGTGGATGTTCTGAGGTTTCAGAATGTCTCTGACTACCCCCTCGGGAAATATAGTCGTGAGCATATGCATGCTATCCTGTACAATAATAATCAACTGAAACGAGGCATCACACAGAGCTCCAAACCGACTTCATTACTTGAATTAATGAACGCAAAGTTAAAACAGTATACTAAATAATAAACGTTCCCGAACTAACTTGTTCAAACTTGACTAAAGCCGCAGAACAGGGGCTTACAGAAGAAAATAAAAAGTTTCCAAGCCCCGCCATCAAACACAAAACCTCTGGAGGACAAAAAGAAATATACAAAAAAACAATTTGGTAGCAAACTGAAAGCAACATTCGTTTTCATGTTTGAAGATTACTACTTTTTGGAAATTGAAAATGAAAAGTTTTTGGGTTTAGTTTTGGAGATAGTCAAAGTCAAAGTCAATATATAGGTAATTTATTCAATATAGGAGCTTGCAGCACACTTATCAAACGTCAAATATTTTTTAAAGCTACCACCGCGTCGGAACGTGTTGTCGCTGAAGAGAAGATGCGGCCAGAAACTCTACAACATAACACGACTTAATAACTATTACAATATAAATTCTTAAGCTAAAGTTATGTATACAATAATAAATAGTCTATTTAATAAAATAATTGATACTATACAGTAAAGTAAATAAACTATAAGCTAGTGCCAAGCATTTTGATCATTTAAATAATCATCCAGTTTATAATATGCTTTTTTCAGAGGACTTTTTTGATTTAGATTAACTTTGAATTAGATTTACACTATTGTAACAGGTCCGGCACTCTAAAGAACGTTTTTGAATTTCGAAATGGCGTCTGCACATGCGCACTTTGTGCAAACCACAGAACATTATATGAGGGGTTAGAAATGCAAAGTAGCGCTTTTGCTTCGGAGACGGCTGTCGCCACTTGTCTTCCCGCTCACGCTGCTACAATTACTCGTGCGTGCTCGCTCGCACCACACCGCGCGCCTTATAGTGTTATGCAAATAATTGCATAACCTGTGGCGACACGTTCCACGCCTACTTTGCACTTCTAACCCCTCTTATAATGTTCTGTGAATTAGACTATTGTACTATTAGACTATTGTTACAGGTCCGGCACTCTAAAGAACGTTTTTGAATTCCGAAATGGCGTCTGCACATGCGCACTTTGTCCAAACCGTCCATGACATTGCGTGTAGGGTTGAAAGCCACGCTTTGCATTTAACGTCATCGACATTTCAATACTTTTAATGGTTCGTTCTATTATTAAAAATAGTATTTGAGCTAAAGAATTATTGAAAATGTGAATTTAGCGTTATTTTTCAACGTTTTTTATGCACTGAAAAGACACAATTTTATGTAGTCAATTCCAACGAGTGCGCGCGGGTGACTGCATTCCCTTGCTCGGGTTCCCTCTAGTTTCCCAGAAAGTGTGAGGTGAGGTGGGGTATCTGAAGTCAGAGGGGGGGGGGGGAGTGGCCGTTCTGTATGTAGAACTATATACTATTACCTTTTCTGTGCTGGGTACTGACAAATGTATAAGACAGCAGATTTCTTTTTGTTCTGACAGGTTTGCTCCAATAGCAAAAGTTGTCCAATTTGATGGTTAGAGTATGTGGTTTAAATGTTAATGATACTTTTCCATACATCCTATACAAGGTGTTACAAAATACAAAAAAACATTTAAGGGGGTGGTTTGGACCATTAAACTGAACAACTTTCACTATGGGACCAATATCGAAAAAAAATCAGCTCTTCCATACAAAACTGAAAAAATACTTGAGCGAAATGTCTCTCCGCAACACGCCACCGACGCTGTCAATTTCAAACGTAGGTTTTTGTTGTTATAATGTCTTTAACGGCTCTGGATACTAGTCCTTTTGAGCCATTGGTTATTTTTTTCTTTATATTCTTTATTTTGATGATAGGATGATAAATGACGATGAATCTGTGGTCGATTTCGTAAGCTCGCGCGTTGCCGCCAAAATGACCATGTACGAGTCAACTTGAACCAATACTTATGTTCTGTTATCGTATTTATTTGAGATTCCTGTTACGTCGGTCGCTTTACGCAACTGTTTGGTACACAATCCGCACGAAATTATGTCACAAATATCACTAAAACAATTTTTTTACGAATTTCAAATAACACGAAACACAGCAAGAGCAATGGCGCCAAGCAAACTCCCGTAGGTTTTTGTATAACAATAAAATGTTACCAACTTTATATTTTTACAGAAAAAGGTTTTTAAACTTTTTGAAAGTTTCCGAAAATGTTGCCGCTTGCGGGCATGTCTTTATCCTTGGTAAAGTACTTAAAATTCGTATGTTTCTTAAAATTTTTTTTTTATAAAAGAATGAGGCACTCATTGTCGTAGTGGACCTTTGACTATTTATATGTGGACTGGTTACGCGTGTAATTCTACTAACAAACATTTCTGCCACTTTTTGCGGGGGGCGAGGTAACATGAAATCCGCAAATTTGGATTTTATTCCCCATAACTTTAGATTCTAATTTTGAATGTTAAAAATCATGAAAAGTAGTCTCGTGTGAACCCCAAACGTTCTAAGTTCGAAGTTATTATTTCACAATTATAGGCTGTCTCGTTTAGTGATAAGGTGTAAAATTGAATGTAAATGCACAGGATCAATTGTGCTTATACCGTGGCAGAGGGGAAATGCTACCGCAAGGCTAGTCCTTATAATAATTAGTCAAAGTAGTGGACGTTCGGTATTGGCAACGATCACCGAAGTCAAGGGTATATGGGGTCCAACTTAATATGCTGACAGTTTTTAAGGGGACGATCATACCTTACTGAACCACTTTCTCTATGGGACCAACATCGAAATCACGAAAAAAAATCTGCTATCCCAAACATTTGGGGTCAAGTAGGATTGCAGTTTTGTATGGAGCAGCAGATTTTTTGGCGTTTTCGACATTGGCCCCTCAGTTGTTCAGTTTGATAGTATGATAATCTCTAAGGCACAGAATAAAAACTACCGGTACAGAAGACTCACTTCGAAAACAGATTTAAATAAATAGCGACTCTCTCTGCACGGCAATAAGGTGCAAAGTTATTCGCACACGTCCTATCGTACAATTCGCGAATAACCTACCAATCGTCACAACGGCGCGCGTGCGAACAAAAATGAACCGAGTCATTAGACATGAAAGCTTCCTTTGCATAGTCTCCCTCTTTCATTTTTTCACGTGCTGGCAGCGTGACATCGCTATGGATTTCAAATCTCGCATTGACTACTCACAAAATGGCGGCAAGTCTAATGAGATTTGAGCAAGAAGTTTACACGGTATACCTAACCTATTGTCATTCACCCCTCGGTGGGGAGCGGCTGTCAAGCGTACCTGAGCTGTGGAGTGAGACAGGCTTGATATAGGTACCTATACTCCATTCAAAATAGCAACAAAATTTTAAGACTATTTTGAATTACAGAAACAGAGATTTGAAACACTTCCTCTCAATTATTCTTAGAACAGCTTTAGTAACATCCAAGATAATCTTAATATGCTGACACTTTTTTAAGGGGATGATCAGAGTGAAAGTTGTTCAGTTTGATGGTCTAATCATCCCCTTAAAAAAGTGTCAGCATATTAAGTTGGACTCTGTATGTATCCAATAAATTAATTACATTTGGTAATCAGAATTGGCCAGTAAGCTAATTAGGAATCGGAAAATCTCGTCGTCCTTATTTGGAATGAAGTATAAGTATTCTCAAAATAGATCACACAAAATACGAAAGCCATACCAATAAATAAGTAGGTACCGACCATGGAAAGCCATATCCGATAAACCGGATACGACGGATAAGTCCGGATATTTGTCGGTATCCGCTCCTGGGCACAGCCTGGGGGATTTATTCCAGATACACGAGTGACGTTAGATAGATCGAATATCGGATACAATGGATATATATAATGTCTGCGTGATTTGTTACCGAGTTTCAACTATACATTAACTGAAAGAAGGATTGAAAACCGGTCAAGTTCGAGTTGTACCTACTCGCGAACTAACGGGAACCCTTGGATAAAGTATATGTCTAGATCTCAGAGGAAGGATCTCCATAGAGTCCGCATAAATTTACGATTGTAGTTAGTCTCTTTTATCTTATGACTTACCTTTAATAGTAGAAGGAGATGGAACTTTAGATATTTGTTTATGCGGCTGTCCACTTTTTTTTGAGCTAGTGTGTGTGAAAAGTGACCGTAAACATAAGGCCATATGTCACTTGGTGCCTTTTGTCCATACTACTTGACACACTCAAACCTAAACGTCAAAAAAAGTGGACACTTTACAATTGGTATGGCTCACTCTATTAGGTATAATCTCTTTGGTCTAGATAGAGCCCACAGATTACTGATATGTAGCAAGCTACAGATGCGACAGTGTTTGCACTTAGTCCAACATTTCCGTTGTGGCGCTGCTGTCGTCAAGCTAATTTGTATACAACTTGTAGTTATAGGTATGTATACAGTTATTCCGGAATCTAAAAATAGGGATATTTGACGAAGGAACAAAGTAATCAACGATATTATTAAGTCAAACAACGGAGAAAAATTAGGGCTTCTCACGGATTCTCAAATCAATCGATAATACCAGGATGTTCTGAGGTTTCAGAATATCTCTGACTACCCCCTCGGGGAATATAGTCGTGAGCATATGCTATGAACAAAAAACCCGACTGCATAAAAAAACTAGTAACTGAAAAGAGAAAAACAAGCTTTATAATCATCACTTATCTGCTATAACAACATTAAGCAAATATAATTTAAATGTTATTAGGTAGCTATTGCAGGCGGGAACAAACAAAGAAAGGTAACTTACGTTTTATAATTCTTCTTTGTCCCCGTTTGAGATACCTACCCTAAGTACCTACCTATACTTCATTCAAAATAGCAACGAAATTTTAAGGCTATTTTGCATTACAGAAACTGAAACACTTCCTCTCACTTATTCTTAGAACAGCTTTAGTAACGTCCAAGATATGTCGGATAGTATATGTATCCAATAAATTAATTACATTTGGTAATCGGAATTGGCCAGAAAGCTAATTAGGAATCGGAAAATCTCGTCGTCCTTATTTGGAATGAAGTATATATTCAAATTCAAAACGCCATCGCTATTATTATTAAAGAGTTTGTCCAGCATTTTTTATAGACTTGTAAGAAAAAAGAAAAAAGATTGTTTTTTTTATAGACTCATTTTCTTAAACGGATATTGAAACGATTCTTTACAATACACAAAGCAAGCAGATTAATTTTGTGTTTCGCTTTTTCCAGCCGTGCGGTGGAGTGCGCGAAATATTGTGACCGAAAAAATCATTAAAAAAAGTTTGGAATTCTTTTTTCGAATTTTTTAAGCGGTCCACGTCGCGATGGGTAAGTGATTAATTTTGGTTTTTTTACATTATTATTTTAACCTACGAATAATTTAATTTTGTATTTTTAAGCTCCATTTTGGTATGAACTCGGAAGATATTGTGTTCGTGTTTCAAAATCCCTCAAATTAGTCTTCTGCGATAAAATGCTGTTAAGTGTATATTACTGTTGGCGCGCTCCATACAAACGAAGTCTGGTTATATTTTCAATACTAACCGATTAAAGACAATGACATTTTCCAGAAACAATGTAGAAACTAATCTCTAAGCTTGTATGAAGTCAGATTTTCGTTAAATTGTATAGTTTTAAAGTTACAGTGCCTCAAAGATTTCTATATAAATCTTAAATTAATCCTAGCATTAACTATATTTTATCGAAAATCGGTTAGTATACAAGCATAGAGATTAGTTTCTAGATTGTTTCTGCAAAATTTCATTGACTTTAATGTGTTAGTATTGAAATTATATCCAGACTTCGTTTGTATGGAGCGCGCCAACGGAAATATACCCTTAAACGATCTATCTCTAATCATAGTGCCTACATTATTTCGAATAATAATAGTAATAAATATCTTGGACATTGTCACACAAATGATCTCGTCACATTTAAAGTACCAGAATCTAGCCTGGACTTGTATTATGATGACTATAGACAACGATATAGAATACATATTATATAGATACAAACATCCATGACTCGGGTACAAATATTCATATTCATCATACAAATATTTGTCCCTTACGGGATTCGAACCCGCGACCCACGGCACAGCGGGCAGGTTCACTATTGACTGTGCTATCGGGCCGTCGAATAGTACATTATCGCCGAAAGTTTTCTTTTAAAGAAAATTTACATCATTTCGTTCTTTATACTGAATACTAGCTGTTGCCCGCGACTCTGTCTGCGTAGACCTTAAAAAAGTATCCTATGTCCAGATCATATTCTATCTGTGTGTCAAGTTTCATCAAAATCCGTTCAGCTGTTTTTGAGTGAAAGAGTTACAAACATACATCCATCCATACAAACATATTAAAAATATAGTTAAAAGTAAACGATACCGTATTTTTTCATTTATTACGAATTTCATTACTTTAAATTATTATTTAAAATTAATTCACACAATTTTCTCGTAGAAAAATTAAAAAATAGTCGACCCCTTCCAAGTAACTTTCTGGACGTATAGCGCCTTAAATTCTTAGTTCTATCAAATGTATACTTCATTTATTAATAATGTTATCTTAAACTAACTACATAAATGTGAAGAACAAAACATTTCACAAAAAGCATTGTCAAGAGGCGACTCAAGTAGAAATTAAAATAATGAATTTAATGTCTCGAGCACTTGGATGAAACCAAAACGAAGAAGCGTCCACGATTTTGTTCACTTCTAGAAAGTCTACAAAAACACTAAATTTCAATATTTAATACATTCTGACTAAAGTTTCTTATTCAGATTCAATGTTAATTATAATCTACACTAATATTATAAAGAGGAAAGATTTGTACCTATTTTTGTATGTTTGTATGTTTGTAATGAATAGGCTCAAAAAGTACTGGGCCGATTTAAAAAATTCTTTCACCAATAGAATGCTACATTCTTCCAATTTGACATAGGCTACATTTCATTTTGAAAAAAATTAGGTCCCTTGGTAAAATAGACAATTGTCTACCCCGTGCGAAGCCGGGACGGGCTGCTAGTATAATATAAAGCGAGAGTGAATGGAACAGTCGAAAGGGGTCGCCCTAGACGTAAGTATGCAGACCAAATCGATAGCTTACTTAAAAAGGGTCAGATCAAATGTACCCGAAACCGACGAGCGTGTATGAAACGACTTATGACTGTGGAAGAGGCAAAAGAGGTATGTCAGGATCGTAGCAGATGGCGATCAATTGTCTCTGCTTACCCTAATGGGACACAGGCGTGAGTATATGTATGTATGTATGATATTAATCATGAATTGGTCGTGGGATCGATTCCTACGGGGGACACCTAGTGAAATGTCAGTTTGTGTGTTTTTTCCCAGTTGGTTAGGAAATTGCAGGCTGAATCACCTTATTGTCTGAAAAGAAATTTGATTCCGTGCTTCGAATGGCACGTTAAGCCGTTGGTCCCAGCTATCTCTGGTGGTAGTAGTCGTTACATAAAAACCACGTCAGAGGCCGTAAGGCAGTCTGTAAAAACTCTGACACCAGGGCTTGCTCACACGATAAAAAAAATCAAATATTATTGATTTATTTAAGATTGATTTTTTTTTCGAATAAGTGGATTAGACGAGAGCACAGCTCCCATTTGTAAGGTTGCGTGTTCAAGTCGCGTCCGAGATTTTGAATCTATAATTACTAAAATTATGAATACATTGTAATTTTAGATTTTTTATAATTGCAACGGGGTGTTAACGTTTGTATAGAAAATTGTATTCTTTGATATACATACTATTCAAAACAGTACAACATTTTACCATTTCAAACTTTAATTAAAAAAATAAATAAATTATAAATATCTTGGACATTGTCACAAATTATCTAGTCACATTTAAAGTACCAGAATCTAGCCAGCACGTCTAGCATGATTTCTCTACGGCAAGCGCAGCTTACGCTCTTCGAAAAGTGCGGGAACAGGTTATTTTCTATGCAGCGCAGGCGCGTCGCGCGCGTGTAGAGAAATCATACTAGACGTGCTGGACTTGTATTATGATGACTAGACAACGATATATCATACATATAGGGTCCTTCTCAATATGCTGACACTTTTTTAAGGGGATGATCAGACCATCAAACTAAACAACTTTTTCTATGGCACCAACATCGAAATAGCGAAAAAATCTATTGTTCCATACAAAACTGCAAACCTACTTGAGCCAAATGTAAGGGCCAGCTGATTTTTTTTGCGATATCTATGTTGTTTCCATAGAGAAAGTTGTTTGTTGCGATGTTCTGATCATCCCCGTAAAAAAGTGTCAGCATATTAAGAAGGACCCTGTATATAGATACAAACATCCACGACTCGGGTACAAATATTAATATTCATCATACAAATATTTGACCCTTACGGGATTCAAACCCGCGAGTCCCACGACCATCGGCACAGCAAGCAGGTTCACTTACCGACTGTGCTATCGGGCCGTCAAAATTAAAATAGTATTGGATAAAATAAGAGACATTGAGGTAGGTACTTTTAATTTCAATACGAGGCGATGCAAAATCGATAAAAATGCGACAATCTTAAGCTAGCTAAGCTAGCTTCTTCCCTTGTTTGGTTACATCTAAGGTTCCTACAGCAATTTATCACTGTCTCTACTGTGCTCCAATTATTTTAAAGAATTTATTATTTTTATCTGAGTAGTTATAATTTTGTCTAGATTTATGTCTTTAGGATTTTTTGAAAAAATAGGACAAATAATTTTGATTTATCATCATCATCAGCTTATACAGGGTGTAACAAACCATCCTAGTAATACTTAAAGGGGTACCTCTTCAGACCATCAAAGTGAACAACTTTCACTATAGAGCCAACTTCGAAATCACGAAAATAATATCAGCTGTCCCATACATTTTAGTTGAGTTGGTATTACATTGTATGGGACAGCTGATATTATTTTCGTGATTTCGAATTTGGCTCTATAGTGAAAGTTGTTCACTTCGATGGTCTGAAGTACCCCTTTAAGTATTACTGGGGTGGTTTGTTACACCCTGTATAAGTAGAGGTTGATGTTGATAAATAGGATAAATAGTCCAGTAAAAATTATTAGATAAACAAAAAACAGTATTGCAGGCGGGGACAAACCAATCAAAAATAAAACAAAAATTTTCTTTGTCCCCGTTTGCGATACCTACCTAATAAGAATCAAATTATATTTGCTCACACAAAGTTGTTATAGCTGATTAGTGATTATAGAGCTTGTTTTTCTCTTTTCAGTTAATAGGGTTTTTATGCAGTCGGGTTTTTTGTTTTTTGATTAAGCTAACATGGCATACATGTAGAATCAATAAATTCGATTAAAATAGATGTATTTTTTATTTTCGGTGTCAGTTTTCTTTCTTTATTATTTGAGTATTTCTGAAAATAGATTGTCATTTATTTTCAGTTAAAAACAAAGGTCCCTTAGTTTTTTTTGGACTTACTTGTTATAAATATAATATGTCCGCGGATTAGCTCAGAGACGCTATAGTAGTATAAAGCTGTAATTTGAAATATGTATACCCATATTT
This sequence comes from Agonopterix alstromeriana, assembly GCA_963924505.1. NCBI lineage: Eukaryota > Metazoa > Arthropoda > Insecta > Lepidoptera > Depressariidae > Agonopterix > Agonopterix alstromeriana. Next base: position 8,699,745 of record OZ004688.1, read on the forward strand.
ATGACGCCGACAAAGTGGTAAAATAAAAGTTTTTTTAGGGTACGTCCCCTACACGAAAAGTGGGGATGCAATTTTTGTTTCACCTCTATCGGCTAAGTAGTCTTTACAACTTAACGAGTAATAGTCGACCATCTTGTAAAATGTACTTTTTAGACTTTATTAGCCGTTAAACCGTAGTATAAAACAAAAAGTCCGTATATTGTGACGGGTAACTACGGAACCCTACCCTGCGCGTGGCCTGACACGCACTTGGCCAGTTTTTTTTTCGGTAATGATAAGAAAAAAATCTAGTTGAATTTTATCGCTAAATGATAACTTTAATTATGATCTATAGTAAAAAAAAAGAAAAGCAGCTGTCATAAATAATTTCTATCCGCCATACTAGCTTAGCGTATCTTAACTGGGCTAAAAGATTTGATACATGAGAATAGTCTTAATAGTCTCTGCCTATCCAAGGCAGAGACTATTAGGTACTATTGGGAAAATTGTGATGTCCATAATTACAACACACGAAACAAAAATAAACTGATATCTCCACACTTTCGGCTTAGTAGGGTCAACACGTCTTTCATGGGTCACTGTATACGTTGTTATAATAAAATCCCCGAGACCATTTTGAATCTTTCCGAAAACATGTTTAAAACTCAAATCAAAAAAGTCCTCTGTAAAAAAGCATATTATTAACTGGAAGATTATTTAAATGATCAAAATGCTTGGGTCTGAGGTCACTAGCTTATAGTTTATTTACTTTACTGTATAGTATCAATTATTTTATTAAATAGACTATGTATTATTGTACACATAACATTAGCTTAAGAATTTATATTGTAATAGTTATTAAGTAGTGCTATGTTGTAGAGTTTCTGGCCGCATCTTCTCTACAGCGACAACACGTTCCGACGCGGTGGTAGCTTTAAAAAGATTTGACGTTTGATAAGTGTGCCGCAAGCTCCTATATTGAATAAACTATATTGACTTTGACTTTGACTTTGACTATTCTCACGTCATCTAAATCTGAAAACACAATGTAAACTTGTAAAATATTCATAAAGTAAAACCAATTCACATATGAGACACAGATGTCCCATCCCATGAGGCCGCACCGCGGTTCCGAACTCAATTCTACACGTATACTGCGTTCCAGCAAGACTGTCTCAATTTATAAACAAAGAACAGACAATAATATTAATCCTCTTTGGAAAAAGTGGTTATTGTGTGCAGGAGGCGATGGTTCGATCCCCGTCCAGGCCGACTCGTACCAATGAGTTTTTCGGAATTTATGTACGATTTGTAACACCACTGGCTTTTCGGTGAAGGAAAACATCGTGAGGAAACCTGCATGCTTCAATCTCGAGGCATGTATTGTACCCACTGTCCATTACAAGTGGCGACGGGCTCACCCCCCGTCACACTGGACAGAGTTTCGGTACTGGTGAAACGCGGATATTTTGAGGTTTCAGAATATCTCTGACTACCCCCTCGGAGAATATAATCGTGAGCATATGGTATGATAAAGTCAAAAATATTGCATAACATAACAATAACGGAGCAAAAAATCTTAAATTTTTGTACAATATAGCTTTTAGTACCTTCTTTGAAAATTGTAACGGATGCTGCAGCGTATAGAACATTATAAGAGGGGTTAGAAGTGCAAAGTAGGCGTGGAACGTGTCGCCACAGGTTATGCAATGATTTGCATAACACCATAAGGCGCGTGGCGTGGTGCGAACGAGAGGGCATGAGTAATTGTAGCAGCGTGAGCGGGAAAACAAGTGGCGACAGCCGTCTCCGAAGCAAAAGCGCTACCTTGCATTTCTAACCCCTCTTATAATGTTCTGTGTTTGACAGCTTAACCAGTGTCGGAAAAAAATCATATTAATTATAGATTTTCACTATCGTCACTAGAGGGCGCTGACCCAAATTGTCTATACTTGGTGTAATTGTAAAGAACAACACACATATTTTAAACAAATCAAAATAATACAAAGTACAATAAAATTACAAAATACAATATTAAATTTCATAGGTAGTGTAACATTGTCAAGACCAGACATTTTGGTCGTACACATTCATATGGCTACGGAACCCTATTATGGGCGAGTCCGACACGCTCTTGGCTAGATTTGTTTTGTAGTTAGTTCTATTCATATACAGGGTGTTAGGGTAGACGGTTTCATTACTTTAAGGGGTGATTGCACCCATGATACTGAATAACTTTCCCTAAGAAACCTTTAGGAAATTAGCAAAAGATTTTTTTAACTTTCCACACTAAATTCAATCTGCTAATCGAACGTTTGTATGAAAAGTAGAATTTTTTTTTGCGAATTTCCTATAGGTTGTTCAGTATTATGAGCACAATAACCCCTTATAGTCGGGGAAATCTACGGATTTTTGTATGGAGTAGGTTGCATTAATTGCACTTTTGGTGAAAATTTGGAATATAGTAGATACATACCTGAAAATCATAAATTCTCAAAAATCCCCGATTTTTTATGTTGTATGTTTGAATAATTAAGACATTTACAAAACATAAAATTTATGTATGAACAAAAAATGGAACACTGGTGATTTTGTACAGGATGGCTTCGTTCAATACGTTTTACTTATAACAATAATAATCCACGGTTAATATCGTAAATTTGAGTCGATATTTAATATTTTGTAAGTCTTCAAAAATTATAACCTCAAAACTAAATTATTTACTGTTTGTTTTTACACATTAAATTTGCCTTTTGATAATTAATTGTCTCTATTGCTGGTATGCTGGTCGAAATTTTTTTAGAAATGTACTTGCCATTTGTACATTAATATCGATTTTAAGGTATTTCTCAGGTTCCTGAGCCTATATAACCACGAAATCTCGACAGAAGTGTTATAAACTAACAGTAATATTATTTCAAACACAATTTACTAAAGTGTCTTTAATGCAATCTCAAACCTTATTTTTCCTAGACTATTAAAGTAATGCAACTGTTTATCCTAACAGCCTGTATAACGCAAAACAAACACTGTGTTGGTAAATAGAACTCCCGAACGCGGTACATACATAATTATAATATTATATACGTCGAGTTATGTTTACATTTGACGAACGTTCAAAACTCTTGCTTGTGTAGGTAAAATATATCGTCAGGGAATACGCCTCATATTGTATTTTTTCATTATTTTATACGCACTCGAGTTTTTAGACGCGACTGCATTAAGGGGATATAATTCGGAGCGCGCTCCATACAAACGTACTATGGTGATATTTTCAATACTAACCAATTAAAGTCAATGAAATTTTGCTGAAACAATCTTGAAACAAATATCTATGCTTGTATGGAGTTCGATTTTCGTTAAAATATACAGTTTCAATGCTAGGATTAATTTAAGATTTGTATGGAAATCTTTGAGGCACTGTAACTTTAAAACTATACATTTTAACGAAAATCTGACTCTATAGAAGCATCGAAATTTGTTTTTAGATTTATTTATAATAGTTTTTATTAAAAATATCTGTAATCCTTTCATTTTAATATCTCTGACATAGAACATATTATTATTGAGACAATAATCTCGAAATGACAGCTCGAAGTGTTTACAAATATCGCAGTTAGCGATACAAAAAAAAATCCCAAAATCCGATCCGATTTTTTTCCGTCACATTTGCTCATTTTGGAACAAAAATATCCATAATGAAACTCAATAAATATCGTTTACTAAATATATCTTTTGAAATATAATGTTTTAGTAATATATTTATGCAAACTATTAAAATAGGAAGATAGGGTTTGACTAATTATTATAAGGACTAGCCTTGCGGTAGCATTTCCCCTCTGCCACGGTATAAGCACAATTGATCTTGTGCATTTACATTCAATTTTACACCTTATCACTAAACGAGACAGCCTATAATTGCGAAATAATAACTTCGAACTTAGAACGTTTGGGGTTCACACGAGACTACTTTTCATGATTTTTAACATTCAAAATTAGAATCTAAAGTTATGGGGAATAAAATCCAAAGTTGCGGATTACATGTTACCTCGCCCCCCGCAAAAAGTGGCAGAAATGTTTGTTAGTAGAATTACACGCGTAACCAGTCCACATATAAATAGTCAAAGGCAGTTAGCGATACAAAAAAAAATATCCCAAAATCCGATCGATTTTTTTCCCGTCACTTTTGCACATTTTGGACCAAAAATATCCATAATGAAATTCAAGAAATCTCGTTTGTACTACAAAATATATCTTTTGAAATATACAGTTTTAGTAATATGTTTATGCAAACTATTATTATCATATTGTTTTGACGCCGCGTGAATAACGTTCGGTAGTACAAAATTGGCCCGATTTGGATGATATCTGAATTTGCGGTGTTAGGACGCCCGTCAGAATCCGTAGTGCGTAAATCGTAAACTCAGCAAAAAATGCGCAAGAATTTTTCGGAAAATAACAAAAAATAAAAATATCACCTCTGACGCATTGGGGACCAGTAATTCGTTCCCCCGACCCACTGGGGTATGCGGGGGTGCGCGGGGGTGCGCGGGGGTGCGCGGGGGGGGGGGGGGACAGGGTTCTGTTTGTTTTGTGCGAATGCTTGCGATGTATTTATTGGTTTGAAAATGAACTGCTGAATGGGTATTGAGTGTAAATCGTTTTAAAACTCAAACGGAAAAATAACGTGTAACATAAATTTAACAGAATGCTGAAAGTTTTTTTTTGAAGCTTTAACTGTACAATGTTTTTATTTAATAATATACAACGTGTTAATGAATAAACGCTAAAAATAGAAAATAGTTTGTTTAGAATCGAGAGCAAAATCGAATTATCAAGGTTTCGACACAGGTTACATAAAATTTACTGAACTCGATCTCAACCCACAGCACAGGCACACTCACCCTACTTACTACCAAAACAAGATTCTCAAAATTTATCCATGAGCACGTTAGCGCTTTCAGTCATTGATGAAATAATAACAAATCATTTTTGCATGACAATTTAAAATGCGAATTACTTTCAATTTTTATTAATAAAATTATGAAATTATTGCTTCTATCTAATTATTTTGTTATAAATCAGTTGGAGTTTATAAGGGTTTGCGTTTATTTATTAACACGTTGTATAGATACGGTTAATGTCAGATTCGCAAAATGTCACCTTGACGCAAAATGTAATATTCGAGGCAAAATGTTACTTTCGCGTAACGTCACAATCACAAAATATAACAACCCAAAACATTTTCAAAACATATTTTCACAAATTTTACGCATCGTGCACTGTATCTAAACAAATATCCAAGTCCATTTCGCGTCAGGGCCCGAACGGAATCCACCAAAGTGGAACGAAGCGGAGATGTGTAAAATCAACCAATAAAATTATAATACGTATACTTCATTCCAAATAAGGACGAAAATATTTTCTGATTCCGGCCCGATAGCACAGTCGGTAGTGATCCTGCCTGCTGTACTGAGAGTCGCGGGTTCGAATCCCGTAAGAGACAAATATTTGTATGATGAATATTAATATTTGTACCCGAGTCATAGATATCTGTATCTACAAGGTGTTACAAAAATACAAATAAACATTTAAGAGGGTGGTTTAGACCATCAAACTGAACAATTTTGAGTATGGGGACCAATATCGAAATCGCGAAAAAAAAAATCTGACGTTCCATACTAAACTACAAATCTACTCGAGCTAAATGTATGGGACAGCAGATTTTCGCGATTTCGATGTTGGTCCCATAATGAAAGTTGTTCAAAACAACCCCCTTAAAAGTTTTATATGTTTATTTTTACTTTTGTAACACGGTGTATATGTATTCTATATCGTTGTCTAGTCATCATAATACAAGTCCAGGCTAGATTCTGGTACTTTAAATGTGACTAGATAGTTTGTGTGACAATGTCCAAGATATTTATTTATTTGTTTACTAGCTGTTGCCCGCGACTCCGTCTGCGTAGACCTTAAAAAAGTATCCTATATGTTAATCCAGATCATATTCTATCTGTGTGCCAAATTTCATTAAAATCGATTCAGTAGTTTTTACGTGAAAGAGTAACAAATATCCATCCATACCTTAGACTACTTATACAACGTGTTAATGAATAAGCGCAAAACCTCATACACCCCAACTGATTTATAACAAAGTAATTAGATTAAAATAATAATTTCCTTATTTTGATAGTTCAAATTTGAAGTTATTCGCATTTTAAGTTTTCAGGCAAAAATGATTTTTTTATCATTTCAGCAATGAATGAAAGCGTTAGCGTGCTCGTGGATACATTTTAAGTATCTTGTTTTGGTAGTAAGTAGGGTGAGTGTGCCCGTGGGGTGGGTTGAGATCGAGTTCAGTAAATTTAAAAATTTTACAAACCAATTATTTAATATTTTGAAAAAAAAACCTTTGTTGAAAACATGATAATTCGATTCTGCTCTTGATTCTAAACAAACTACTTTCTAGTTTTGCGTTAATTCATTAACACGTTGTATACAGACCCGCCTCGCCTTAGCATTTCCCCTCTGCCAACGTGCAAGATCAAAAAAATCTTACGCATTTACATTCAATTTTATACCTTATCACTAAACGCGACAGCCTATAATTGCGGGACAATAATTTCGAACTTATGACGTTTGGGGTTCACACGACACTGTTTTTCATGATTTTCAACATTCGAAATTAGAATCTAAACTAATGGAATAAAATTCAAAGTTGAGTATCTCGTGCTACCTCGCCCCCCGCAAAAAGATGCAGAAAATTTTGTTAGTAGAATTACACGCGTAACTTGTCCTCATATAAGTAGTCTAAGATCCATAGTTACAAACTTTCGCGTTTATAATATAAGTAGGAAGGATTTAAGATGATATAATTCGGAGCGCGCTCCATACAAACTTACTATGGTGATATTTTCAATACGAACCGATTAAACTCAATGAAATTTTTCAAAATCTATCTAAAAACAAATTTCTATGCTTGTATAGAGTCAGATTTTCGTTAAAATGTATAGTTTTAAAGTTACAGTGCCTCAAATATTTCCATACAAATCTTATATTAATCCTAGCATTGAAACTGTATATATTAACAAAAATCTGACTCCATACAAGCATAGATATTTATTACAAGATTTTTTCAGCAAAATTTCATTGAGTTTAATTGGTTAGTATAGAAAATATCACCATAGTACGTTTGTATGGAGCGCGCTCCGAATTATATCCTCTTAACACAGCTCCGCTCCATTTTGATGGATCCTGGGTCTAAGGTTACAAAAACAATGCAAAATAAACCTTATTCCTTTAGTAAGTTCATTCATTAAATGTTCCAGAAATAAATTAATAAATCCTCTAGTTTCAAATATCCTCTGATGTTCTAACAAATAAGTGGGGATCTGACTTCACAGTACAATTCGGCTCACTGGTGCAGACGGTATTTTTTTCATTTTTTTAGGGTTCCGTACTCGAGGGGCGCGGTTTCTTGTGATTCACGCTGTCTGTCCATCTGTTAGATTAATACTACATACTTTAATTTTAAAGCTTTTCAATAAATAGCTTTTACCCGTGTCTTTGTCTGCATTGACTTTAAAAAAGTATTATTGCAGAACTATATAGGGTATTTCTTAATATGCTGACACTTTTTAAAGATATGATCAAACCGTCAAACTGAACAACTTTCTCTATGGCACCAACATCGAAATCGCGAAAAAAAAACATCTGTGCTATACAAAACTGCAAACCTACTCGAGTCAGCGGATTTTTTTTCGCGATTTCGTTGTTCCCATAGAGAAAGTTGTTCAGTTTGATGGTCTGATCATCCCCTTAAAAAAGAGTCAGTATATAAAGAAGGATCCTTGTATAGGTCCTATCACGAACTTACTCGTACAACAAAATAAAAAGATAAGCCTCTATTTTATTGGAATCACAAAAGTTGACAACATAGGATTTTGAGTTACGTTGCAGGTACTGACTTGAGCACTTGTCTCGCGTGGTGTTCGCGCGTTTTGCGTTTTTGCCAGCCACGAGGCTCTGCAATCCGCAATTTCTTCTTGTTCTTGATCAAAAACAATCCCTGACATTGGGATAGATACTGCCACAAACTACTTGACATTGGCGGAAATGCGGTGCAAGAGTCCTTTAATTATAAAACATAATAAAAAAAACATAGGATTTTATATCAATAAATCAATTAATTATTAACTGCCTCCGTGGTCTAATGGTTAAGAGCATTGGATTCTTGACACGGAGGTCGTGGGTTTGATTCCCACGAGGGACACCTAGTGATATGTCACTTTGTGCGTTTTTCCCCAGTTGGTTAGGACATTGCAGACTGAATCACCTGATTGTCTGAAAAGAAACATGATTCCGTGCTTCGGATGGCACGTTAAGCCGTTGGTCCCGGCTACTATCTCTGGTGGTAGTAATCGTTACATAAAAACCACGTCAGAGGCCAGAAGGCGGTCTGAAAAAACTCTGACCCCAGGGCTTGCTGCCCACACGATAAGAAGAAGAATTCATAATTTACCTAAATTACTCGTAGTTATTTATATTCTTAGTCGCTGTAGTCGTAGGCTATGCGAATTAATTCATGTAATTACTGATAAGTTTGCAATTATACGGAACTCTAATTAAGTTCGACTCACACTTGGCCCGTGCCTCTTTCATAAGTTTTTTGTTTTCTTGCTGGTGACAGAATGACTAGATTTATCGCTTTAGCAGAGTGCATAGAGCAAGGCAAGGGTAGAAGAATATTGCAATCGGTGGGGAAAATCTACGTAATTTTTTAGTGCAGAGTATTTTGGCTGAGATGATGTTGTTGATGATTGTCAAACTTGACACATTGGATTGAGGGATTGATTAACAAAGACTAAAGACGAAGTTTTTCGGGTTCCCTACCTGAAGGGTTAACGGGACCCTATTCATAAGCCTACGCTGCGCTGTTCGTCCGTCCGTCCTTCCAGCCGTCCGTCTGTCTGTTCTATCTGTTTAGGGCTGTAACTTTTGAATCGTACATCTGAAATTTTCACAAAATGTGTATTATTATGGCGGATTTGTGGACAAATAATATAAATTTAATATTAAAGAAAATAAAAAAAAAATGTTAACAATCCTAAGGACCTCATACAAGGAACTAGTTTTGATCAACGTTTTTTCTTCTCGCTCTATCGTAAAAATGGTAATACATACAAGCGTCAAACTTGGTGTGATTATAGAGCAAACTCTACAGTATAACAATAAATAATAAAAACCGGCTATGTGTGAGTCGGTCTCACGCTAAAGGTCCCGGAGAAAACAACACTTTTTTGTAAGTTAATAATGTTGTGTAGCGAGTAGCCCGACTCGCACTTAAGAGGATATAATTCGAAGCGCGCTCCATACAAACGTACTATGGTGATATTTTCAATACTTACCAATTAAGCTCAATGAAATTTTTCACAATCAATCTAAAAACAAATTTCTATGCTTGTATAGAGTCCGATTTTCGTTAAAATGTATAGTTTTATAGTTACAGTGCCTCAAAAATTTCCATACAAATCTTAAATTAATCCTAGCATTGAAACTGAATATTTTAACGAAAATCTGACTCCATACAAGCATAGATATTGGTTTCAAGATTGTTTCAGAAAAATTTGATTGAGTTTAATTGGTTAGTATTGAAAATATCACCATAGTACGTTTGTATGGAGCGCGCTCCGAATTATATCCCCTTAACCGGTAGGTAGTGATAGGGTCCCATTGGCATCCTTATGGTACAGAACCTTAAAAATGCTTTAATCTTCCATTAATCTACATCACCAAACACTCACTAAGAAAAACTAACTTCTTTGTTAAAAAGATTCTTTGAAAAAAAAATACTGTTCAACTTTTTTTCAGCTTTACAAAAATCCTACTAAACTTCGTGCCACATCCGTAGCCTCGCGAATCATACTATATTCATTCTTAAGACGGATACATAAGAACTATGCGTGATGACTTCCTTTGTGAGTTAGTTCAAAAACCTCTTTTCAGGTGAATATATCTTTTCAGAGGTTGTATTTGAATACTAAAATGTTCTTTTATGCGAAATAGGTTTCAGACATGAGCACAGGTCCGGCTCTTCAAACAACGCACAGAACATTATAAGAGGGGTTAGAAGTGCAAAGTAGGCGTGGAACGTGTCGCCACAGGTTATGCAATGATTTGCATAACACCATAAGGCGCGCGGCGTGGTGCGAGCGAGAGGGCATGAGCAGTTGTAGCAGCACGAGCGGGAAGACAAGTGGCGACAGCCGTCTCCGAAGCAAAAGCGCTACTTTGCATTTCTAACCCCTCTTATAATGTTCTGTGAAACGACGCGTTTTAGATTTAACATGATGACCTCCTCTCATGCGCACTTTGCGCAAATTGTGCATGACATTATGTGTAGAGTTGACTTACCACGCATCGTATGAACATCATTATACATTTCGCTACTTTTAATAGTTCATTCTAAAGGATCTGGCCGCCCCGAGCTTTTACGAAACTGTTATTCTGGTAGGATATCTACGAGTATTCAGTGACCTAACCTAACCCACAGGCAAAAAGTGTTGGATGTTTTTGGTTTGTTTTATGTTTGTTGCGTCACACATCTACGAGTACGGTCAACCGATACGATTTCAAAGAAACTGGGCATAAAGGCCACAAATCTTTTTATTCCAAACATATAGAGTGAAACCTTTCATAATAGATCCTTCACTGAACCTTTACAACAAACGATTGTTGTTTCTAATCGATCGGCCCACGCTCTCCGTAAAGAGACCTCTTAACGAAGATTTAACATTTATTTTGTTTGTGTGCATTATTTTTATAAAAGAGAGTTAAAAAGTAAAACATCCATTTGCTTACATCAAAAATAGGTGACCGAATTATTTTTACTTTTTAAATATTTGGTTGGGGGTTTTATTAAAGTTATATGTTAATTACTGAACCAATTTTCATGAAACAAAATTAGCTTTCTAGTTACTAGTATTACTAGGGTGCTACGATGCCACAGACAGACAGACCGACATAGGCGTCAAACTTATAACACCCCTCTTTTTGCGTCGTAGGTTAAAAATAAACATATGAAAGGAGTAAACTTGTACATAGATCTTATTAATAGACAGACGTCAGGTTAATAAACTCATCCTTTTGCATAACAGACAAAGATAGCAATACAGTTAGTTTAGGATTATCAAAACAAGATCTCTGCTCGTACTGTGTTTCATAACATTAAATAACTGCTGGATAATAATAATATGATAAAATAATGTGTCTGATAGAATGTCTGTGGCTCTCTTCAATGTGAACTTATTGTCCTTGTGAAGACATGCTTAAAATAAATTTGTTGTAAGCAAAATTATAATGTATTTCAAATTAATGTTATGTAAAAATATAATAGCATAGCATGAGAGGGTAGTCAGAGATATTCTGAAACCACAGATCATCCACTTTTCACTAGTACTGAAACTCTGTCCAGTGTGACGGGGGGTGAAGCCGTCGCCACTTGTAATGGACAGTGGGTATAATACATGCCTTGAAATTGAAGCATGCAGGTTTCCTCACGATGTTTTCCTTCACCGAAAAGCCAGTGGTGTTACAAATCGTACATAAATTCCGAAAAACTCATTGGTACGAGTCGGCCTGGACGGGGATCGAACCATCGCCTCCTGCACGACAGGCAAAGTTACTCGCCACTGGACCACTGGCTGTGGTTTCAAGTTGTTTCGTCTCAGGTCTGAAAAACTTTCAGCGAAGAATAATTAATTAAAAGTAGGTAATACCTAACTAATAAGTAATAACCCAACGATTACAACTTTGCCTCCGCCGGGACTCGAACCGAGACCAATATTAATCGCTCTCTCTAATTAATTACAAATTGGGAAACTTTTCAATTGATTACGTGCATTTATAAAGTTTTAATGTTTGTTTGACAATGGCTCGAGTTGGACGTGGCGATCTGCTTAGGCCCTTTTGTTTGTGCGCAATGATATGCAACGAAACAAACTAAGGAAAATGGGTCTAAAAACGAGAAATTTTGTTGGACCTCCCATAGAAAACCGATCGGCTGATCGGCACTTTTCAAATGGGGTCCAAAAAAAATCTCGTATTTCGACCTTAGGGAAATTTGTTTAGTTTCATGGTCTAAATACACCCATAAAGTTATGTTAGTAATTGAAAAACCGGTCAAGTGCGAGTAGGGTTACTCGCGCACCGTGGGTTCAGTACCACAGCACTTTATTTACAAAAAAATGCAAAATTTTAACTTACGGCAATTTTTATTTCTCCGGGCCTTTTTGCGGGAGACCGACTCACACTTGGCTGGTTTTTTTCATTTGTTGTTATGCTGTAGAGTTTGCTCTATAATCACACCAAGTTTGACGCTTGTATGTATTACCGTTTTTACGAAAGAGCGAGAAGAAAAAAACTTTGATAAAATCTAGTTCCTTGTATGAGGACCCCCCTTAATTTTAAACTGCAAATTCGCCGTAATAAAAAAATATTCTGTAAAAATGTCAACTGTCTAGCTATTACGGGTCAAACGTTACAGCCCTAAATAGGAAGGACGGAAGGACGGACGAACGGACAACGTAGGCTTAGTAATTAGGGTCTCGTTTTCACCCTCTGCGTACGGAATCCTAAAAACTAGTGTTGTATTTTTTTTTATGTAGGCTGTAAATTTGAATGTATAGCTAGATATATGTGAAACAATGTTGGAATATACAATTACATTATTCGAAAGTGCAAAGTTAAAACTTTCTCTTCATTTTTAAGTCTTCATTTTAAGCGTAAAAGATCAAAATAATTACTTACAAAACTTTTAAAAGCATTCATTTATAAGTGTTATAACTCCAGCCGACATTCAAAGGAGGCTATTTCTCTAAAAGTTGTATAAAGTAGAAAATGTCAGCTTTTCTGCCACTAATGAGGCAGGCCTCGGTGAGTTTAAACGATTTACTTATTTCGTTAACAAAGTCAAAGTCAAAGTCAATATAATTTATTCAATATAGGAGGTTACAGCACACTTATCAAACGTCAAATCTTTTTTAAAGCTACCACCGCGTCGGAACGTGTTGTCGCTGTAGAGAAGATGCGGCCAGAAACTCTACAACATAACACGACTTAATAACTATTACAATATAAATTCTTAAGCTAAAGTTATGTATACAATAATACATAGTCTATTTAATAAAATAATTGATACTATACAGTAAAGTAAATAAACTATAAGCTAGTAACTACACTTATTATTGCATACGACTATATTCCCAGAGGGGATAGTCAGAGATGTTCTACAATCTGTATACAGGGTCCAACTTAATATGCTGACAGTTTTTTAGAGGATGATCAGACCAAACTGAACAACTTTCTCTATGGAACCAACATTGAAATCGCGAAAAAAAATCGGCTGTCCCATACATTTGTTTCAAGTAGGTTTGCAGTTTTGTATGGAACAGATTTTTTTTTTTCGTGTTTTTTATTTTGGTGCCATAGAGAAAGTTGTTCAGTTTGATGGTCTGATCATCCTCTTAAAAAAGTGTCAGCATATTAAGAACCTTATACAAGGTGTTACAAAAATAAAAATAAACATTTAAAACTTTTAAGGGGGTGGTTTAGATCAAACTGAACAACTTTCGCTATGGAACCAACATCAAAATCGCGAAAAAAAATCTGCTGTCCCATACATTTCTGTATACATTAAAGTAACTAACCGTAGTGAAGTATTATTTAATTTTATCTGTCCGGAGCCTCGCTCGCATGTATGTACGTGATCAGATAAATAACTGGATCCGGCTCTGGAATGCACACTAGTGATGTGCTGGTACGAGTCGGATACGTATCAGTTTACGTGAAAAAATCTTAACATTTGATGAAATACATGAAGTAGTTAGACCACGGGTAAGCGGATTTAGGTCAATCCTAATCCAATTTCAGTCCTATCCAATTATTATTCAACTGTGCTGAATTCCGCATCGCGCTAAACTCTATGTGACTGACAGCCTTTAACTTCTGAGCGATCTGTCAAAACGGCTCTAACGGCTGTCAAATGAATAGCGCGATACCGAATAAAAGTTGTGGTTCGCACGCGGTCCTATCGTGGTTCAGTAGAGATTTATTTAGCGCGATTGCTCTCCAGCACGTCTAGTATGATTTCTCTCTATGCGCGCGACGCGCCTTTGCTCCATAGAAAATAACCTGTTCTTGCTTTTCGGAGTGCGAAAGCTGAACTTGCCGCGACAAGTAGTATGGAATAAAGCGAAGTCACGCAAAAGAAGAGAAATCATGCTAGACATGCTGGCCATTCCTCCGTCCCTCCGGGGGGTAGTAGTTAGCTGGTTTACATAAATCCGTACTGTTCATCTTAATTTTTCTTAAATAATTTTACTTTCCGCGATGAGCCCGCTGTCGCAATTTTAGACGCGCTCCAAATACGGAGGCAGGGTCGCCATGTAGGGATGGACATTGGGACGTAGTGAAACAACGGTGTTCTAGGTTAGACTGAATGATATATTGAATAATATATTGATTACATACCTTACGATCTACTTACTACACAACTGTTTGTTCCCTCCAGTAAACTCCAACTGCCATCACTTTACCTAGCTACGTGTCCTGCCCATCGCCACGTTAAGAACTACATAAATACAACAAATCCAACCACTATTTGTATCCGTATCCGAACGTCGTCACATCACTACTGGACGGATATAACGCGGTGTGACGTGGGATTTATTTGACAGGACACGGGGAGCGACGTGAACCATAATATTATATTGCTTTTAGTTTTGACTCAAACAATATTGAGTACCTACATACATTGTTCTATTTTGGTACGTTGTTTAAGGCGCAATAGTAGAACGAAATACCTTGGAGGCAACTTTTATTTTTAAATTTTCACAATCGTACCAAAATAATCGTATCGAATATAATGGATGTCTAGTGTGCTACGAGATGCTACGGTTCGTAGCAGCGTAGTCTCGTAGCGCGTAGTAACTTTATTAAACTTCTGTTAAGGCGCAATAGTAGGACGAAATACCTTGGAGGAAACTTTTATTTTACATTTTTCGACTAGATTTATACAATTTACCAAAACCAAAGTCATACCTCAGTTTTCTTAGACAGTTATCTAGTGAAATCATAAATTGAATACACGATTGGAAATACTTCACTCGATGGAAAATCGAAACAAAGATGACGTATTTTAAGCATTTTTCTCGTTTTAAAAGAACTTAAAATAGTTATAGATTGTTGGTATTAATACTCACATATTCACCATTGGTTTATCTAGTGAAATCGTAAAAAAAATCTATAAAAAGAACTTTTTTTAATTCTTTTTAATCAAAAATACGGCACACGCACTCACTTTTCGGAGGGCTGGGCAATCGCGTTTCTCATAGAAAATATTCGTCTGAACCTATAGCCCCTTTATTATTTATGTAAGTTCTTTTTTTTGTGAACCCGATTAAAGTAAAACTTTTCACTGCTACAGAAATCCTACAATTCCGCGATCACAAAAAATCTACACAAGGTCGAAGCGATACGTTTTCTAGCAATAGGTACAATTCAATTCAATTCAATTATACTTTATTGCACACCAAAACAGAACACTGTACTGAACGAAGTGCACTGATTTGAATTGAAAAGAATATGGTCGCAATAAATCTATACTATTGTAAGGTATGTAAATTGGATCGTAGACGTAAAAGAGAGTGCTTACTAGGTAAGAGGATATACATGATTCGGAACGTAGTGAATGGATTAAAAAGTAAAGGATAACAGGTGTGAAAGGGACGGTATGAATGTGTTATTGTTTAAGAGTAAAAGAGACGAAATAAAGTAGATTCGAAGATGGCTAACTTCGGGTTTCATTACGTTTCCTTACATGGCGCTGCGCAAAAACGAAAACAATAGTAGTAAAGTGCGAGAAAATCCAAAGAAAGTGTTCAAAAGTACATTCGTTATTACGATCACAAGAAAAAGTATAAACAGTCCAGGAAAATTCACGTCATTTGAAGATCCAATTGGATAAGTAAAAGTCACGTTCGACTTTAAGTTTACGTCGTGGTACGTTTTACCACGAGAAGTTAATAAAAGTTGATAGTACGAATCACGATCAACAATTCCAGGTATTTATTTCAGGAATCTATTACAGGTTATCATGGATTCAACAACCGTAAATGAGTTAACAATGTTTACGTGTGAGCAACTAAAACAAGAACTTAAATTGCGTTTTTTGCCGATAAGCGGTACGAAACCAGAATTGATCGCTCGATTAATCACGGACAACGAAAAGAAATTGCAATTGGGAACAATAGAAATGGTTAAAGAAGAGAGAGAACGTCGTAAATCACACCAAGTAGAGGTCGAAGAACTTGAAAAAAAGGTCAAAGAGTTGAGTTTGCAATTGGAGCAACAAAATCCAATTCCAGGTACGTCTCAAGCACAACCACCAACCCAAACTGAAAACATTTCTACCATTCTGACAGAAATCTCTAAACAACAACAAACATTTTTAAAGTTTCAATGCGAAATGATGAAAAATTCAAATAACAATGAGGCACTTCAAGATATTCTATCGGAAATAGTTCAAACACAAAATAAATTGGCAGAAAGTTCATCACCATCGTTCCAAGTATTTTCAACGAGTGATACAAGTAATGCTATTCCGTTGTTTGGTGGCAATAAGGTAGACAATGCAGTAACTTGGATAAGAGAGGTAGAAAGGGTGGCGTCTTTGGCAAACTGGACAGGAAATTTAACACTGGTAAATGCCTCAATGCGTTTAAGAGGGCCAGCGAGCGACTGGCATAAAGCTATTGGTAAAAACTATGATTCTTGGCATGAATACAAAAACAAGTTAACTGAAAGGTTTAGTTTAAAGATGTCATTTGCTGAATTCATTACATATCAAAACAAACGAACTCTGAAGGCAACAGAAACAATAACTGAATACATTTACTTCAAAAATGCAATGTTTGAGAAATCACCGACAAAGATCCCTGACACAGACAAGGTATCATTGATTTTGGAAGGTATAACGGACCACCGTTGGTCCATCCCGTTGGCCACTCATTGCTGTATGAATGTGGAGGAACTACTGGACCATGCGTCGGCTATCGACAACATCAGAAAGGTGCAACCTCGAGATCGCAACTATAACAATAATTTACCAGAAATTGTAAGTAATCCCAAGATTGATAAAAAGGATAATAGTAATTACATTTCTAAATTTAACCCATATACAGACAAGGAAGAAGAACAAACATGTTTTCGTTGCAAAGAAAAGGGACACATTTCATACAATTGTAAAGTACCACCGAAAGAAAATAAGTTAAATAATGTAAACAACCCATTGCCAAAACTGGAAAAACTAAATCAACAGAATAATAATGCCTTGAATAGACAGCTCAATTCACCACCACATGTAAACTGCGTGCAAGACATTGAACCAAATATCACAGTAATACCGGTTGTTTTAAATGATAAAATTAAATTAAATGCTCTTCCAGATTCAGGCTCAGTAATAACAATCATCGATAAAAATCAGCTGTCCCCAGATACACAAGTTTACCCATGGCAAAAAGGAAGCTATAAAGTAGCAGGGAATTACTTTACCCCTATTGGATGGATAACTGCAAGAGTGCAGGTAGGAAAAATTGATTATATTATGCCACAGATAGCGATATGTGAAAACTTACCCGTAGCAATGATATTAGGTAAAGACTGGCAACTTGCAGTGTATGCTAGAATAATTTATGAACCGGATGGCAAAGTATGCATCATAACTCCCACACACACTGAATATTTTCCGGCATATAACAAAGAAAATAAAACCATAGCATGTTGCATCAATTTGCAAGAGATAAAATCTGTTACACAAGAAGACAAGAAAAAGGTTATGGAAGTAGTTGAAGAATATGATGATATTTTTAAAAATACAGAAAATGATATAGGAAAATTTCCAGATTTTGAACTTGAGATAAAACTAAAAACCGAAAAACCGATCAGTTGTAAACCATACAGATTACCAGAACCCGAAAGACAGTTTTTAAAACAAACAATAGAAACATGGCTTGAACAAAAAATTTGTAGACTATCGGACTCACCGTATGCAGCACCAATGTTCGTAGTACAACAACCATTACATGAGACAACACCATACAGACCAGTAGTCGATTATTCCAAAACAATTAATCCGAACACGGTATTAGACAGTCAACCAATAGAACGAATGGAAGACATTGTAACAACCATTGCGCAATTTGCATACAAATTTAAATTAGATATATACCATGCATATCATAACATTTGCATCAAAGAATCAGATATATTTAAAACAGCAGTTATAACACAAGATTATCATGTAGAATTCATGAGAGTAATGTTTGGACTAGTAGGAGGTCCATCGATAATGTCAAAAGTAATTAAAACAACTTATGGAAGTTTGTATAGTGAAGGAGTTCGAGCATATTTTGATGATATAAGCGGTGGAGCAAATAACATTGAAGACCATATTAAAATATTGAGAAAGGTATTTGATAAAACCCGAGAAAAGAATTTAAAACTAAATAAAGAGAAATGTAACTTCATTGACACAGAAATACCGCTATTTGGAAAAATTGTAGGATACAAACAAGAAAGAACTGATCCAAAACGTACAGCAGCAGTGGAACAATACAGAACTTTATCAACGCTTACAGAAGTTAGATCATTTCTTGGATTCACAAACACCTTTAGAAAATATATCAAAGATGATGCATTAAAGGCAAAACCACTACAAGAACTATTAAAGAAAAATAAATCACAGACAGACAGTTTCGAGGAAAACAATAAGAAAAAGAAAGTAACATTATTAGAAGACCAACAAAAAGCATTTGAAGAATTAAAGAAACTAGTAACAACAGCCCCCGTTTTAGCAAATTTTGAACAAGACGCAGAAACTATAGTTGAGACGGACAGTAGTTACCAAGGAATGGGAGCCTGTTTACTTCAAATACAAAATGGAGAGAAGAAGGTAATTGAATATGCCAGCAGATGTCTAAAAGATACAGAAACCAGGTATCACATAAACGAACTTGAAGTTACAGCTGTTCATTGGGCAATAATAAGTAAATTCCGTATATATTTACTAGGAACAAAGTTCACATTAATAACAGACAGTTATTCAACAGCATACATAATAAACAAGGCAAAAATGAATAGAAAGTTCGCAAGATATGTAATAGATTTGGCACCTTTTGAGTTTGTACCAGTTCACCGGCCAGGAAAACAAAATGTAATTGCTGATCATCTTTCAAGATATCCTTTGAACGACTTATGCATGATGGTAATTAGCAGTAATACAGAAAAGCTTAAATTAGCTCAAAGTAAGGATGAATTTATACAACAGATATGTCAAAAATTATCAAAAGAAGCCAAAACACAGCATCTAAAACAAATTCATGAATCATTCAAAATTGAAAATGGTATTTTGCTACATAACAATAATGAACAATTGCATCACAAAGAAAAAATTGTAGTACCACAAAGCCTTCGATCAACTGTAATCAAAATGGCACATGATGACAGTGGACATTTGGATTTCACTACAACATTGAACAGATTGAAAAGCAAGTATTGGTGGAAAAGCATAAGAAAAGATGTGAAGTCATATACATCTGCATGTCAAATTTGCGCAAAAACAAATCGTCGTACAACACTAACATATGGTGAAATGTGTAGAAGACCAGTACCAGAAACACCAATGCAAGTGATTTCATCAGATCATATTGTTGCATTGCCAATGACAGAATCGGGTAATACATATATTTTTGTTCATATAGATCATGCCACACGCTACATATTCGCTAAACCCGCATTTTCGCTGACAGCACAAACCGTAATCGACACCATCGAGAATGACATTATATATACATATGGACCGCCGTTCATATACATAACAGACAGTGCACCTTGTTTTATGAGCCAGTCTACACAAAAGTTTTTTGCCAAATACGGAATTGAACACCTACCTACAACACCGTATACCCCAAACAGCAATGGATTAGTAGAAAGAGCAAACGCTACCATAGTATCCACCCTCACTAAATTCGCATTCGAAAACAAAGAAGACTGGGACAAATTATTACCAAAAGTTGTACTAGCAATCAATACATCAAAACAGAAAACAACAGGATATTCACCATTTTATTTACTACATGGTTATGAACCAAGAATGCCACCAATGGAAATACACATTGGAACAGTAGTTGAAGACATAGAGAGAAATCATCAATTACAATATTTACAGGAAGCAAGACAAATAGCATTAGAAAACATAGAAGTGACCCACACTCAAAATAAGAAGCGATTTGATTTAGGACGAATTCAAGATAACTTTCAAAAAGGTGATTTTGTATTATACGAATGGAGTAAAACAACAGATACAAAACTAACACCAAGATATAAAGGCCCATTCAAAATACTAAGGAAAATTGGTTCTGTATGTTATGAAATACAAGATGTACAGAAGCCATCAACGAAGAAAATAGTCCACGTACAGTTTCTGAAACTGTTGTCTCAACCTCATAACTTAGACTTTATTTCAGACATTTCAGCAACACAAACAGTACACAACCCTGACGATGACAACCCAAATGATGACAGCCCAGATGAGGACAACCCGGACAATTACCACCCAGATGAGGACAACCCGGTCAATAACCACCCAGATGAGGACAATCCGGACGAGGAATGTCTAGAGGAGGACTCCAGAAGACAAAAAACGTTTATTTCAAGTAGGGGTCGTATAACAAAGAAACCATTTTCATACAAAATCTAAATTTATTTTAAAACAGTAAACATTACAGTAATTAAAATAATTATTGTTACAAATCAAGAATAGTTTTGAGAATAGTTTGTACAAAAACAAAAGAACTTTATAATTATTTAGGTAAACATTTAACATGTAATACAATAGAATCGAATAAGTAGTTACTGTATCACAATAATTATAACACCATTTCTGGTATTATGTTCCAAGTAAGTTAACAAATAAATAGGTAGTTAAGAAGCACAAAGGTACTTATATACAGTCAGTTGTGTTAAGACAGTTTAGATTATTGTTAAAATGTTATCTAAGATTCAAATGTAACACTGATCAAAATTCTAAGTTAATATTCGGAAGTTTGGTTTATATAAAATAGAATACTTAAGTAATATCTATTAAAAGTTGTGTAGTAAAGAATGTGTTAAGGGCGTGAAAGAGGCATGTAAGGTATGTAAATTGTAAATTTAAAAAAAATTAAAATTGTGATTTCATTTTTATAAAATTTAAGGGGCATGTAAGGTATGTAAATTGGATCGTAGACGTAAAAGAGAGTGCTTACTAGGTAAGAGGATATACATGATTCGGAACGTAGTGAATGGATTAAAAAGTAAAGGATAACAGGTGTGAAAGGGACGGTATGAATGTGTTATTGTTTAAGAGTAAAAGAGACGAAATAAAGTAGATTCGAAGATGGCTAACTTCGGGTTTCATTACGTTTCCTTACACTATAAAAGAGCTGTTTTTTTTCGGACTAATATCGAAATCGTGAAAAAAATCGGATAATCCATACTAAACTACAAATCTAGTCGAGCTTAATGTATGGGACAGCTGATTTTTTTTCGATGCTGGTCATTTGGTGAAAGTTGTTCAGCTTGATGGTCTATACAACCCCCTTAAAAGTTTTAAATGTTAATTTTAACTTTTGTAACACGTTGTATACGTCCCACTGCAGGGCACAGGCCTACCCTCAAGGGTGTATGGGCGTTAGTCCACCACGCGTGCACAATGCGGTGCGGTAGACTTCACATACGCATCGGAATTTCTTCTTCAGCGTATGCAGGTTTCCTCACGATGTTTTCCTTCACCGTTTGAGAGCAGTCGGTATTACGTACATAAGATAGAAGAACTCATTGGTACATGGCATGTCCTCCGTGCAGATTCGAACTTGGACCTCAAGATTGAGTTTCCATAGCTGTCCGCAACGCGCCACCGACGCTCTTATGTATAATTCGGAGCGCGCTCCATACAAACGAAGTCTGGAGATATTTTCAATACTAATCAATTAAAGTCAATGAAATTCTAGAAACAATCTAGAAACGAAACTAATTTAATTGTATTCAAATCCAAAACAATATAACAAAAATAATCTTATCCGCAACGCACGCAGGCTTCGTCAAATCTTAATCACACACATCTATATCCGCTACAAGCTTCGTCAATGGCAGCACACATGATAAAATCCGCATGCAAGCTTCGTCAGACTATCACTAACTAATCTAAAGGCACTGCCCTTCGCAACCCCGGCTCAAAGGTCCCAAAGATACTGGCCGCATTGCCCCTCTGGATGGCCAAAGAAATTCTCTGTACCAGAAAGGCTCCCGAGCGTGGGTCCCCCCCCTTAGTCCTCATTTAGGCTCTCCTATCTGGCCTCGCTGCCCTATCTCTCTAATAAAGTCCTTGGCATCGACCCCCCAAGGGCCTGCAGTCTCAAAAGCGGCTGGCACGAAAGAACTCTGGATCTAGAAACTAATCTCTATATTTGTATGAAGTCAGATTTGCGTTAAAATTTATAGTTTTAAAGTTACAGTGCCTCAAAGATTTCCATACAAATCTTAAATTAATCCTAGCACTAAAACTGTATATTTTTACGAAAATCTGCATAAGCATAAGCATATACCCTAAGTCAATTGTTTTATAGATCTTAACTATTACAATAAATTATTAAGAACAACAAAAAACCCGACTGCATAAAAAACCTATTAACTGAAAAGAGAAAAACAAGCTCTATAATCACTAATCAGCTATAACAGCTTTATTTGAGCTAATATAATTTGAATGTTATTAAGTAGGTATTGCAGGCGGGGACCAACCAACAACCAACGAAAAATCTTCTTTGTCCCCGTTTGCGATACCTACCTAATAACATTCAAATTATATTAGCTCAAATAAAGTTCTTATAGCTGATTAGTGATTAGAGAGCTTGTTTTTCTCTTTTCAGTTAAGGGTATATTACTGTTGGCGCGCTACATACAAACGAAGTCTGAAGATATTTTCAATACTAACCGATTAAACTCAATGAAATTTTGCAGAAACAATATAGAAACAAATCTCTATGCTTGTATCGTGTCAGATTTTCCTTAAAGTGTACAGTTTTAAAGTTACAGTGCCTCAAAGATTTCCATATAAGTCTTAAATTAATCCTAGCATTGAAACTGTATATTTTAACGAAAATCGGACACGATACAAGCATAGAGATTTGTTCCTAGATTATTTCTGCAAAATGTCATTGGGTTTAATTGGTTAGTATTGAAAATATCACCAGACTTCGTTTGTATGCAGCGCGTATTTACGCATCCGGAACAAACTTCTCTTAATAGGTTTTTAATGCAGTTGGGTTTTTTGTTTTTATTAATATTTATTGTAATAGTTAAGATCTATAAAACAATTGACTTAGTAATATTATAAAATATACTATACTTTACTATAGTATAGTGATCCATACATATACATAACTAGCACGTAACTACAGCGGACCGCGACATGTACGTGACCAGCATTTTTGTTTTTACGTGACCTTATAGTTGGACTGTGTTTTGACCAACTTTGGAAAAAGGGAGGTTCTCTGTTTGACACGCATTGTTGGTAGAATCGGGGAGCTGTTGCTGTAGAAAATAACGTCTTTATTAGATCTAGTGCAGTTTATACAGGGTGTAAGTGACAACCTAGCAAATACTGAAACGGTGAACTCAGACCATCAAACTAAACAACTTTCATTATGGAGCCTGAAATTTTTCTGGTCTCATAGTGAAAATTGTTCTGTTAGAAATATGCTCTATAATATGTAAAGCATTTAAGTTAACACCCTGTATAACAACAAAATAGAAATGTCAACAAATGAGGGTCATTTCTGTTCGTAGCACAATGCTCGTAGCCCGTAGCTCGTAGCGCTACGTGACGCGTAGCAAGCGGCGCGTAGCATTGCTACGAATGTCGTTCGCTCTGGCTTGCGAAATATTTTTGAATTTTATTATCTTTGTAGATTTTTAAAATAAATTCTCATAGCCATCACAACACATGAAATAACAATTTAAAAAAAAAACTCAAACGCCAAAAAACAAACCTATAAAAAGTAAAAAATAATTCGATCAACTATTATTTTTAACCCCCGACGCAAAAAGAGGGGTGTTATATGTTTGACGCCTATGTAGGTCTGTCTGTCTGTCTGTGGCATCGTAGCTCCCAAACGGGTGGACCGATTAAAATGCAGTTTTTTTAAAAAGAAAGCAAATTTTTTGTAATCTACCCAACAGAAAAACCCACAGAGTAACATGGCCTCAGGCCAAGCTCTTTAATGAAGATTTAAATAAAAAAAATTGCCAGAGTGTGTAATTTTTGAGCTTTGTTTCATGAAAATGGGTTCAGCAGTTTTCAAGTAACTTTAAAAATAACGAAATAACATTAAATTACAAATTTAAAATATCCCCAACGCCAACAACAAACATTTAAAAAGTGAAAAATAATTCGGTCTCCTATTATTTTTGATAGGTAAATGTATGTTTTACTTTTAACTCTCTTTTATAGTCTGTCATCGTAGCTCCCAAACGGGTGGACCGAATTCGATGCGTTTAAAAAAAATAGAAAGCTCATTTTTCCAAGAGTGTTCTTTGCCTTTTTGCAATGATTTAGTAGGTACAATTTACGGTCTAAACTTTCTCATTTTATTTTATTATCATTGTCTCTGCAAGTAATCGGTAAAAACCGTTTTTTTCTCAAAATGAATTGAAAAGTACCGGTGCTGAAAATTGTAATCGGTCCACATCACTACTTGGCAAGTTAGATTCAAGTTTATTGATATGAAAGTGAATTTTCAAGTAATTCTCAGTGCAATAATAGTTTTAATCTGCGTGTGTATCACCCACAACGCGGCGCGGATGTCGCTCGTGCACCGCCTCACAGAATAGAGATATACAGTAGAGCAGCTTCATGCTTCACGCACACAGACGGGCGCCACGTACACGGCCCGTTATGGTTCTTCGAGGCGCAAAACAGGGGCCCGGTCGCGCTAATTTAAAAATTCAAAGTTCAATCCTTATTCAATTTTAGTATTACAATTATTCAGTCAAAATCATTTATTCAATATAGGAGCTTGAAGTCCTCTTATTAAACTTCAAATCTTTTTTGAAGCTACCACCGCGTCGGAACGTGTTGTCGCTGTAGTGAAAGAACTCTGACACCAGGGCTCGCTTCCGACACGATAAGAAGAAGGTGTCCTGTACTGAAGTACCTTAGCGAGCCGTGTACCTGAGCGCTCGTCTATGTGCGTGTATCGATCCGAGCGCTACCGCGTCCTGAACGGATCTATTGTAGCTGTCACCCTCGACCTAAAGGTCATTTCTTAGGCCCTCGGACTTCATGAACTGTGTTATATTTTTGGAGGGGAGGTCCCTAATGTCAGTGGGTGTTACCACGTACCACGTGGGCGTTTCGTCTGCTTCACAGCAGAATCTGCAAGTGGGTGAATCTACAAGCCCCATGCTGTGTAGATGTTTGTTTAACTTGGAATATAATTCGGAGCGTGCTGCGTACAAACGAAATCTGGTGATATTTTCAATACTAACCAATTAAAGTCAATGACATTTTTCAGAAACAATCTAGACACTAATCTCTATGCTTGTATGAAGTCAGATTTTCCTTAAAATATACAGTTTTAATGCTAGGACTAATTCAAGATTTGTATGGAAATCTTTGAGGCACTGTAACTTCAAAACTATACATTTTAACGAAAATCTGACTTGATACAAGCATAGAGATTAGTTTCTGAAAAATGTCATTGACTTTAATTGCTTAGTATTGAAAATATGATCAGACTTCGTTTGTATGGAGCGCGCTACGAATTATATTCCCTTGAGTCGCTGCGGTTTGAATTAATGGTATCCGAGGTATGTTTGTTTGAAAAGCCGGTCACACGTTCTTTTGCGTGCTTTAGTCCTGGTTGTTGCATGAAGTTGCTCTACTGTATATCTTTTCTGTGGCATCGACTTGAATATTTGCCAAGAGTACGTCTGCACCATTAAACTCAGACCCGCTGCACTTTATATAAAACGACATATTTTATAAAATTCCACGTCCAATCTCTGATATATTACCGTTTCTGACTAAGCTATTTATTAAATCGAATCATCATCAGCCTAGAAACTAGTGATGCCTAACAGTAGTGAAACTATCGATAGTCTATCGATAATATCGGGACCACGAAAAATTTGGATGCCGAAAAAAAAATAGTTTTTACTTTTTTGTAACTATTTGGTATCTTAAACACTAAAGTGAAAATAATTTTTAGATATCTTTAAAAATAAATGAAATATAAGGTCCTTCTTAATTTACTAAAACGTTTTTAAGGGGATGATCAGACCGTCAAACTGAACAACTTTCTGTAAGGGACCAACATCAAAATCGCAAAAAAAAAAACAGCTACATTTAACTTGAGTAGGTTTGCAGTTTTGTATGGAAGAGCAGATTTTTTTTCGCGATTTCGATGTTGATGCCATTGAGAAAGTTGTTCAGTTTGACGGTCTGATCATCCCCGCATATTGCATTGCCTCTCGCTGTAATCGTAAATTTTAAACACTTATACACGCTGACACTTTTAAGGGGATGATCAGACCGATTCGGCTCGACCCCTCCCCCCTAAACACCTCACATAATTAATGGACGCCCCCAAACAATTGACTGGAAGCTGTAGCTATAGCAATGTTTCTGAACACGCCGAAAGCGATCATGGTCGTAAGTCTATGTATGTATGTAACTTATTAGTATAGTTAAATTTAACTATGTGTTAGAACTTATTATTTGGTTGTGCTAGGTTTAGCGGAGTGTGGTGTAGCGAGAGAAGATTATGTTTTGAAACGACCGACTTACTCATTTAAAGTATACTAGAGTTAACCCGCGACTTTGTCAGCACAAATTATATGCATGCATGCATATGCTCACGACTATATTCCCCGAGGGGGTAGTCAGAGATATTCTGAAACCTCAAAATATCCGCGTTTCACTAGTACCGAAACTCTGTCCAGTGTGACGGGGAGTGAGCCCGTCGCCACTTGTAATGGACAGTGGGTACAATAAATGCCTCGAAAGGAAACCTTTCCTTCACCGAAAAGCCAGTGGTGTTACAAATCGTACATAAATTCCAAAAAACTCATTGGTACGAGTCGGCCTGGACGGGGATCGAACCATCGCCTCCTGCACGGCAGGCAAGGTTACTCGCCACTGGACCACCACGGCTTTTTCCACTCAACCACCACGGCTGGACAAATTATATACCAGATTTTAAGTCAGATTATAAGCTAGCAAACAAAAAAGTTTCATCAAAATCGGTTTAGTAGTTTTCGCGTGGTGCTCGTACAAACAAACACACAGGCAGACAAATATTCTAAAAAAGGTTGATTTGGAATTAATGAGATCCATCTATAAACCATATCATACCTTGTTTTTGTAAATATCTTCAATGTACAGACACACTTCTGTTACAGTTTTATAATAGTTACGAAGAGATAGACGTACTTTTTGATATCATCAGCTGCAAGGCTGATTCAGTATTCATAGGGTGTAGAGCATCTCCGTGATGGGGATGGATCAGGTCTTTGAACCGGCTGTAAGTCCTAAACCTGCATATTAGAATAATCTCCTCAAACTCAAAATAATTTATTCAATATAGGAGCTTGAAGCACACTTATTAAACGTCAATTTTTTTTTTAAGCTACCACCGCGTCGGAACGTGTTGTCGCTGTAGAGAAGATGCGGCTACAACATAACACGACTTAATAACTATTACAATATAAATTCTTAAGCTAATGTTATGTATACAATAATACATAGTCTATTTAATAAAATAATTGATAATATACAGTAAAGTAAATAAACTATAAGCTAGTGACCTCAGACCCAAGCATTTTGATCATTTAAATAATCATCCAGTTTATAATATGCTTTTTTACAGAGGACTTTTTTGATCTGAGTTTTAAACATGTTTTCGGAAAGATGTTTGTAACAGCGTATACAGTGACCCATCAAAGATGTCCTATTTTCAGCCTTGCAGCTGATCGTTAATTTTTACTGACTTTTGAACGGCTGTAACTCCTAAACCGACTAGAGTTATGCAGGCAGACCTGGTCCATCCCCATCACAGAGATGCTCTACATCCTATGAATACTGAATCAGCCTTGCAGATGATGATAGCAAAAAGAACGTCTATCTCTAATACTATTTATGGATCTCCATCCTATCCATAACCATTGTCTGTCTACATTAATACAAGGTGAAATTGATATCATTAGCATACTTTTAAACTAAGAGTCTACCCATCAAACTGAACAACTTTTAGTATGGGAGCAAAGCTGTCAGAACAAAAAATATCAGCTGTCCCATACGTTTAAATCGAGTAGGTATTGAAGTTTAGTATGGAACAGCTGATCTTTTTTTGTTCTGATCGGTTTGCTCCCATCGTAAAAGTTGTTCAGTTTGATGGGTAGAGTATGTGGTTTAAAGGTTAACGATACTTTTTCTTACACCCTTTATACAACGTGTTAATGAATAAACACAAAACTAGAAAGTAATTTGTTTAGAATCGAGAGTAGAATCGAATTATCATGGTTTGAACATAGGTAATTTTTTTCAAAATATTAAATTTTTGGTAAATTTAAAAATTTACTGAACTCGACCTCAACCCACCGCAAGGGCACACTCACCCTACTTATTACCATAACAATATGTATCCATGAGCACGTTAGCGCTTTCATTCATTTCTCAAATGATACATATAAAATACTAACTAGCGAATAACTTTAAATTTTAACTATCAAAATAATGAAATTATAAGGAATAATTATAAGTAATAATATAAGTTGGGGTGTATGAGGTTTTGCGCTTATTCATTAACACGTTGTATAGTTCAATGGCGGCAGAGCAACTTGTGGCCGTCGCCGGTGGCCCGTGTGCTGCGAACTGACGCCGCCTCTCGGTCTATTTCCTTTGTCTGTAGACGCCGAGGGCGTCGGCTGTCACTTCACTTGACACTCGCTTCTAACACGCTTTTTGGAGGGAAAATAATTCTCAACAAAGAAACCGTTGATAGATGATAGTCTTTGTTTTTTGTACGTATTTGTTTATGCATAATTTAAGGTGGACTTCCGATGCCAGCGGCCGATGCGACGATACTATACTCCATTCAAAATAGCAACGAAATTTTATGGCTATTCTGCGTTACAGAAACAGAGATTTGAAACACTTCCTCTCACTTATTCTTAGAACAGCTTTAGTAACGTCCAAGATATGTCGGATAGTATATGTATCCAATAAATTAATTACATTTGGTAATCAGAATTGGCCAGAAAGCTAAATAGGAATCGGAATATCTTAGTTAAAGTTTTAAAGTTACAGTGCCTCAAAGATTTCCATACAAATCTTAAATTAATCCTAGCATTGAAACTGTATATTTTAACGAAAATCGATATTTGTTTTTAGATTTTTTCTGCAAATTTCATTGACTTTAATTGGTTAGTATTGAAAATATCACCAGACTTCGTTTGTATGCTGCGTGCATTTACGCATTCGGAATAAACTTCTCTTAACACTTACGGTATTGCGCTATTCATTTGACAGCCGTTAGAACCATTTTGACAGATCGTTCAGACGTTAAAGGCTGTCAGTTACATAGAGTTTAGCGCGATGCGGAATTCAGCACAGTTGAATATTAATTGGATCGCAATGTGATTCGAACTGAAATTGGATTAGAATTGAACTTGGATGTTTTAAATTAATGCGATCGCCCTACAGGGGAATACGAAATGCTGATTTCGTCCATTTTATGTTTATAAAATCAGTTTGAGCTGCAGTTGTCTCTTACGCAATCTAGTCGGCGGGGTCTAGTCTACACGATATACAGTCGGAAAAGTAACCTATTCTCCAAATTTCTTCGAGAGCCCGCCTATCCTCTTAAGAGAAGTTTATTCCGAATGCGTAAATGCGCGCTCCATACAAACGAAGTCTGATGATATTTTCAATACGAACAAACTAAAGTCAATGAAATTTTTCAGAATCAATCTAGAAACTAATCTCTGTTTGTATGAAGTCAGATTTTCGATAAAATGTACAGTTTTAGTGCTAGGATTAATTTGAGATTTGTATTGAAATATTTGAGGCACTGTAACTTTAAAACTATACATTTTAACGAAAATCTGACTTAATACAAACATAGAGATTAGTTTCTAGATTGTTTCTGAAAAATTTCATTGACTTTAATTGGTTAATATTGAAAATGTCACCAGACTTCGGTCGTATGGAGTGCGCTCCGAATTATATTCTCTTACGTAGGTTTACAAAATTGAACGCGCGTCCATCAATGTCTCACAAATAATTTATGAGATAACTTGAGTGCCCTTTGTGTCAAAATGTCTGCGATGATATATTATTGTAATTTCATAATAACATTCAATTTTATACAAATGGCATGTCCTAATCTTCTTATCGCGTGGGCAGCATGCCCTGGTGTCAGAGTTATTTCAGACCGCCTTACGGCCTCTGACGTGGTTTTTATGTAACGACTACTACCACCAGAGATAGTAGCCGGCACCAACGGCTTAACGTGCCATCCGAAGCACGGAATCATCTGTCTTTTCGGACAATCAGGTGATTCGGGCGGCAATGTCCTAACCAACAGGGGAAAAATGCACAAACTGACATATCACTAGGTGTCCCCCGTGGGAATCGAACCCACGATCCGTGTCAAGAACCCAATGCTCTTAACCATTAGACCACGGAGGCAGTTAGTTACTTAGTTAGGAAGATGTCCTAATTACGTGGTAATTGTGGAAACCATGACACACCCCCGGCACACTACAGAGCGGCTTCACAATGTTTCACAGTACTGCTAAAGAAGCAAGATAGTTTCAGCACAGAATAGGTAATAGTACCTATATAGTTTTACATACAGAACGGCCACTCCCCGCCCCCCTCTGAATTCAGATACCCCGCCTCACCTCACACTTTCTGGGAAACTTTTGGGAAGCTGAGCAAGGGAATGCAGTCACCCGTTGGATTTAACTACATAAAAATATATTTTATTTCTATCCTCTCAGTAAAAATACATGTAGGAAAATAACGCTAAATTCACATTTTCAGTGATTCTTTAGCTTATATACTATTTTAATAACAGAATGAACTATTAAAAGTAGCGAAATGTATAATGATGTTCATACGATGCGTGGTAAGTCAACCCTACACATATATCATGCACAATTTGCACAAAGTGCGCATGTGAGGAGGTTGTCATGTCAAATCTAAAACGCGTTGTTTCACAGAACATTATAAGAGGGGTTAGAAATGCAAAGTAGTGTTTTTGCTTTGGAGACGCCTGTTGCCACTTGTTTTCCCGCTCACGCTGCTACAATTACTCATGCCCTCTCGCTCGCACCACGCCGCGCGCCTTATGGTGTTATGCAAATCATTGCATAACCTGTGGCGACACGTTCCTCGGCTACTTTGCACTTCTAACCCCTCTTATAATGTTCTGTGCGTTGTTTGAAGAGCCGGACCTGTGCTCATGTCTGAAACCTATTTCGCATAAAAGAACATTTTAGTATTCAAATTCAACCTCTGAAAAGATATATTCACCTGAAAAGAGGTTTTTGAACTACCTCACAAAGGAAGTCATCACGCATAGCTCTTATGTAAACGTCTTAAGAATGAATATAGTATGATTCGCGAGGCTACGAATGTGGCACGAAGTTTAGTAGGATTTTTGTAAAGCTGAAAAAAAGTTTAAATAGTTTTTTTTCAGAGAATCTTTTTGACAAAGACGTTAGTTTTTCTTTAGTGGGTGTGATGTAGATGAATGGAAGAATAAAGCATTTTTTCATCCCCTCATCTCGGAAAGAGTATTTTTTCTCTTCGATATCTGAGTGCCAAAGCCGTTTTTATCCACTAGAGGATAAAGTAAATTGAATTGAGAACATCGTGTGCACTAAGTTTGTGAATTCAAAACATCATTAAACCTATTTACTTCTCCCTCCATGGTGCCGAATTTATCATAGCTTTTTCTTTTTTTTTCGTTTAGTCATTTCCTCGCTGAGGTGGGATGAAAAGTTACGTGTTGCACTCGAGTGCAAAGATTTTTCACCTCGTGCTCTTGTGATTCCCTCGCTCACGCTCAGGATTATAATTTTAAAATCCTTCGCTTGCTCGGTCATCAAAATTGAGCACGCGGTTAAAAAGCAACTTTGCACTCTTGTATAACCAATAACTATTAAGATTCTGTACCCAAAGGGTGCCAATGGGACCTTATTACTACCTACCAGTCAAGTGCGAGTCGGGCTACTTGCGCACCGATGGTTCTTTACCACACAGCATATTAACTTACAAAAAAACTTGTTTTCTCCAGGACCTTTAGCGCGAGACCGACTCACACTTGGCCGGTTTTTATTATTTGTTGTTATAAAGTTTGCTCTATTATCACACCAAGTTTGACGCTTGTATGTATTACCGTTTTGATGATAGAGCGAACTAGTTTCTTGTATGAGGTCCCCCTTAATTTTTAACATTTGATTATTTGTCAAATCCGTCGTAATATCGCAAATTATACAACGTGTTAATGAATAAGCGCAAAACCTCTTACGGGGTGTATGAGGTTTTGCGCTTAACTTATAACAAGGTAACTGTTTTTAATAAAAATAATTAGATTGAAACAATAATTTCATTTTTTTGATACCTACTAAAATTTAAAGTTATGCGCATTTTTAGTTTTGAGGCAAAAATGATTTGTTATCATTTCAGCAATGAATGAAAGCGCTAACGTGCTCATAGATACATTTGAAGAATCTTGTTTTGGTAGTAAGAAGGGTGAGTGTGCCCTTGCGGTGGGTTGAGATCGAGTTCAGTAAATTTTAAATTTTACAAGCAATATATTTTGAATAAAATTACCTACGTCGAAACCGCGATAATTCGATTCTGCTCTCGATTCTAAACAAACTACTTTCTAGTTTTGCGTTAATTCATTAACACGTTGTATATATAAATAAAACAAAAAATTAAAACCGTTCAAGTGTGAGTCGGCCTCGCTTTAAGGAGGAAACAACATTTTCGATAAATACATAACACCAAATTGTGTGCTGGTACGGAACTCTCAACGACGACTCGCACTTGGCCGGCTTCAGCACTCATTTTGAAACATGTCTAATGCTCCGCTCCCAGTGAGAAAATTGATACAAAGGATACCACCGCTCATTGTGAATCACACCTAACGCTTTTAGGAACTTTCCTCACAAAAAATATGCATTATCAATAATTCAATTCAAACCCATTCAATGAACAACATAATAATTCTTGAAAGAGTTGAAAGGCTTTTAGTATAACTGAGCAGACTAAATCATAAATACATTTAGTATTATACAAGACGTTACAAAAGTAAAAATAAACCTTTAAAACTTTCACTATGAAACCAATATCGAAATTGCAAGAAAAAATGAGCTGTCCCATACATGCAGCTCTAGTAGATATGTAGTGTAGTATGGACCAGCAGATTTTCTGAGGTTTCAAATTATTTCTGATTTTCCCCTCGGGGAATATAGTCGTGAGCATATAGGTACTATGCTATGCTTGTAGACAATGTCTTAAAACGAATAATTTCTTCAACAGAGGAAGAATGCGAAGAATCGACGATCCCGATGGTGAGACACCGGCCGGAGCCGCCGGGCGCGCTAGCACGCAGCTCTCACTTCACGGCGCACGAGATAAAACTAATGTACCGCGGGTTCAAACAGGTGAGTCTTGTAGTTAATAGTTGAGTGTTGGTAGTTCACTGTTGAGTGTTGGTAGTCATTAGTTGAGTGTTGGTAGTTAAAATTTGAGTGTATGTAGTCATTAGTTGAGTTTTTGTAGTTCACTGTTGAGTGTTGATAGTTAATAATTGAGTTTTTGCAATTAATATTTGAGTGAATAAACTCAAAATTATGAAATTAATTTTTTTTTTTTTAATATTGCAGGAGTGTCCGTCGGGCGTGGTGGACGAGGAAGCATTCAAACATATCTTCTCACAGTTCTTCCCTCTCGGTGGTCAGTATATTGTATGTAAATAATACATTTATTTGATGTCGATTTCGGCCACGGCGACTGCATCAACTCCGTTGTTGACGTTGATGAGCTCTCATGTGGCAAAAATTGCCAATCTTCTGGGAGAAGATCCTCGCCCATAGCGGGCACGTGAGCATGTCATTCTCATAGTGATATTGTATAGCCGCTGTGAATTATGTAACAAAATACCCTAGAGGATGCTTCCGACCATCAAACTGAACAACTTTCACTGTAGAGCCGACTTCGAAATCGCGTGAAAAAAATCCGCAGTCCCAATACATTTGAGTCGAGTCTGTACTGAAGTTTTATATAAATAGCTGATTTTTTTTGTGATTTAGAAGTTGGCTCCATAGTGAAAGTTGTCTGAAAAATATGATTCCGTGCTTCGGATGGCACGTTAAGCCGTTGGTCCCGGCTAATATATCTGGTGCTAGTAGTTGTTACATAAAAACTACGTCAGAGGCCGTAAGGCGGTCTGACAAAACTATGACACCAGGGCACGCTGCCCACACGAAGAAGTGAAAGTTGTTCTGAAGCAAACCCTTAAGTATTACTATTGTATATTGTTACACCCTGTATAATGTATGTATTGTTTAATGTTACAGACGCATCTCAGTACGCGCACTACGTGTTCAATACAATCAAGCACAAGCAGAGCGGGAAGGTTAATTTTGAGGTGAGTGTAACTACTGTATTGTTACGAGCGACGGGTTCCGGGATGGGAGTGAAACGCCAAGTCCAAATTTACAGGGTTTATTTGGGTTTATCTTACTCACGGTTTTCCGCGCAGAGATTCCCCTTACACCACTTTTCACTGTTCACTACGTCACTACTAAACTGTCACTTTCACTTTGCACTTCTCACTATTCTGTTTTTCACTTTCACTTTTCTTCCTTTTGTTTCGCACTTTTCACTGTTAAACTCAATACTGCCCTGTGGCCCGCAAACTCGCCGGTTTATATACCCCTTAGAATGTTCTAGACAATTGAATTTTGATCGTCTTTTCGTTATTCCTTTGTTCCCTTCCAAACGCTTCTACTCCCTTCCCGAACATTCCTGAACACGACTGTCTTTTCGTTATTTTCTGTTTCTTTCTAAATATTCCTTCTCCCCTTCTTTCTTCTAGAACATTCCTAAACAACATTAAATCTAAAAATGTTTTCACATCAGGGTGAGGTCTTGAACCCACGACTCTCGGCTTAAGTGTAAACTTCAATCCATGCGTCGACCGCTGAGCCACGGAGACTGTTAATAAACCGCCCGAATTTTTGAATGCCTTTTTACGTTCGACGTTTGGTAGCATCCGTGACAGTATTAAAAATGACCAGCATAGGTAGCATGGCACCGTGATACAGCGCTATCACACCTTCGCTCTCTTTCTATTTGCGTGCGAACGAAAGAGATAAAAGACGTGATACAGCCGTATCACGTGTAGCATGCTACGCACGCTGGAGTGCAATTCACTAAGCGTCACATCGTTGTCAAAAACATCGATGAGCTCACAAATGTAACACCCTTCTTGCATGCTTCATCTGCTGTACTATGCATACAAGCGAGCGATAGCGGGTTGACAAAAGTGTTTGACTATGTATATTGTATATGTGGACTGGTTACGCGTGTAATTCTACTAACAAACATTTCTGCCACTTTTTGCGGGGGGCGAGGTAACATGAAATCCGCAACTTTGGATTTTATTCCCCATAACTTCAGATTCTAATTTTGAATGTTAAAAATCATGAAAAGTAGTCTCGTGTGAACTCCAAACGTTCTAAGTTCGAAGTTATTATTTCGCAATTATAGGCTGTCTCGTTTAGTGATAAGGTGTAAAATTGAATGTAAATGCACTAGATCAATTGTGCTTATACCGTGGCAGAGGGGAAATGCTACCGCAAGGCAAGTCCTTATAATAATTAGTCAAAGGTTGGGATAGGTAATGTTGCGAAATTAGGAGAGTGCGGTATTGACAGCTGCTATTTAGTTCGTCGTTTCTGAAGCGCATTGCTCGAAATTTTCTAAAAAGAGCTCGCTGTATTTCGTTGGTTCACGTCTGCCGGGTGTCCCACGACGCCCTCAGTTTAGATTTCCATAGTCAAACAAGGAACCCTTATACTTCCGTCTATTCTGTCTGGGGGCTTCAGACTATCAAACTGAACAACTTTCACGAAATCATGGAGAAAACATCTATTAAAAACTGCACTGCAGTTTTGTACGAAAGAATGTTTTTTTTTTCGCGATTTCCATGTTGACTCTATAGTGAAAGTTGTTCAGTTTGATGGTCTGAAGCACCCTTAATAATAATAAAATAAATAAATATCTTGGACATTTTCACACAAATTATCTAGTCACATTTAAAGTACCAGAATCTAGCCTGGACTTGTGTTATGATGACTAGACAACGATATAGAATACATATATAGATACAAACGTCCATGACTCGGGTACAAATATTCATATTCATCATACAAATATTTGTCCCTTACGGGATTCGAACCCGCGCCCCTCAGCACAGCAGGCAGGTTCACTATAGACTGTGCTCTCGGGCCATCCGTTAATGATTATCAGGGTGTTTTGTTACAGCCTGTATAACATGCATAGGTTTTGATACAGTAAGGATAAAAAAAACCGACTGCATAAAAAACCTATTAACTGAAAAGAGAAAAACAAGCTATATAATCACTAATCAGCTATAACAGCTTTGTTTGAGCAAATATAATTTGATTCTTATTAGGTAGGTATCGCAAACGGGGACAAAGATTTTTGGTTGGTTATTGGTTTGACCCCGCCTGCAATACCAGCCTAATAACATTCAAATTATATTTGCTCAAACAAAGCTGTTATAGCTGATTAGTGATTATAGAGCTTGTTTTTCTCTTTTCAGTTAATAGGTTTTTTAAGCAGTCGGGTTTTTTGTTTATCTTATTAATTTAGTTTATTTCATACTTTTTAGTCTTGTGTCGAAACGGTAACATAAAAGTACTATAATATTTATATATTTGGAATCGTCTGATTACTAGCTTTCATTTGATACCCATATTGTAATTTTTAACAAAAAATAATTGTTTATTCCCCCTCTATTTTTTAATTCGTAGACGCCATCTTGAAATAATATACCCTATGTCACTCTCACGATTTATACGAATCCAATGACACCTCATACGCTAAAACCCATCAAGCCGTTTAGGCTGTAGGCCGTGCCAAAGAAATAGACATACAAACAAACATACATACATACATACGCTCGAAAAACATAACCCTTCTTCTCGCGCAGTCGGGTAAAAAGAGTTATGATTTTAATTCTCTATTTTGATTCTGCATTTAAATTGCCGTCCCCACTATCAAATTAACGAGTATAAACAAACATTAAGCCGGTAATACTACATTATTACAGTTGTAATTCCCCATATTACGGCTAGTCGGGGAAATCTACGGATTTTTGTATGGAGTAGGTTGCATTAATTGCACTTTTGGTGATAATTTGGAATATAGTAGATACATACCTGAAAAACATAAATTCTCAATAATCCCCGATTTTTTATGTTGTATTATTGAATAATTAAGACATTTACAAAACATTAAATTTAGGTATGAACAAAAAATGGAAAACTGGTGATTTTGTACAGGATGGCTTCATTCAATACGTTTTACTTATAACAATAATAATCCACGGTTAATATCGTAAATTTGAGTCGATATTTAATATTTTGTAAGTCTTCAAAAATTATAACCTCAAAACTAAATTATTTACTGTTTGTTTGTACACATTAAATTTGCCTTGTGATAATGAACTGTCTCTTTTGCTATTATGTTGGAAGAAATATTTTTCGAAATAAGCTTGCCCTTTGTATATTTATATCGATATTAAGGTATATTTCAGGATCCTGAGCCAATATAACCACGAAATCTCGACAAAAATGTTATAAACTAACAGTAATATTATTTCAAACACAATTTACTAAAGTGTCTTTAATGCAATCTCAAACCTTATTTTTCCTAGACTAGGCTGCAATAATCGGTAGAGATTCAATTAGAGTGTGGGGTCGCACGGCTCTGTACTCAGATTCACTCGTTTTCCACTCGACGCAAAATTACTGAGTTATTTTGAAATACAATTTAATATCGTTATTTGTTTTATGTTGGTTGTAATAGGAATATTGTGTACGGGAATAATGTTTTAAGTATAAGTATAAGCATATGCTCACGACTATATTCTCTGAGGGGGTAGTTAGAGATATTCTGAAACCACAGAATATCCACGTTTCACTAGTGGTACCGAAACTCTGTCCAGTGTGACGGGGGGTGAGCCCGTCGTCACTTATAATGGACAGTGGGTACAATACTTGCTTCGAATTTGAAGCATGCCGGTTTCCTCACGATGTTTTTCTTCACCGAAAAGCCAGTGGTGTTACAAATCGTACATAAATTCCGAAAAACTCATTGGTACGAGTCGGCCTGGACGGGGATCGAACCATCGCCTCCTGCACGGCGGGCAAGGTTACTCGCCACTGGACCACCACGGCTTTTACCACGGCAGAGATATTCTGAAACCACAGAATATCCACGTTTCACTAGTAGTACCGAAACTCTGTCCCGTGTGGGGTTTTTTTAATATACAGGGTCCTTTTTAATATGCTGACACTTTTTTAAGGGGGTGATCAGACCGTCAAACTTAACAACTTTCTCTATGGCACTAACATCGATATCGCTAAAAAAAAATCAGTGCTTCCATACAAAACTGCAAACCTACTCGAGCCAAATGTATGGGATAGCTGTTTTTTTTTTCGATGTTGATCCCATTGAGAAAGTTGTTCAGTTTGACGGTCTGATCGTCCCCTTAAAAAAGTGTCAGCATATTAAGTTGGACCCTATATAATTTTTTTGTAATTTTGGTACTAGTGAAACGTGGATGTTCTGTGGTTTCAGAATGTCTCTGACTACCCCCTCGGGGAATATAGTCGTGAGCATATTCTATTCTATGCTATGATCTTTTACAACTCTGACAATGCGGAGCAGATTCGGAACTTGATGTTTTTAATAACAGATTAAACACTTTTAAAAGATATGTCCATACTATTCTCCTCTCCTCTTCTCAACACGGTACATAATTTGTACCTATATTTATTGAGTATCTTTGTTTTACTTATAATTAGCCGTAACCAATTTTACTGTAATAATTCAACTTGTAGCATAATTATTATTTATTTTTATTATCTTTTTTGTTTGTATGTTTGGTTATTAGATGTTTGGTCTTCTGAAAATTGTAATTTTAAGCATGTCTCACTTTTCTACTCATGTTGTGTACTCATTTAATTGAGTCACGACTTAAAATATTTGGCTCATGTTACTTTATGTTTTAAAATTGATTGTGACTTGTTCGAGTACCTAATAAATAAAATAAAAATAAAATAAATGCGACATATATTATCGTTAACACCCAGGAACTCAAAAAGAGGCAAGTCACAAGCGATTCATCCATCAAACGAATCGCATCAAATGAACGTAATGATTCTGAACTTCTGCCAAACTTCACACAATGGGTGTCGGAATGAATGGTCGGTCGGCTGAATTACAGGAGTAGTTTGAAGGTCAGGTTGAGAACAAGGGATTAGTTATAAATGAATATTGTAGGCAGTGTTGCCAGATCCATGATTAAGAATTATCCCAGATTGGCCGCAAAATTATCGTGTTTTTACTTTGACTATTTATATGTGGACTGGTTACGCGTGTAATTCTACTAACAAACATTTCTGCCACTTTTTGCGGGGGGCGAGGTAACATGAAATCCGCAACTTTCGATTTTATTCCCCATAACTTTAGATTCTAATTTTGAATGTTAAAAATCATGAAAAGTAGTCTCGTGTGAACCCCAAACGTTCTAAGTTCGAAGTTATTATTTTGCAATTATAGGCTGTCTCGTTTAGTGATAAGGTGTAAAATTGAATGTAAATGCACAAGATCAATTGTGCTTATACCGTGGCAGAGGGGAAATGGTACTGCAAGGCTATTATATAGGCTAAATTCCCAAAACTTACGATAGTTTTGGGAATTTGGGATGTCTCTTACGAGTCTAAAATAGAGTGAGAACCAAATGATGTACGAAATTCAATCATTCTTACCTACATTACGTTACATATTTAAAGGTAGTGCTTATGGAATCTTAGAACAACTTTTGAATGAAACGACACGATGAGTAAATATTTTGTACCTCAACTTTTCTCATTAGAACTTAAATTTTATTAATATTTCTACACTGTACCCAATACTAATCGTGAGTATGATGTTTAATTGAAATTTAACGGAAAATATAGTTGAAAATAGTGATTGGATACACTGATTCCATTACATTAAAAAAATATCGTGGATAATCGTGGAATTTTTACGAATTATCGTGCGATACCAGACTTTTATTTTCTATCGCATGCCACTCGAAAATATCGTGGATCTAGGATAATTATCGCACGTCTGTGAACACTGATTGTAGGCAACGTGGCCTACATTCGGCTCCGCTGGAGAGGTTTTAGTGGACTCTAGTTTTTCTGGTGGCAGGAGTGGTTCGATGTAAAGGAAAGTCTTGTTTGAGGTTTATTTTAGTGATTTTTACACCAGAGTTAGTTACACGCACAAGCACCGTACCAATATGGATGCGAGGAAACAGAAAATACAACTTTTTTAATTACTACAACATCGTGAGGAAACCTGCATGCTTCAATTTCGAGGCATGTATTGTAAGTGGCGACGGGCTCACCCCCCGTCACACTGGACAGAGTTTCGGTACTACTGGTGAAACGTAGATGTTATGAGAATATCTCTGACTACCCCCTCGGGGAATATAGTCGTGAGCATATGCTAAGCATAAAAATCTAAATAGTTACTTTATAGTTACTTTTTAATAAAAGTATTTTTTGGAATCTTTTAAACTATACTTCATTTCAAATAAAAATGAAAAGATTTTCCGATTATTATGTTATGTTATGTATCAGAAAGATATACTATCCGACATATTTTGGACGTTACTAAAGCTGTTCTAAGAATAAGTGAGAGGAAGTGTTTCAAATCTCTGTTTCTGTAATTCAAAATAGCCTTAAAATTTCTTCTTCATCGTATGCAGGTTTCCTCACGATATTTTCCTTCACCGTTTGAGAGCATTCGGTATTTGGTCGGTATGAATTTATAATCATCATCATCATCAGCCTATACAGATTGTTACAAAAATACAAATAAACATTTAAGGGGGTGGTTAAGACTATCAAACCGAACAACTTTCACTTTGGGACCAATATCGAATCGTGAATAATAATGATTTTCTACTAATCTACTCGAACTAAATGTATGGGACAGCAGATTTTTTTTTCGCTATTCGATTCTGGTCCTATAGTGAAAGTGGTTCAGTTTGATGGTTTAAACAACCCCCTTAAAAGTTTTAAATGTTTATTTTTACTATACGTCCCACTGCAGGGCACAGGCCTACCCTCAGGGAGGGTGTACGAGCATTCAGTCCACCACGCGTGCACAATGCGGTGCGGTAGACTTCTCATACGCATCAGAATTTCTTCTTCAGCTGAATTTATATAGGTACAATGAATTACATCAGGAAAATTTTGTACAGCGGTGTATTGGGCGCGCGCCCTATCTATTCACTACTAAAAGTAATTCTAAACTACATCTTCCATAGGAATTCCTGGAGATCCTGTCTCGCGTCGCCCGAGGATCGGTCCAGGAGAAGTTATCGTGGATGTTTGCGCTGTACGACGTGGACGGGGACGGTCGGATCTCCCGCGCGGAGATGCTCTCGGTGGTGCAGGCCATCTACGAGCTGCTCGGTCGCGGGTCCGCGCCGCCGACCAACAGCCAGGCGGCCAAGGATCACGTCGACAGGATATTTCATGTTAGTCGCTGCTCCTTACGTTCGTCGTGGTTTGGGAAGAACGCTATATCTTCTCGTCCAAAATACCGCATAGTCTCAAGACGAAAGTCTTTGACCAGTGTGTAGTGCCAGTGATGATATATGGAAATGAGGTGTAGTTGCTCACTAGAGGCCTATTAAAATTGCTGAAAGTCACCAGAGGGCAATAGAGGTCAATACTCTGAATTTCTCTGCGGGATCGAATCAAAAATGCATAGATCCGCAGAAGAATCTGGGTAGTCTGCATAACCTGCAAAAGCTATAATAAAGTGGCAAT
Organism: Agonopterix alstromeriana; assembly: GCA_963924505.1. Classification (NCBI taxonomy): domain Eukaryota; kingdom Metazoa; phylum Arthropoda; class Insecta; order Lepidoptera; family Depressariidae; genus Agonopterix; species Agonopterix alstromeriana. The sequence continues at coordinate 8,742,048 of OZ004688.1, forward strand.
GAGCGGGGTACATTGCTCGCCGAACAGATGGCCAGAGAGTTCTGGAGTGGCGACCGCGTACTGGAAAACGCAGCGTGGGTAGGCAGTGTGCCCCCACAAGGTGGACCGACGACCTGGTAAAGGTACCGGACGGTGTAGCGATCCTTGGGGGAGGCCTGTGTCCAGCAGTGGACGTCTATCAGCTGAGATGATCGCTGATATCGTGGTGCTACATGATAATTAATAGAGCGTCGGTGGTGTGTTGCGGAAACGTGTGGACTGCTAATCATGAGAGGGTCCGGTTTCGAAATCGCACTATAATATTGTAACAAACCTACTGGTTGAATCCGAAACTTTGGCTAATTTTTGGCGATTTTGTAGCCGAAGATTCTTTTTATGGGCCAAGGTAGCCGAAGCCTCGGACGGTCGGTCGGATGCTAGTGATCGTCTAACCCCTGCTCCCCCGCAGCTGATAGACACGAACGCGGACGGCGTGGTGACCCCGGACGAGCTCGCGCGGTGGTGCGCGCGCGACCCCGCGCTGCTCCGCTCACTCGACACGCTCGACACCGTCTTGTGATCGCAGCCGCCCGAACACGCCGCCCCCGCCGACGGCACCGAGCGACCGCGACCGCTGCGGCCCACCTCCAAGTGAGTCACCCTTACCGCAGGAATAGATATACGAGCGGGGTATCGCACCGGAGTAAATCCATTTAGACGAACACCACCGCTGTAGTCCCGTATATGCGCATTTTGATCCTTAAAGCAATGGTTTGAAATCTTTTTAGAGATGCGCGCTTGTATCTAGATGAATATATTATATTCATGTGCCCTACGGTGTTATTTGTTAAATACCGTCTTATTGTTCTCGGTACGCGTGGAATCTTGATCCCTACCCCTCTCCCTCTCTCTTTCTTTCTATCTCTCTCTCTTAGCTTTCTGCTATTTGCTCATTTGTGAGTAGAATAGTGATGAAGATAAAGGCGTGGATGATGATTATGAAAGTGATTTCAGAGGAATGATGATGACAATGAGAATGTTGAAAATGACTAGAGAAATTATGTTATGTGCTTTTAAGGTCAATCAATATGTTTACAATACAGTCATCTAATTATCGTTCCAGCCCGGAGCCTCACGCGTCATGTTCCACCACCATCGACCCCCCCGCGACCCTGCCTCCCGCGAGGAGTCCTCTAGGCAGCGCGGGGAGTGCGGGGAGTGCGGGGAGTGCGGGGAGTGTGGGGAGCGCGGGGACCGCGGAGGGCGCGGGGGGAGCGCGGCCGCGGCAGCCGCCTCCCGTACCAGCGAGGGGTGTCACCACACCTACCGTCACTACCACTGTAAGATATTATCTATACTAATAAAACAGTTCCCTGAATGACTGATAGAAAGACAACGTACAGCCTTACCCACTGAAGATAGAAACTTGAAAATTTGGAGTATTTAACCTACAGATGACAGAGGGATGCACTGAGTAAGGATTTTTGGAAAATCGACCACTCAAATGAGTACAACGGAATTTGGAAGTTTTCAAAATCCACGCGAACGAATTTGTGGTTAAAAGCTAGTTAGTGTATATTTTTCTGATCGCAAGGGCAGGACCGCTCCGTAGACACCGAATATAATATCCTACCAGAAAAACAACTTCATACAAGCTCACGGCGGCCGGAACACCCCTAATGCACAACTTAAAGCAATACGCAACCGTTCTCGTACGAGAATGAGCGGCAGTGTGGTAGAAAGCTGCGCATGTGGGCTTGTACTGGCCGCCACGGTCTTGTTTGAAGCTGTTTTTCCTGTAGCATATCTATTCTGTGCCGTAGAGGGGTGGCGAGAGGCGAGGGCAGAGAAGCCCGCTCCACTCTGCCATTCCGTCGTCGACTTCCGTGGCGGCTACTCAGTTTATTTGCACCGGATTTTGTACGTCATATCGCATAGTATACCAGAGTAGCTGACATAGTCCACAGAATTGCTAAACTAAAGTGCCAGTAGGCGGGGCACATTGCTCGCAGAACCGATGGCCGATGAGGAAGTTTCTCGAGAGGCGACCGCGTACCGGAAAGCGCAGCGTGGGTAGGCCCCGGGTAGGGTTTACCGACGACCTGGTGAAGGCGGCGGGAACCTGTTGGATGAGGGCAGCGCAGGACCAGTCATTATGGCGATTCTTGGGGGAGGCCTATGTCCAGCATTGGACGTCCATCGGCTGAGATGATGATGATGATGATAGCGTAACATATCATTTGTTCACGACAATATACCCGAGGGGGTAGTCAGAGATATTCTGAAAACTCAGAACATCCACGTTTCACTAGTAGTATCGAAACTCTGTCCAGTGTCCGTCATATTATAGAGTAAAAGACAAGAAGAGTGCTATAATGCATACTAAGTGGCGTACACCGGAAAAAGCTCAAAAGCACGTCATACAGATGGCGCTGACTCCTTGCCCGCGAGTTTCGACGGCAAAAATGTCGGATCTACTACTCTTTTTAGTTACCTAAGTTACCTAATTACGTAGTTGGTTTAGTTAATAATATTGGAAGACTAATCAAAATTGTTTACCGTACATTGGCAATTCATCTGCTCGCGGGCAAAGAGTCAGCGCCATCTATGATACAGACAGACAATAAGTTGGATCGGATTCACGAGGACAAGAGAAGCAAAAGAAATTACCACTTTTCTGAAATTATACAGTCGCTGTAAGCAAAATTGTCTATAACAAAACCAACAATCGTCATTCCCTTCATCTTAGTTGAAGAGGACTTGACTGGATTGAATATATCAGTTGCATACATTTTGGGAAACGAGCCAAATCACTACAGACTGGGTTTACAAAAGATAGTCGCTCTGCCTTATGGTAGATTTAGGGTTGAACCTCATCTGCCAGCACAGAATCGCATTTTCCCGTTGCTCCATCCTTTTCTATCGCTCAGGAATGTGATTTGCAAGGGCGAGAAACATAGCGGGAATGCGGTCGCAAGCGGCATCACTGGCAATGCTGCAATCTTTCTCCCTATAGCTAACGACGTTCTTGAGCGACAGAAAAGGATAGAGCGTGAAAAAATGCGATTCTGTGCTGCGAGGCTAAACCCATATGAAGAGGGCTTGACTGGATTGGATACGAGTATATCAGTTGCATAAATTTTCTGAAACGAGCCAAATCACTACAAACTGGATTTTCAAAAGATGTTTGCTCTGCCTGAGGTAATATTTTATTGAGATGTTATTAAACTGTTTCAGATAACAGAAGGGACAGCACCGCGTAAAACAAAGCGGCGTTCCCGGCCTTCTTCGTCGCCACAGCAGCCACGGTGAACTCTACCTTATCTCCTTGAAACAAGGATCAAAATCCTTCCGTCTGTGCTTTTGTGTCAGTGGACTTTGAGAGTGAGATGACTAATACCTATTTTCTTTTAGGTATTGATTTGATGCATAAATTATGACAAGCTGACAGATATTTTTTTTTTGGATTCTATTTCTGCAAAGTGTTTAGATCAATGCAAAATCTGGAAATTCTTATTTCTTCTGAGCTGCGAACATTTAATTTTAAATTTTAAATTTCGCGAAAATACGTGTGTTAATTAAACAGGCTTGTTTAAAAAAAACAAAAGCATGTTATGGACGAAGTACTTATAAATTTGAAGAGTCGAGAAATAATTCTGAATCAGAGTATTTGCTGTCGTGACTGTTAGCATAATATATTATTCATATTCACTTATTCGCATTTTAATATTGTATGGAATACATTCAAAATGTTAGTCAGCTATCGATTTTTTAAATTGATTTTCAAATTATGAGTTTATTTATAAACGCGTATAAAAATACTAAATTATTGTCACAATTAAGCACGTAATAGCTTTCTCTTGCTCACATAACTTTTAATTGTGTGAGAGTGTCATTGATATCAATAAACCTTATGAGATAATAACTAATATATCATCCAAATAAATAACATTATCCAAGTAAACTACAAACAAAAATAATAACTAATTTTAATGAAAATCTTATTAAAATAATTAGTTTAAGTCTTCTAAGTCAAAGTCCCAAAATACTTATGATATTTCTAAATAATAGGTTTAAGAAATAATTCTAAGTTAATGTCATAATTTCACAGTTTATCACAAAGGAGTATTTGACAATACATTTTAATCAAGTCTTAATTTTGAATAATTAAATAATTTCTTCTAACCAAAATATGCATTTTGAGAAGTCTTTAACTCTATGATATAAACAGCTTCATAATAAATCTGCCTACATAACTGAGTGTCTGAGGTTCAAATCCTTCAAAACCCGAATCATGGATAGTTGTGGAAAATTATCCTTTCTTAACTTTATATTGGACTACTATACATGCTTGTATTGTGCCCACTGTCCATTATAAGTGGCGACGGGCTCACCCCCCGTCACACTGGACAGAGTTTCGGTACTACTGGTGAAACGTGGATGTTCTGAGGTTCAGAATATCTCTGACTACCCCCTCGGGGAATACCTATATAGTCGTGAGCATATGCTTATGCTATGCTATACATGCTTGTGTTGAATCTAACAAAAAAACAATTTACTATTGTTGTTAATTGATATAATAGTGTTACAAATGTAAGAATTGTTTTGCTCGGTAATATAGGAACCGTTTCATTGTTTTGTGTATCCGATGAAAGCCTAAAAAATATTCGTGAAGTGTAGAAGATAACTGAATTTGTAGACTTCTTAAAATGCATTCTTATTCAAGTTTTAGTATAATTATGTCAATGTGATCTCGATAGAAGACTCAAATTATTAGTATTATTTGTTCTATTCGATTCTACTAATTATGATATTGCCTAAAATCTTATATCAATTTTCTTTTTATGAAAATCGTTTCGTATAAATCTCTTTTGTTTAAAATAAATACTTTATGGACCTTTCATTTTAAAAGGTAACTTTTGAGGTTAAAGTTGGTAATAAATTTTGATCCTGCAATTAACTAATGCTTAGTTAAAAAAGAAATGTCATCAATAATACTCTACAATGATTATTCTTTTAGTTTTGATCGCTAGATGGTGCTACGGTCTCAAAATGCGTTTGCTTAAAATAATAAACTGGGAAATCACAAAGATGCCAACAAATATCTAATTATTCACTGATTATTTAAATCAAACATGAAACAGTTTACGGCTGACATCTACATGGAGCGATGTACACGCCATCTGGTATGTTTTGAAGGAAGTAAATTTAAGAAGAAACGAAAAACGCCCATTAACGTTCAATATATGGTCCTTCTTAATATGCTGACACTTTTTAGGTAATAATCAGACCGTCAAACTGATCAACTTTCTCTACGGCACCAAAATCGAAATCACAAAAAAAATCTGTTGTTCCATACTAAACTGCAAACCTGCTTGAGCCAAATGTATGAGACAGCTGTTTTTATCGCGATTTCGATGTTGGTCCCATAGAGAAAGTTGTTCAGTTCGATGGTCTGATCATCACCTTAAAAAGTGTCAGCAAATTAAGAAGGACCCTGTATATCACAAGTACTTGACTATTTTCGGAAAGAAACAGTCGCTATTGTCAAAATCGACTATGTGAATGTTTATTATGATTATAATGATATTTCTTACACAATGTTTTAACATAAGTGGCTTATTAAAATGAAGGGTCTTTAGCCTTTATATTCTGGACCATCGTAACATAATTTAGACCAATTTAAGCTAAACTTTCCTTCTAAATCTAATACAATAAGAGGTTGTTGAAAAATCTATTTAATCTATTACTAGTTAGAGCTCAAAATGAAATCTATTTACTGAAACTATGAGCAATAATTTTAGTGCTACTAATTATACTTGAAAAGTTATATTATAGCGAAGTAACTACGAAAATTGGTGATATAAAACGGTAAATAAACAAAAAAACCGGTCAAGTGCGAGTCGGGCTACTCGCGCACCGAGGGCTCCGTAACACACAATATATTAACAAATCTCCGGAGCCTTTAGTGCGAGACCGGCTCATACTTGGCTGGTTTTAGTATTTATTGTTATACTGTAGAGTTTGCTCTATAACCACACCAAATTTAACGCTTGTATGTATTACCGTTTTTACGATAGAGCGAGAAGAAAAAAACGTAGATAAAAACTAGTTTCTTGTATGAGGACCCCCTTAATTTTTAACCCTTTGCCATTTTTATTGTTTGTTAACAAATCCACCGTAATAACGCATATTCTGTGACAATTTTAACTGTCTAACTATTAAGATTCAAAAGTTACAGCCCTAAATAGGTAAAACGGATGGACGGACGAACAAATTGGGGCTTAGTAATATGGTTCCGTTTTCAGCCTTGGGTACGGAATCCTAATTATCAAGAAAGCGTGACCTCTATTTAACCACTTTAAATTAAAAGTAAAGATTATCGTTGCTATCAAATAACCATATTTCATTAAAAATGCCCAAACTCGGTTCATCCTGACTGGTAGTTTGTCGCAAACTTCTATAGTGCGATGTTAGTCTTTCGTTCAATAATGCTTCTTATACGATATATGGATTACGGTTCACATTTGTGCGTTCTCACTACGATTTCTGTAAATGTTCATGAGGCTCCATCTGTCTTGTTTCTTTGGTAACTCTTTTGAACGTTAGTTTGTGGCGTCACTTGTCGTGATTTCCATCGTGTCTCTTTGTGGCGCCATCTGTTTGATGTAACTGGCAAACTCCTACAGTACAAACAATTTTCGTAGTAACTTCAGTATCTATTCTTCTTTAATACTTAGTCTGTAAGTCTGTCTTGTTAAAAAATCTCCCGTTTATTAGGTAATGCTAGATTCCTACTTATTTCAACATACATTATAGTTTTGTAGTATAAAATCTTTAACTGACCTCCAATATATCTCAAATTATCTTCAAACTAAAGTTTAAATTAAGTAACGCATGTGCTATTGAAACATTTATTTACAATGAAGATTCGATCACTAATAAAAAACGGTATACAAAGATAATATCTAACGGAGACCTGTCTCACTCCACAGCTCAGGTACGCTTGACGACCGATCCTCACCGAGGGGTGAAAGGCAATAGGTTAGGTATACCGTGTAAACTTCTTGGACAAATCTCATTAGACTTGCCGCCATTTTGTGAGTAGTCAATGTGAGACTTAAAAACCCTTGCGATGTCACACTGCCAGCACGTGAAAGAATGAAAGAGGGAGACTAGGTCAAGGAAGCTTTCATGTGTAATGACTCGGTTCATTTTTGTTTGCACGCGCGCCGTTGTGACGGTTGGTAGGTTATTCGCGAATTGTACGATAGGACGGGCGTGAATAGCTTGGCACCATATTGCCGTGAAGGAGTGTCGCTATTTATTTAAATCTGTTTTCAAGTGATTCTTCTGTACGGGTAGTACTAGTATTTATTCTGTGGTAAGTGCAGGGCATGGAGGCACTGCCCTCTCTAGAAAACTCATAGCCATAATGAAATCTCTAGAAAAATCGATTGAAAGTCACATGAATCAATCATCTATGGCATATTACACTACTTAACAGGTTTCAAAATTGAGAGTCACGTTGCAGGTTTTGCCGTGAGCAGTTGTCTATTGCGTGGTTTTCGCGCGGTTCATATTTGAGTCTGCCACGAGGCTCCGCAAACCTTTTCAGCTGTGTTCTTGCTCAAAAACAATCCTTGAGATTAAGGTGGATTCTCACAATCTACTTGACACTGGCTGAAATTTAGTGCTAACGCACAAGAAAGAATTCACTACATTCATCCATGTATGAAAATCTTATAATTAAATATAATAATGGTTCCAAATGGGTATGAGTAAAGGTATCATTTTTTTAAAAGTCGCGGCCACCAATCAAAGTATTGTATATTTATAGTACTATGAGAAACAAACATATTGTAATAAACACTTATGGCCTAGCTCGCATCGGAGCTGAAATATTTGACTCTGAAGGTTCATGAAGAAGTAACCAAAGCCATTAAGAATCAACTCATTTTCAATCATTCAATCGGAACATATTACCTACTCAGCAACATATACCTTAAAGCAATACAGAAGATCATCAAAGGCATCTTAGCACTAAAAAGCGATTTCTCCCATACAACCTTCGAAGCTATTTGTACCTTAAGGGAATATAATTCGGAGCGAGCTCCATACAAACGAAGTCTGGTGATATTTTCAATACTAAATAATTAAAGTCAATGAAATTTTTCAGAAACAATCTAGAAACTAAACTCTATGCTTTTATGAAGTCAGATTTTCGTTAAAATGTATAGTTTTAAAGTTACAATGCTTTAAAGATTTCTATACAAACCTTACATTAATCCTAGCATTAAAACTGTATATTATAAGTTATTCGAATACATGCAGCATTGATTGAAGAAGCATCCATAGATTCCACCTTAAATTTAGCTAAATAAACGGACTTACCATCAATTCTCTATACTTTCCTCTATATCTGTCTCTTTCACTCTGCTAGATTGGCGCCTCGAATCTATTAGACAAGGCGCGCTCATTTGACGTTTACTTCATAGCGTTTATAGATTTTACCGCGAATGCTTGTAAAATTTTTCTTAACCTTAAAACCTTGTTTAAAACAGTGAAATCGTAATGTTTTTGCCGTGTAAATTACACGGAAAGGTTGTTTTGTGAGTTTTCTGTGTGTGTTTTGTCAAAGATGTGCACTTACGGCTTGCAGATTATTAGTAGAAGCACTAATGAACGTCCGCTCTCGAATGCCTCTGTTTTGGGTAAAGAGCGGCCTCTACGAAGGGTCTTTTGACGCTTTTGGCCCTACAGGACAAGGGTGAGTTACCCCATCTCAGTTCAATCAAGTGGAGGATGGCTTTTTATTGCTTTCCAACAATTTTGTGATCCATAACTTTGTTGACAACTAAGCCAATTGACTACCAATTTTTCAGGATCTAGTATGATCCGATTGTATTTCGGCTATTTATGACAAAACAAAACACTCAAAACATGTATACTCTTGTTCCTAGGAAATTTAAACAACAGATTAGATGTCTGAACCAATATTTAGTCAATCCCTGTGACGTTAATGGGAATCTTAAGTTCATCTAGGTGAATTACGTTCTAATATTGGCCCAAAGAACGTTATAACCACCCCCAGTAAGAAGAGAAAGCGGTCAAGCAGTGATTTTATGTGAATGTGGTTATGTTGTCACTAGTAGTTGTGATGTGGTTACATCGTGTGCAGACAGACAGATCGACTCTGGCGCAGGTGTGCGCGCATTGTCATTATGTTGATGCAACGTTGTGTCTGTGATGTGGCCGGCCACTTTTTCGTGGTGTCGCTGGTGGTTGCGTTGTGGTTGTGATGTGGTCGATATAACCCATGTGGTCGATAATGACAGCAGAATGTGGTACCCTGTTAAATTCTACTATTCATTTTCAATACAATATATGCATCCGCTCACGTGATGTGGTTGCGGTATGTGTTAAACAACCCTTATACATACAACCCCACCGAGCATTGAAATGGGCTTATTCAGCCAAGGGGCATTCTACTTGTTACATTTTAAATCATTAAGTGTCTCTAGTACGTTATACCGTATTAGTCTTATTACATACTTACAGTTAGAAACTTATTATTTACTAGGCATACTGTAGATAATATACATTTGAAGCTAATAATAAGCAGTAGGTAACAGCAGCAGCAGTCGCAGTCATTTGCTGTTTGATGACCAATAAAGATATATTAAAGATTAAAGGAGTTTTATACAAATCACTATAACAATGATTGGTATAACTATGATCACATACCTATGCAACATTCCTTTGCAAGAATTTTATGTATCAAAGATGGTTAAAAACTTAGAGAAGGAAACTCTAGATGTGCCTATTGAATATGGTTCTCTTTTTCAAGATGTTCTTGATAAGGAAGGACAAAATCATTTTTAATTGCTGTCTTATAATAATGATCGGAAACTGCACCCAGCCTTCCTTTTAGGCCTCCTGGACTGTTGTACTGTTATACAGCTTTATCATATTAGACTCAAAGAGTTCCTTTGACCCACAGAGATTGGTGTCTTGGTTTATGTAGACAATTTCTTCCTGGTCACACAACCATACTGAGTTTATGTTAACAATACTGGCATATCAATACTCAGTAGGCTGCGCTTGCCCTTTGTCCGGAACTGTAGTATTCGAACCGTTTTGTATTGTATAACAATACCATGAGCTACATTAGCATGCACTAGTTATCTACAGAGAAGGTGACAAGAATAATAGGCAGGATGAAAAAACCTAGTGCTAGTTAGGTCTCCTAGGCTTTGCCAATATAACCAGATAGCGATTATTGCAATATTGACCGTGTCAGTTCTCTAGGGTGCCTCTTTCAAGAAGGCACGAGGGACTTTCTCTCTGTGCCTGTGCAGCAGGAATTTTACTGATGGCGGAAGGCCATTATACCACAGTTCGGTGGTTCTGCACATAAGTTGACGCACATTTGAATCAGACACAGCGGATGTGGTCTGGGGTGCTCACTTCAGGTACAAATATCTATCAAATCTTGTTTCTAGTGTCGGAATGACACGACACTTGTCGCCCCCGACCTCGGAGGTCGTATACAGAACATGGGGTTTATGCAATGGCTTTACCGACCTGTTATCTAGGACGCAGTGCTGGAATGGCGCTCGTACCCGCCCCCGACCTCGGAGGTCGTATACAGAACATGGGGCTTATGCAATGGCATTACCAACCGGTTATCTAGGACGCAGTGCTGGAAGGGCGCTCGTCCGCGCCCCCGACCTCGGAGGTCGTATACAGAACAGGGGCTTATGCAATGGCATTACCGACCGGTTATCTAGGACGCAGTGCTGGAAGGGCGCTCGTCCCCGCCCCCGACCTCGGAGGTCGTATACAGAACATGGGGCTTATACAATAGCATTAGCGACCGGTTTACGAGGACGCAGTGCGGAATGGCGCCCGTCAACGCCCACGACCGCGGAGGTCGTATATAGATCATAGGGCATATACAATAGCGTTGCCGACTGTTTATCTAGAATCCAGTGCCGGAATGGCACTCGTCGCCCCCGGCCGCAGAGGTCGTACAGAACATGGGGGCATGTGCAGTGGCATTACCGACCGCTTATCTAGGACGCAGTGTCAGAAAGGCGCTCGTCGCCGCCCACGACCGCGGAGGTCGAAAATAGATCATATGGCATATACAATAGCGTTACCAACTAAACAGTAGAAGATAAACATATAGAACCCAGTGCCGGAATGGCACTCGTCGTCCCCGGCCTTGGAGGTCGCATTCAGAACATCGGGCATACGCAGTTGGCATTACCGACCTCGTATCTAGGACGCAGTGCCTGAATGGCGGCATCGTTGCCACCCCTGGCCACGGAGGTCGAACATAGATCATGGGTATATATAACAGAGTTGCTGACTGCTTAGCTAAACACCAGTGCCGGAATGGCACTCGTCGCCTTGGGTCGCGGACGCCCTATATAGTACTTGAGTATTATACAAAAGTAATACCAACCAATTACCTAAAATCCATTGCTGGATTGGCACTCATCACCCCCCGGTCGCGTAGACCATTGGCTTTGATTTAGTTGATTTGTTCACTTAGGAAAAGACAATCATACATAGTGATGTAGGTTGGTATTTCAGAGATGGTCCAACAATCTATTGCGAATGTTGCAAGGCATTCATTTCACACTGGCTCTTCCGGTTGGCATGGGTGCTTGCTCCCACCACCCAATATAGATCCACAATAACTGTACCACCTTCACTTCACGTGGCATAATACATTTTGATAGTACCACAACTTGGACACACAAGTGCTGCCAACTGACAGTTCTTGGGGTAAAAACTTGAGCAGGAGCCTACCACGAGTGGAGAAACTAGAGCCCTTAGCCTTAAAAAGGGGGGGGGGAGACTAATCAGGCAGTGCACTGACTGGTCATTAAACGAAAGAAACTCCTGCTAAAGAGAATCTGTCTTGCAACCTGCAATAACACATCTACCAGACACTGTACATTATAAAATAGGGTCGGAGTAACTTCGTTTGGTGTAGATTCTAAAGCTCATATGGGAATTACATAATGTGGGCAGGATTTTATGGACATCACAGACAATACTCTGACATAGGTCAGTAGGTTCCACCTGCCGTGCAGCTGGACCATTATATAAACTATCCTGTTAACTAAATACCAGAAGAGAAGGATGCCAATATATGTCACTAGTTTAGTATATGATTGGCTAGAAAATTAACCCAATGCAGTTATTCAACAAAAAAAAAAAAAAAAAAAAAAAAAAAAAAAAAAAAAATTTAATTATGGTTATAGATTTTAGAACCTGACTCTTGGATTGATAGATCCGAGAGTACCAAATAGAGTAGAAGTAGGAGTAGTGAGATAAACCTGATAATTATAAATAAACATTATAACCTAGACCTCGGCTCCAGACACAGAAAATGTTAACCTATACCTAATAAGTTCAGTGGTTTGAATTAATTATAATGATCTCTGAGGATTGTTTCCCTATGATGGTTAAGATTATGCCTCAATAGGGTAGAAATTTAATCTTAAATGTTTTTTCTCTTTCAACAGCAATCTGTTGATTTTAAATACCTAGTTATTGAACATTTAGTGAGATGACATTTAGTCATTATCAAGACTATTATGTTCTATTATTATTATGAAAGTTATTATATGGTGTATTTTTCCCTTTTATACAGGATTTATGTGTTAATGTACCCATTTTTGATGATGATGGCATGCACATTTTCATTTATTTTCACATAGCGTTTGTACTCTTTCACCAGCAGATAGCAAACAGGTCTTCAATCAATGCTGCATGTATTCGAATAACTTATAATATAACTGTTTTGCATTACAACAAAACAGATATTATGAGTGAGAGAATACATGCAGCATTGCAGCAAGGTGCTTGCTGGTGATTGATGAAGACTATGAAGTAAACGTCAAATGAGCGCGCCTTGTCTAATAGATTCGAGGCGCCAATCTAGCAGAGTGAAAGAGACAGATATAGAGGAAAGTATAGAGAATTGATGGTAAGTCCGTTTATTTAGCTAAATTTAAGGTGGAATCTATGGATGCTTCTTCAATCAATGCTGCATGTATTCTCTCACTCATAATATCTGTTTTGTTGTAATGCAAAACAGTTATATTTTAACAAAAATCTGACTTCATACAAGCATAGAGATTAGGTTCTAGATTATTTCTGCCAAATTTCACTGACTTTAATTGGTTAGTATTGAACATACCACCAGACTTCGTTTGTATGCAGCGCGCATTTACGCATTCGGAATAAACTTCTCTTAATATCACAGGTCCGATGCGGCCTAGCAATGAATGCGATGTTTTTTAATGTATTTTGAAAGGTCCTCTAAAACCTATGAAAGTTTTACTATTGGCCGATCAACAACAAAAAATTCCAATTTTAACCTCCATACAACCGTACTCATACCTATTTATACTCTATTCAAAATAGCAACGAAATTTTAAGGCTATTTTGCATTACAGAAACAGAGATTTGAAACATTTCCTCTCACTTATTCTTAGAACAGCTTTAGTAACGTCCAAGATATGTCGGATAGTATATACACCCAAAAACTCACGCCTTTTCCCCAGAGGGGTAGGCAGAAACTATAGATCTCTATCTACTATATGTAACCAATAAATTAATTACATTTGGTAATCAGAATTGGCCAAAGAGCTAAATAAGAATCAGAAAATCTCGTCGTCCTTATTTGGAATGAAGTATAGACAACTCTGAAACTAACTTATCTCTACTGTACTAATTCTAACAAAATACTTATTTTATTAATGATCGAAGACAAGCAGCCATACATTTTGATTTACATAACATTAATTTTTATTACGTACCTATAGACTTCGCATAGTTAAGGAAAACTATTTTGTGAAAAATGCAGGTTGTAGTACCCTAACTTGTAAGTACATTACGGTACATGAATGAAAACTCAAGAGTAGAAAAGCACCCGAACGAATATTTTAAATAAATACATAATTATATACATAATAATAAATAAACTGTACATATCCGAGCACAAACCTCAACAAATGTCAAAATGTTGTTATTTACTCAAAATAAAACATACATATTTTATGTAAAGCTAGCTATTCATGTTGTGACATACGTACAGTAGGTACATATCCTTAGAGGAGCTTCTGGACAGATTCTCAATCTCAACTGAATAGATTCTGGACGGATTCTCAACTAGATAAATTCAAGGATGGACAGATTCTTTAAGACGACAAATTCTCAAAAGGACAGATTCTCATAAGTACAGATTCTCAAAAGGACAGTTTCTCATAAGGACGACATATTCTCAAGAGCAAAGATTCTCGTTAGGACATATTCTCAAAAGCACAGAATCTCATAAGGACAGATTCTCAAAAGCACAGATTCTCATAAGGACAGATTCTCAAAAGGACAGATTATCAAAAGGACAGAAATGGTACACTTCGAAACAATTTAGAAAATTGAATAACATACCGCCTACTCACTGTCAGTGAACCGTTTTACCACATCTACCGACGTCGACTGTAACTATGATATCTATTGGTCGTCTCATGAATAGCTAGCTAGTGGTTGACCAAACCGAAAGTTATCTTACTAATAAGAGGTTGTAAGTCAAATGTTTACTATTTTACTAGATCTTAATATTACAACAATAAACTAATTCTAAATTATCATATTATTATTAATCGTGCACCAGTTGTCCCATGTTTTTTTACCATTTGTTACTTTTCGCAAGAATTTTCAATGTACCGTCGCGTCGGCCAAAAACTGGTCTACAGTCGAGTCAAGGTCACATTTCACATCTGTCAGTTTTAGCTTCGTAGTGAGGGGACCTGCTTAAAAACATCGATTAAAGTGAATGAATCTAGCGATACGATATTCAAACATACGTGAATCGAATTATATGGTAATATCGCGGTTTGTTGGAACTCCGTTTTACTTCGATTTTTTTTTGGTTACATCCCTAGTGTTAAAAAAGAAAAAGGGTTCACTGACGCAACATTGTAACGACGTTCAGTTCTTAGACAGTAGAAAACATAAAATTGTATGGACTTGACGTATGGTGACGAAAGCAAACGTCAAAATGTTTCGATCGCTAATGTCAAATCCATACATTCTGTCATTTTCTACTAGCGTCAACGCCAATAGACTGTCACTTTGTCTAGGGCCCCAGAACTAGATAAACAAACAATGCTCCAAAAATGACAGAACCAATAGAGCTCCTAAAGAGCTCTTTTGCCAACAAGCTGGCAGTAAACATACCAAATACGACTAAGTTTATTAATCAAATGGTTGGTGGCAATGGTTAAATGGTTTAAATATTGTAAGTACGTCATTAATGATCCTAACTGTTAATTAAGACGTCCTAGACGAGTCGATAGTGTATAGATAAACCTAAATTGGTTTTTATTACACTATCTTGTCAATGTATATATATACATAGGCCAGAAACTCTACAACACACTTCTTTTAAACAAAACAAAATATACAAAGTACAATTATATAAATTCAATATTAAATTAAATAGAGTAAGCATGCTGTTGGGTGGCATTAAAACTATATATATATATATATATATATATATATATATATATATAAATACAAAGTTTTAATGCCACTCAACAGCATGCTTACTCTATTTAATTTAATATTGAATTTATATAATTGTACTTTGTATATTTTGTTTTGTTTAAAAGAAGTGTGTTGTAGAGTTTCTGGCCGCATCTTCTCTACAACGGAACACCTTCCGACGCGGTGGTAGATTCAAAAACATGACGTCAAAAAGTTATCTATGTGATATTATTTTGAATAAACAATTTTGACTTTTGACTTGATTCGTGTGGGTTTTTGTGTCAATTCGGACAAAAATTTGCTAAGATTTTTATATGCGACTTGAAGTCTATAGTATCTCAATTAATTTTTTTTTTTAATTAAAAAAATGGGTTCGCTCTTGACCTCAGTTCAGTCCTTAGGACAAAGATAGCGAGCTAACCCAAAAGAAGCCTATTCACTCGTACTAGCGCGCTCCATACAAACGTACTATGGTGATATTTTCAATACTAACCAATTAAAGTCAATGAAATTTTGCTGAAACAATCTAGAAACAATCTGACTCCATACAAGCATAGAAATTTGTTTTTAGATTGATTCTGAAAAATTTCATTGAGTTTAATTGGTTAGTATTGAAAATTTCACCATAGTACGTTTGTATGGAGCGCGCTCCGAATTATATCCTCTTAAAATAATTCGAGTTGTAAGCTGTCGGAAATACTGTCGCAGGCATTCCACTCCCTGGCTGACGCACTCAATTATTGTTAGCTTTAGGAAGCTTCGTAAGAATTGATAGATCGCCTTCCTGGCCGACTGTACCTTGTACAAAATTATTAACACCTACACAAGATAGCATAGCATAGCATATGCTCACGACTATAGTACAAGTTTTCGACACCCATTGTTTAGACAATGATAATGATACATAAGCAGTATAAGCATATGCTCACGACTATATTCCCCGAGAGGGTACTCAGAGATATTCTGAAACCTCAGAACATCCACGTTTCACCATTAGTACCGAAACTCTGTCCAGTGTGACGGGGGGTGAGCCCGTCGCCACTTATAATGGACAGTGGGTACAATTAAGCATGCAGGTTTCCTCACGATGTTACAAATCGTACATAAATTCCGAAAAACTTATTGGTACGAGTCGGCCTGGACGGGGATCGAATCATCGCCTCCTGCACGGCAGGCAAGGTTACTCGCCACTGGACCGGCACGGCACGGCTACACAAGATATTCTCAATAATTCGTGAAATAAAATGTCAACGTTTTGCCCTGAAAATTTTAATATTTCTTTATGCTGACAATTTGTACCCACAATATAATTATAGGTATGGCATGAAACAATTATAAAACTGTAACAGAAGTGTTCTGTACATTGAAGATATTTACATGAAAAATATTACGATATGGTTTTTAGGTATCCCGGACTCCGAATCAACCTTTTTTAGGATTTTTGTCCGTCTGTTTGTCTGTTTGTTTGTATAATAGCATCACGCAAAAACTACTAAACCGATTTTGATGAAACTTTTTTGTTTGACAGCTTATGATATGACTTAAAATCTGGTATAAACTTTGTGCGCACGAAGTTGCGGGTAAACTCCATGTAGGGTCCTTCTTAATATACTGACAACTTTTTAAGGGGATGATCAAACCGTCAAACTGAACAACTTTCTCTACGGCACCCACACCGAAATCGCGAAAAAAAAAAACAACTGTTCCATACAAAACTGCAAACCTACTCGAGCCAAATGTATGGGACAGCATTTTTTTATTCGCGTTTTCAATGTTGTTCTCAAAGAGAAAGTTGTTAAGTTTGATGGTCTGATCATCCCCTTAAAAAGTGTCAGCATATTAAGAAGGACCCTGTATGTTTCACTGTGTGACGGGGAGTGAGTCCGTCATCACTTATAACGGACAGTGATACAATACATGCATCGAAATCGAAGCGTGCAGGTTTCCTCACAATGTTTTGTTGACAACGAGGGGGATTTTCCCGGGGGCATCGTAATAATAATTGACCTTCTACCGAAACCTTGATACTTAATGGATACTTATCTAATTTTTCGGAAAACGATATTTCACAGGTTCTTCCCAAAACTATCAGATAATATCTTAATAGCACTTAGGTAATTAAATAAGATGTACCGATAAGATTTGATTAGATACAATATTCAAAAAACGTAAAAGATACTTTGATGATTTCATTATAATTATTTCAAGATCCTGCTACAGGTTTTTATACAGCCATATGTTTAGACAAAATCAGCCGATAGACGTCCACTGCTGGACAGACCTTCTCCAAGGACCTCTGTGTGTGGAAATGTGTGTCCACATCACAGGTCACAACTGGCCAAAGGGTGGCAGCCTTTTTACCCGACTGCGCCAGAAGGAGGGTTATGTTTTTCGAGCGTATGTATGTATGTATGTTTGTATGTCTATTTCTTTGGCACGGCCTACAGCCCAAACGGCTTGATGGATTTTAACGTATGAGATGTCATTGGATTTGTAAAAATCGTGAGAGTGACATAGGGTATATTATTTCAAGATGGCGTCTACGAATTTAAAAAAAAAGGGAAAATAAAATGTTTTTTTGTTAAAAATTACAATATGGGTATCAAATGAAAGCTAGTAATCAGACGATTCCAAATATATAAATATTATAGTACTTGTATGTTACCGTTTTGACACAAGACTAAAAAGTATGAAATAAACTAAATTATTATGATAAACAAAAAACCCGACTGCATAAAAACCTATTACTTGAAAAGAGAAAAACAAGCTCTATAATCACTAATCATCTGATTAGTGATTATAGAGCTTGTTTTTCTCTTTTCAATTAATAGGTTTTTATTTGTAAGATTGCTTCAACTGTGACATTTCC
Source organism: Agonopterix alstromeriana (assembly GCA_963924505.1). Taxonomy (NCBI): domain Eukaryota; kingdom Metazoa; phylum Arthropoda; class Insecta; order Lepidoptera; family Depressariidae; genus Agonopterix; species Agonopterix alstromeriana. Next base: position 8,760,469 of record OZ004688.1, read on the forward strand.
TCTGGTATACTTGTATGTATGTATGTATGTATGTATGTATGTATGTATGTATGTATGTATGTATGTATGTATGTATGTATGTATGTATGTATGTATGTATGTATGTATGTATGTATGTATGTATGTATGTATGTATGTATGTATGTATGTATGTATCAAAGCCGTGGTGGTCCAGTGGCGAGTAACCTTGCCTACCGTGCAGGAGACGATGGTTCGAACCCCGTCCAGGCCGACTCGTACCAATGAGTTTTTCGGAATTTATGTACGATTTGTAACACCACTGGCTTTTCGGTGTAGGAAACCTGCATGCTTCAATTTCGTGGCATGTATTGTACCCACTATCCATTATAAGTGGCGACGGGCTCACCCCCCGTCACACTGGACAGAGTTTCGGTACTACTGGTGAAACGTGTATGTTCTGAGGTTTCAGAATATCTCTGAGTAACCCCCTCGGGGAATATAGTCGTGAGCATATGCTTATGCTACTTATATATCATTATCATTGTCTAAACAATGGGTGTCGAAAACTTGTAGCGGGATCTTATCTATTCGTTTTTATCACTAGTGATAGAGAATTATAAAAGAATTCCTTTAAAACTCAGTGTCGACCTCTTGTTCAAGAAGTAAGCTCAATTTTCCAAAAGGTAAGACAACTTCTGGATTTTATCAAATTTATCAATTTAATCAAACGTCTGGTACTTACGGAATAGAGGCTTTGACTATTTATATAATAAATAATAATAAATATCTTGGACATTTTCACACAAATTATCTAGTCACATTTAAAGTATCAGAATCTAGTCTGGACTTGTGTTACGATGACTAGACAACGATATAGAATACATATATAGATACAAACATCCATGACTCGGGTACAAATATTCATATTCATCATACAAATATTTGTCCCTTACGGGATTCGAACCAGCGCCCCTCGGCACAGCATGCAGGTTCACTACTGACTGTGCTATCGGGCCGTCAAATCCTCTTTTAAGTCCATATATTGTGAGGGGCAACCACGGAACCCAACCCTGGACCTTGGTAGAGGCCATGACTTTCATCACAGATATGGACACGGAGAGGAAGATGATACAAAGGGGTTACGATTAGGGTTGCCAACCGTCCCGCGAGAGGCGGGACGTCCCGTTTCTATAACTTTAAAGCATGCGTCCCGCGAAAGATGTGTGCGGGACGCCATTTGTTCCGTTTTATGGTACCTACTTGGTATGGTTAAGGGGATAAAATTCGGAGCGCGCTACATACAAACGTACTATGGTGATATTTTCAATACTAACCAATTAAAGTCAATGAAATTTTGCAGAAACAATCTAGAAACAGATCTCTATGCTCTTCAATGTTAGGATTAATTTAAAATTTGTATGGAAATCTGTGAGGCACTGTAACTTTAAAACTATAAATTTTAACGAAAATCGGACTCCATACAAGCATAAAAATTTGTTTCTAGATTGATTCTGAAAAATTTCATTGACTTTAATTGGTTAGTATTGAAAATATCACCATAGTACGTTTGTATGGAGCGCGCTCCGAATTATATTCTCTTAACTTTCAGGCACAAGAATTATTGTAGTAATTATTGTTTTAATTAAAAACAATAGTTATAGGCTGGAGGAATTACTATAATTTTTTATTCGTTTGCCTCTTCTTCTGTAGAGTCGATGATATGTCATGGAGTTTGCCTTAATATTTTATTATTATTACCTATTATTGTTTCAACTATTTTTAAGTATTTTGAGTTGTAAGCCAAAGAAAAATGTACTAAAACTTGTTAAAATGTAAAAGCTAAAAATAATTTCTAATTGTATTTTCCGCCTGCCTATAGTTTGACAGTTGAGTCCCGCTATTTTTAACCGCGTCCCGCATTTTGATTGCAAATTTCCTGCTAATCCGTGTACTATGGTTGGCAACCCTATTTACGATGTCCGCTCAGGGTCGGTTTATAAATTTTCATTTCTAGTTGTTCCATAACAGAAGATACGTATTTTCGCGGAACTAAGTGTCAATGGAGAGGTCTTATCCCCTATCTCAATCAGTGACCGATGATGTTCTGATAATTTGAATTATGTTACCTTCTAAGGGAATGATCAGACCGTTAAAGCGAACAATTTTCTTTGTGGCACCAACATAGAAATCCCGAAAAAAAAATCGGCTGTTCCATACAAAACTGCAAACCTACTAGAGCCAAACGTATGGGACAGAGATTTTTTTTCGCGATTTCGATGTTGGTCCCATAGAGAACGTTATTCAGTTTGATGGTCCGGTCATCTCCTTAAAAACTGTAAGCATATTTAGAAGGACCCTGTATACCGACAAAGTAGTAATGAAATTAATTTGATTTATTCAATACCCATCCTGGTAGTAATATGCTGATAATAATGACATTCAATCCAACAATCTATTCATCTAGCTTTACTCCTCTCATATAACTCCACTCTATTAACGTGCCTCCACTCGAATAACTTCACTACACTGTATCACTTCGTTCCATTCAACTTACTTAACTCAGTGGAGTTAGTGGAGTGACTATTAACTTTAATCCACTCAGCTAACATCCCTCCACGTAACTAATTTCACTCTACTAACAAACTCTACTACATTCCACTCCAATCCGCTCCACTCCGCCCCGCTCCGCACCACTCCGCCCCGCTCCGCTCCACTCCACTCCACTCCACTCCCTGTATACACAAAGCCAAGGCAGTAGGCACTAGGACTTGACCACTCGTGAACATACACAGGACACTGCCCATACCTGTAGTGGACTAAAGAAAAGCCCTGGATCTGGAGCGCAATACAAGTTCAAATCCAGTCCCAATCTTTATTTCGACTCACTTTATCCCCAGACAACATGAAGATCCTCATCCTAGCCTGCCTGGTCTCCATGACCCTGGCGGTGCCAGTACCTCATCCCCTCAACTACCTGGCAAAGGTCGGGGTACCGCTGGCGAATCAGATCAGAGCTGCCGAAGAGGCGATGGACTTCGATGGAAACAAGATAGTTGGAGGAACCGTTTCGAGGCTCGGTCTTGTTCCTTACATGGTGAGGATAAATAGTACCAAAGTCAAAGTCAATATAATTTATTCAATATAAGAGCTTGCAGCACACTTATCAAACGTCAAATCTTTTTTAAAGCTACCACCGCGTCGGAACGTGTTGTCGCTGTAGAGAAGATGCGGCCAGAAACTCTACAACATAACACGACTTAATAACTATTACAATATATATTCTTAAACTAAAGTTATGTATACAATAATACATAGTCTATCTGCATTACTGTATACGGCAGGTTTATAAACATTAAGCCACCGTTTATACAGAAGAGACGTGTGGCGGTGGCGGATAATCTAAGTAACACAATATACACCTAGCGTCGTTTTTGTCGTAAAGGAGAATCGCGCCCGCACCTCCAGGTGACGTCGCCTGGAGGCGCGCGCGTAATTCTCCAAACGACGCTATGCTACGTACTATAAGGTTTATAATTGTGTTACTTTGACTATCCGCCACCGCCACACGTCTCTTCTGTACAAACTGCGTCTAAAGAGAGGGAGCGTCAGTCGCACGTTGCGGAGAGGTATGGACGATCAATCGTGAGGGTACGAGTTACAATTAGCACGAACGACACGCCATGTAACAATGAGTTTTTCAAACGTATGTTCGTAATACCGACTGCACTCGAACGGTGAAGGAAAACATTGTGAAACCTGCATACGCTGAAGAAGAAATTCTGATGCGTATGTGAAGTCTACACCCATACACCCTCCTTGGGGTTGACCTGTGCCCTGCAGTGGGACGTGGCTGATGATGATGATATTTTAGGGGCTGCTTTTGACCAATAAAACGCACTTTCATTATGCAGCCAATATCCAAATATCGAAAGTAAAATCCAACTGTTCCATACATTTAGTTCGAGTTGCCATTACTTGCCATTGACATTTTCTTTGTAACATCGATATTTCAATATTAATCCGATAATAAAAGTTGTTCAGTTTGATGGCCTGTAGCACTCCATCGATAATTTAACTTAAGCGCACTTTTTTAAAATAAGGATTTTTCACCAGGGCGGACTGGTCATCACGCTCAAAACAGGCTTCCAAGCAGTCTGTGGTTCCTCACTCCTCACAAACACCCACGTGGTCACAGCGGCCCACTGCGCCGACGACGGTTGGAACCAAGCGAGACAGTTCGTGGTCGTGCTTGGTTCCCTGACTCTGTTCTCCGGTGGTACCAGGAGGACCACCACGGATGTCGTGGTTCACGACGGGTGGAACGCACCGTTTTCTAATGAAAATGATATTGCTATTATTAAGATTAGTAGTGTTACTTTTACGGGTAAGTGATGATGATGACTGAATAATGTTAACACACTTTATACAGGTTGTAGCAAAACTGCCTAGTAATACTTCAGGGGGTGATTCAGACCATCAAACTGAACAACTTTTAGTATGGAGCCAACTTCGAAATCACGAAAAAAAATCGTCTGTTTCACAACCGACTCGACTCAAATGTATGAGACGGCAGATTTTTTTCAATAGTGAAAGTTGTTCAGTTTGATAGTCTGAAGCACCCGATAAGTATTGAGTAATAGGGGGTTTTGTTACACCCCGTACACCTCACAACTTTAACTATTATGATTGATTGCAGCCAACATAAGGAACATCAACTTGCCAAGCGGGTGGCTGTTGACATACGACTTCACTAACTCCATCGCACTGACCGCCGGGTGGGGCAGGCAGAGTGACAGTAAGTGATCTTCTCTTATATCGAGTTGATGGCATGACAGTAGCGTCCATAAACTCTGGTCGCATGCAGGTTTACGGGCAGAATGCAAGATGGGCCATTGTCTGAGGAGCAACAGTGTTCATGCAACCCCACATGAACACTCATCATCATCTCAGTCGATGGACGTCCACTGCTGGACATAGGCCTCCCCCAAGGATCACCATAACAACCGGTCCTGCGCTGCCCTCATCCAACAGGTTCCCACCGCCTTACCATCGCCACCGGGGCCTACCCACGTTGTGCTTTCCGGTACGCGGTCACCACTCGAGATCCTTTCGGCCCCATCGGCCATCGGTTCTGCGAGCAATGTGCATGTCTTCAGTCCCCACCGCTCGCGCTGCGGGCTATAGTCATGCATCCGACCCCACTTCTGATCGTATTGATTTCTCGTTCCATCACATTCAGAACGGTAAGGGCGAAAGATTGCAAAAATTCGTATCTATATGTTTTTCTAATAAAGATGCCTTCAAAAATTAGAATCCTGAGCGAGCGAGAGAATCAAAAGAGCACGAGGTGAAACATTTTTGCACTCGAGTACAACACATAACTTTTCATCCCACCTCAGCGAGGAAATGACTAAATGCTAAAAATAAAAAGGTCGTATGATAAATTCGGCACCGTGGAGGGAGAAGTGAATAGGTTTAATGATGTTTTGAATTCACAAATTTAGTGCACACGATGTTCTAAATTCAATTTACTTTAAACTCTAGCGGATAAAACGGCTTTTGCACTTAGACATCGAAGAGCAAAAAGACTCTTTCCCCGCTACACCTCCCGCCCCCGCTAACATCGCCGACTAACTTATCAGACTATAATCATCTGTTCTCCCACAGCGGGCGGGATCCCGACCACCCAGCGCCTCCACGCAGCGGAGCTGGTCGTGCTGGACGGCGCGCACTGCGCGGTGCAGCTCGGCGCCGGCGCCGCCTTCACGAGCAGCGCCCTCTGCGCGCGCGCCGCGGGGGGGAGGGGCACCTGCCACGGCGACGCGGGGGGACCTCTGGTCTATGACGATGTGCTGGTGAGGAGTGTGCCTTAAGCGTCAATTACACTATCCGATTCACCGGCCGGATTCGGCATACACTGATGGCTTTGATCACATCGGATCGGAAGCTTCGATCGAGCGGCCGCTGTCGGTGCACACACACATAGTGCGCGCTGCGCTGCACACACTCGGCCGGGGCATGTGTGCACCCGTTGCGTACGCGCACGCGAGCGCTTGTGTGAGTGCATCGATAGTGGCCGCTTGTTTAAAAACATAGAGATCAAATCGAGCAATGTGCCAAAACTGGTTTGACGAATTCGAAAAGTAATCGCACCTTTAAACAGTTCAGTTACGGCACATGAGTACAGGTCGCGGACGGTTTATGAGCGATGACCTTGAATCCATCATGATCATCATCATCATCATCATCAGCCCATCATCGTCCACTGCTGAACATAGGCTTCTCCCAAGGCGCACCACAAAACTCTGTCCTCACTGTACTCTGTTAGGTCGTCTGTCCACCGAGCAGCAGGGCGTCCCACACTACGCGTACCAGTTCGCGGTCTCCATCGATTATCAGTCCTTCGGCAGATACGACCAGCCCATTGCCACTTCAGCTTGCTAGTTTTCTGAGCTATGTCGTGGTGATGACCTTGAATGCAGAAATCCAATTCGGATCTATTCGACGGGGGGTAGCGATATGCGATTTTTACGCAAGCGCCATTGACTGGTCCAGTCGCCTGTTACGTCATCGACATCTCTATCCCCGAGCGCTCATAAACCATTGCGCATTCTGTAAACACGTTACAGAGTCAAAGCTTCATACAGTCGCGCTACGATATACTAATAGCAACTCACGTGCGAGCTTAGTTTGAAGAAAATAAAGCCCCGGAACATCGGTGGCGCGTTGCGGACTTGATCATAATCCAGGTTCGAATCAGCACGAACGACATACCGTACCAATAATTTTTTCTACCCTGTACCACAGAATAAATACTAGTACACAAGATTCACTTCGAAAACCGATTTATACTGGGTGTTACAAAAGTAAAAATAAAAATTTTAAATTTCAAACTCAAACTGAACAACTTTCTCTATGGGACCAACATCGAAATCGCGAAAAAAAAAAACACCTGTCCCATACATTTAGCTCGAGTAAATTTGTAATTTAGTATCGAACATCAGATTTTTTTTCGCGATTTCGATGTTGGTCCCATAGTGAAAGTTGTTCAGTTTGATGGTCTAAACCACCCCCTTAAATGTTTATTTGTATTTTTGTAACACCTTGTATAAATAGCTACTCTCTCTGCACGGCAATAAGATGCAAAGGAATTTATTGATTCTACATGTATGCCATGTTAACTTAATCAAATTAAAGAATGAAAAAGTCGGGCGGCGAGCGGGATTCGAACCCACGACCTGCCTATCCGGGGCATGCTCTACTCCAACAGAACTGTCGGCGCCCCGCAAGCCACGACGAAATTTTCAATCTATATCATCGTCTTTAAGGGACGTCAGCGCCATCTACCAGAGTTTATGCAAACTACTGAGAGTTTATGCAAACTACTGACTCACAAGTCTAATTTTACAATTAGAATTCGGTCGTGAGTTCGAATCTCGCTCACCGCCCGACTTTTTCAATCTTTATTTTAAGATGCAAAGGTCGTACAATTCGCGAATAATCTACCAACCGTCACAACGGCGCGCGTGCAAACAAAAATGAACAAAAATTATGCATTTTATAACATTGCTCGTTTGTGTAACTCGCAGATCGGTGTCAACTCTATCGACCACCACGTCGACGGTTGCTCGTCCGGCTACCCGGTCGTCTTCACACGAGTCTCCTCCTACCTGCCATGGATACTGAACAACTTGTATTGACCTCTTCACTATGGATACATGGATCAAAGGATGGATTCCGCGAAATTAAAAAATTAAACTGTTGTATTTTTTTAAATCTTTTCTTTCATCATTTGCAGAGGTAGGATAAGTTATAGCCTGTAGAATTCCACTGCAGGGCAAAGGCCTCCTCTCACGAATAAGGGAGTGGGCCATACTCCACCACGCGGGCCCAGTGCTTGTTGGTGGAGGCAAGTTAGTGGTCAACTTGCTGTCAGAGAATTTTCAAGCCGCCTTAATAGGCCTCTGACCTGGCTTAGCGAATAGTTACAACGCCATCTGACGGAACTATCCGAGACCAACTGCTCCGAAGCACGGAAACGCTCGAGGTAGAATAAATCTACACTATTATAAAACTGTAACAGAAGTGTTATCTGTACATACACCTTACGGGCGTGCTTCAGACCATCAAACTGAACAACTTTCACTATGGAGCCACATTGAGAAAAAATTTTAAAAATCTGCTGTCTCATACATTTTAGTCGAGTAGGAACTGCAGTTTTGTATGGGACTTCAGATTTGTTTTTCTCGATGTTGGCTACATTGTTCAGTTCGATGGTCTGTAGCACCGCCTTAAGTATTACTAGAGTGTTTTGTTACACCCTGTATATAAAAAGTTCAAGTTTGTTTTTTGAATTTCCATTCGATAAATATTCTTTATTTTTTTACACCAAAATACACAAAAGAAAACAACAGTATACACGAACAAGAAGGGTACAAAAGGCGGCCTTATCACTAAAAGTGATTTCTTCCAGACAACCGGAAATGAAAAGCGTTGTTCAGTATCATGCCTACAATTACCCGTTAAGAGAAGTTTATTCCGAATGCGTAAATGTGCGCTGCATACAAACGAAGTCTGGTGATATTTTCAATACTAACCAATTAAAGTCAATGAAATTTTTCAGAAACAATCTAGAAAGTAATCTCTATGTTCGCATGAAGTCCGATTTTCGTTAAAATAAAATTTTTTAGTGCTAATATTAATTAAAGATTTGTATGGAAATTTTTGAGGCCCTGAAACTTTAAAACGAACCATTTTATCAATAACCCTCCTTCTGTCGCAGTCGGGTAAAAATCTGTCTTAATACAAACAAAGAGATTCGTTTCTAGATTGTTTCTATAAAATGTACACGCTTAAATGTAGTTACCTAGCAGTCGTAGCAGAGTTTCTGTCCTCCCAGTTAGGAATTATGGTCTATAATTGTATGTGAGAAAGCCGTGGTGGTCCAGTGGCAAGTAACCTTGCCTGTCGTGCAGGAGGCGATGGTTCGATCCCCGCCCAAGCCGAGTTTTTAGGAATTTATGTACGATTTGTAACACCACTGGCTTTTCGGTGAAGGAAAACATCGAGGAAGCCTGCATGCTTCAATTGCGAGGCATGTATTGTACCCACCATTACAAGTGGCGACGGGCTCACCCCCCGTCACACTGAACAGAGTTTCGGTACTACTAGTGAAACGTGGATGTTCTGAGATTTCAGAATATCTCTGACTCCCTCGGAGAAAATAGTCGTGAGCATACGCTATGCTATTTTTGTGTGTTTATAGTTAAAAGTAGAGATAATACCACATTACCACCTTTAATATTTACACGCTATGTTTCAAATTACGATTTAGTTTATATCTATTACAAATCTTAAGTAAGTATTTGATAATCTGCGATGATTCAAAGCGTGGCGGCAACATCAATAGGATAACGGTACAATTCAAACAATTAATGATATCTCATTACAACGTTAATGAGATAACAAATCAAAGCATTTTAAAAATTAGGAAATTCTGGGTCCAACTTAATATGCTGACAGTTTTTTAAAAGGATGATCAGACCAAACTGAACAACTTTCTCTATGGGACCAACTTCGAAATCGCTAAAAAAAACAGCTGTCCAATACGTAATGGCTCGAGTAGGTTTGCAATTTTGTATGGAAGAGCAGATTTTTTTTTCTTAATTTCAACATTGGTGCCATAGAGAAAGTTGTTCAGTTTGACGGTCTGATCATCCCTTTAAAAAAGTGTCAGCATTTTAAGAGGGACCCTATATAATAAGAATTTAAAATTTTCGATTGAAATGGTTCTAAACACACTGCTTTTTGACTTTCTTTATATCTATACCACAGAATAAATACTAGTACCTATCGGCACAGAAGAATCACTTCGAAAACAGATTTAAATAAATAGCGACTCTCTGTGCACGGCAATAAGGTACAAAGTTATTCGCAATTTCGCACGCGTCCTGTCGTACAATAGGGGATCGGACTGCATAAAATATATTTTAGTTTTATCTTCTTAGTAAAAATCGTTTGAAAATAATTTTTAACAAAAAAAAATTGTTTATTCCCCCTCTCTTTTTTAATTTGTAGACGCCATCTTGAAATAATATACCCTATGTCACTCTCACGATTTTTACGAATCCAATGACACCCCATACGTTAAAATCCATCAAGCCGTTTAGGCTGTAGGCCGTGCCAAAGAAATAGACATACAAACATACATACATACATACATACTTACATACATACATAAATACATACGCTCGAAAAACATAACCCTCCTTCTGTCGCAGTCGGGTAATAACGCTAAACTCTCATTTTCTGTAATTATTTAGCTTGAACACTATTTTTAATGATAGGATGAAATATAAAAAGTAATAAAATGTTGAAGACGTCAATTGTGGGCACAGAACATTATAAGAGGGGTTAGAAGTGCAAAGTAGGCGTGGAACGTGTCGCCACAGGTTATGCAATGATTTGCATAACACCATAAAGCGCGCGGCGTGGTGCGAGCGAGAGGGCATGAGTAATTGTAGCAGCGTGAGTGGGAAGACAAGTGGCGACAGCCGTCTCCGAAGCAAAAGCGCTACTTTGCATTTTTACCCTCTCTTATAAAGTTCTGTGATTGTGGGTATCTAGTACAATTTTTCATATAATGCTCACGTTTTGACATTCGATTAAGAGTTACTATTTTGACTAGTTTTCCGCTCCCCTATTCACGAATAACCTACAAACCGTCACAACGGCGCGCTTACAAACAAAAATGAACCGAGTCGTTAGACATGAAAGCTTCCTTTGCATGTCACGCTGCCAGCACGTGAAAGAATGAAAGAGGGAGCTTTCATTCTTTCACGTGCTGGCAGCGTGACATCGCTAGGGTTTTCAGGTCTCGCATTGACTGGGAATAGGTTCTTTCCAAGTAGCGCCACAAAACTCCTGTCACGTTTAGGGAAAAGGACATAACCGACATGATCCGTCGCTACCTGTCAATCCATCTACTAATGAAATGAAATATATTATTTGCCAAAATTCTTTGTTATAACAAGGTGTTACAAATTTGCAATTTAATGCCTGTTCGTGGCTGTCATTAGAAATCTCAGACTTTTTCTAAACAACCTTCTAAATCGGGAACCCTATTTATCACCACGATTAGATAACGAAACGATAACACTAAAACGTTTCTCAGAAGAAACCAAATCACCAAACAAATATCTTCAACTACATAACTGAGTACACTATTACATAACCATTAACTCCATTTTGTGACCCCTTAAGAAGACCAGCACGTGGAATCAAAGAGCCATGAAGCTGATTGTCCTTGCATGTTTCCTTGGACTGGTGACGTCACAGCCTTATGCCTCCAACTACCTCATGAAGGTTGGTGTGCCGTTGGCAGCGAGTATCAAAGCTGCTGAAGAGGCGACAGATTTCGACGGGACGAGGATCTTGGGAGGGACACCTGCTGCTCTTGGACAGTATCCTTATATGGTTAGTTTTTTTTGTTTAGAGAGTTTGACCATGTGATTTAGTCCCACGTGGCTACTTAGCTATGACCCATCTTTATCTTAACCTTCCTGGCTAGACAAATGGACTTTATGGACTATCTGATATGGTAGAACTATCCCCGTGACTAATCATCGCATATGCTCACTATATTCCCCGAGGGGTTAGTCAGAGATATTCTGAAAACTCTGAACGTTTCACTAGTAAACGCGGGAATCTTACGAGGCTACAAAATGTGTGTCGCATATTTGGCTGAAATATTGCCTCATTCAAGGGTAAACGCAAGATGCTCAGCACAGAGGAGAGAGGTTTAAACAAATTGAGACATATACCCAGCAGTGGATGGATTCAGGCTGTGGATGATGATGATGAGGGTAGATTTCATCAGATGGGCCTCGAGCTTGTGCCTAGCATGCGTGCGACGGCATCATCTCGCTCTGTTACGCGCCAATGAAATAGAAGTAAACATATGACTTTACTACAGTCCCGCTGCTATGCTAGCTCTGAATGACTGTTTTGGACTAGTTTGCAGACTACTGGTATTCTCTGAGGAGGTCCCAACCCCACTGAAGAAGGCCCAATACCATTCTACTTAAACCACCTCATTAAAATACTTCACGATCCTCAGGGCGGCCTGGTCATCACGCTGACGACCGGGTTCAACGCAGTCTGCGGCTCCTCGCTCCTCAGCAACACGCGGCTGGTCACCGCGGCGCACTGCTGGTATGACGGCTGGAGCCAGGCGCGAGAGTTCATCGTCGTCCTCGGGTCTCTGACGTTGTTCGCTGGAGGTATCAGGTAAGGAATCCTTTGATGTCGAAGACTGACTTAGACCCAAGAAACGGACCGATGACTTGGATACCGATTGAGTTTGCGTCGCTTAGAGAGGAGTAGGGAGGCCTTTGGCTAGCAGCTGATCATAAATCATATAGCAGGCTAAAAAAAAATTATGCCTCTGCATCTGAATCCCGGAGTTCAGATTTTACTTCAAATTTTGCACTAGCAGTAACTAAACTGTTCAGTCAGTATGACAGGAAATGAGTCTCTACATATTATTATTTAAAAGTTTGGGGCCTTGAAAGGCTTACTAAGCCTGTGCTACTTAGACCATCGCTGTTCCTTTGTCAACACCCTTTTTACAGTTCTTTACCAATCCCCACTGCGGCCAGAAAACGTAGTAGGTAGGTAGCTTTGATCGGGATGGTTTGTATCTTATCTGGTGTCAACACCTGCCTACCTAGATAAGTAATGCCTTTATACATCAGGTCTCTAGCAAGTTATGTACAATTTGTAACACTTTACTTTTTGTAGCACTTCGATGATGAAAAACATCATGAGGACACCTGCATACGCTAAAGAAGACATTCTGATGCGTATGTGAAGATCTAACCAATCTAAATTGCACACGCGTGCTGGAATCACGACATACACCCTCCGTGTCTGTACTCTGTAGTGGTTAATGAGGATAGAAGCCCTTGATGACATCAGTCTACTAAACATAGTACAGGCGTCCACTCTCCGATTCATTTGATGGACACAGGATCATTGTTTGTTGACAGAATAACATCGACCGAAGTGTTCACGCATCCCGCTTGGAATCCATCGACGGCGATCAACGATATCGCTATTATAAATGTTCCTACCGTACTATACAACGGTAAGTACTGGAACCGTATGGTTTTAATATAAAATGGACCACGCCCATTTTTCCCGTGGGTATCGGAATAGCAGCTAAGGGATATGGTTTCTTGTACAATTTTTCTGTGAGCAAAAGGCTAGAAATTTAAAATTGACACGTAATTCCATCCTGGAACCACAGAATAAATACTAGTACTACCCGTACAGAACAATCACTTCGGAAACTGATTTAAATAAATAGCGACTCTCCATGCACGGCAATAAGGTGCAAAGTTATTCGCAACCGTCCTATCGTACAATTCGCGAATAACCTAACAACCGTAAAACGGCGCGCGTGCAAACAAAAATGAACCAAGTCATTAGACATGAAAGCTTCGCTAGGGTTATCGCAAGTCTCGCATTGACTACTCACAAAATGGCGGCAAGTCTACTGATATTTCACCAAGAAGTTTACACGCAGTATACCTAACCTATTGCCATTTACCACTCGGTGGGGATCGGCCGTCAAGTGTACCTGAGATGTGGAGTGAGACAATCCTGCTGGAACCTTTAAAATGCTAAAAGTGAGCACTGCTACAACTACACGTCTCAAAGGATAGTTGGCAGTTGTAGCGAAGCTTCTCACCACCCCAATTGGGATTTTGGTCCGTGAGTTTTTATAGTATGGAATAAACATAATTATTAAGAAAAACAAAAAACCAGATTGCGTACAAAATTATTAGCTGAAAAGAGAAAAACAAGGCCTAGAAATTAATCAGCTCTACCAACTTTGTTTGTGCAAATGTATGTTTTACAGATGCAGTTCAAAACATAGCTCTGCCCACGGGTTCGCTTCTGACCAACACGTTCGTCGGTACTACGGTCCGAACTGCCGGTTGGGGACTTCAAAGTGATAGTAAGTATCCAAGTTAAGCAAGTCTCTGGATGATAACAATTTCAGTGGTGATTCACCTGTAAACTGAACTGCATTCGTTAACAAATGAACTGCATTCACCGATAAACTGTACTGTAGTTTGGCGACATTTTAAACAACTTTAGTTTTTCGAAATAAATACTAAATAAAATAAACCCCCCTACTACTTTCTCCCCTTTACTAACTTTCTCTTAATTCTTCTTACACCATGGAACCCTATCATGGGCGAGTTCGACACGCTCTTGGCCGGTTTTATTTTTAGCATGCATAAGCATATGCTCACGACTATATTCCCCGAGAGGGTAGTCAGAGATATTCTGAAACCTCAGAACATACACGTTTCACCAGTAGTACCGAAATTCTGTCCAGTGTGACGGGGGGTGAGCCCGTCGCCACTTGTAATGGACAGTGGGTACAATACATGCAGGTTTCCTCACGATGTTTTCCATCACCGAAAAGCCAGTGGTGTTACAAATCATAAACATTCACTTTAATCACATTACACACACACACACAAACAAATCGTTCACCAAACAAATAGGTGCACAATTTTACGCTCGGATCTCGTGCCATTAAATTACGTGCTCTTTTTCATACTATGCCTATGGTCACAATATTAGTTACGATAATTCTGTTTGTACTATCTAAGAAACAAAGCACGTTAACTGTACAGCCGGCATCATAGGGCCGGGCCAGGTCCTCCACCACGTGAGCCTGCAGGCGGTGAGCACGGCGCTGTGCCGCGCGCTGTACGGCGCCGTCGCCTCCGACGACACGCTCTGTGTGAGCGGCGCCGCCGGCTCCAGCTCCTGCAGTGGAGACAGCGGGGGACCGCTCCTTGTTACTAGCGGGGGGAGGGACGTGCTGGTGAGTGCAGTGGAGACAGCGGGGGACCGCTCCTTGTTACTAGCGGGGGGAGGGACGTGCTGGTGAGTGCAGTGGAGACAGCGGGGGACCGCTCCTTGTTACTAGCGGGGGGAGGGACGTGCTGGTGAGTGCAGTGGAGACAGCGGGGGACCGCTCCTTGTTACTAGCGGGGGGAGGGACGTGCTGGTGAGTGCAGTGGAGACAGCGGGGGACCGCTCCTTGTTACTAGCGGGGGGAGGGACGTGCTGGTGAGTGCAGTGGAGACAGCGGGGGACCGCTCCTTGTTACTAGCGGGGGGAGGGACGTGCTGGTGAGTGCAGTGGAGACAGCGGGGGACCGCTCCTTGTTACTAGCGGGGGGAGGGACGTGCTGGTGAGTGCAGTGGAGACAGCGGGGGACCGCTCCTTGTTACTAGCGGGGGGAGGGACGTGCTGGTGAGTGCAGTGGAGACAGCGGGGGACCGCTCCTTGTTACTAGCGGGGGGAGGGACGTGCTGGTGAGTGCAGTGGAGACAGCGGGGGACCGCTCCTTGTTACTAGCGGGGGGAGGGACGTGCTGGTGAGTGCAGTGGAGACAGCGGGGGACCGCTCCTTGTTACTAGCGGGGGGAAGGACGTGCTGGTGAGTGCAGTGGAGACAGCGGGGGACCGCTCCTTGTTACTAGCGGGGGGAGGGACGTGCTGGTGAGTGCAGTGGAGACAGCGGGGGACCGCTCCTTGTTACTAGCGGGGGGAGGGACGTGCTGGTGAGTGCAGTGGAGACAGCGGGGGACCGCTCCTTGTTACTAGCGGGGGGAGGGACGTGCTGGTGAGTGCAGTGGAGCGGAGTGGAGCGGAGTGGAGCGGAGTGGGGCGGAGTGGAGCGTAGTAGAGGATGTTAGTAGAGTGAAATTAGTTACGTGGAGGGTGTGGGGAGGGTGGGGATGTTAGCTGAGTGGATTAAAGTTAATAGTCACTTCACTAACTCCACTGAGTTAAGTAAGTTGAATGGAACGAAGTGATTTATGGGAGTGATATAGATACAGTGTTGTGAAGTTATTCGAGTGGAGGCACGTTAATGGAGTGGAGTGAAGTTATATGAGAGGAGTAAAGCTAGATGAATAGATTGTTGGATTGAATGACATTATTATCAGCATATTACTACCAGGATGGGTATTGATTAAATCAAATTAATTTCATTACTACTTTGTCGGTATACAGGGTCCTTCTTAATATGCTGACACTTTTTTAAGGGGATGATCAGACCACCAAACTGAACAACTTTCACTATGGGACCAATATCGAAATCGCAAAAAAATATATTATTGCTCCAAACAAAACTGCAAACATATTTTAGCCAAATGTATGGGACAGCTGGTTTTTTTTTTCGCGATTTCGATGTTGGTCCCATAGTGAAAGTTGTTCAGTTTGATGGTCTGATCATCCCCTTAAAAAAGTGTCAGCATATTAAGTTGGACCCTGTACACTACCAAATGTACAATAACAAAATGTTCTTTATCATGAACTATATCTTTCATGCAAAACAGGTGTGTTTATACGAGGGTATGACGTCACTTTTCTTTTATATGCCTCTCGCTCTGATCGTAAATTTTAAACACCTTATATTTCAGTTATTTTTAAATTAAATCATAAATTAATTTCACTTTGATAACAAATAGTTTTTAAAAAAGAGAAAAAAAAAATGTTCATCATCGCAATTGTCTAACCTATTACTGTTGTCAGATCGGAGTTGGCTCGTTCCGGCACCGGGACAGCTGCTCCCTGGGCTACCCGACCGGCTACACCAAGGTCTCCTCGTACATACACTGGATCAACGACAAGATCTACTCGTGAGGGAACTTCAACAACTAGCATATTATAATAAAATAGTCGTAATTTTAATATTATCGATTTTGAACATAGCTGTACTATGTTGTGCTATTTCGAATCAAATTAAAGATTGAAAAATTAAGTCTCGGGCGGGACTTGAACCCGCACCGGGGAATTGCGTTTATCCAATTTCGCCACCGCCGCCACACAGAGAACGAAATTTTCAATCTATTGCGTCTTAAGGGGACGCGAGCGCCATCTACTGGAAGTTATTATAAACTAACCGACCCGCAAGTCCAGCATTACAACTTGAATTCATACGATATAGATGACAATTCCAATTTTAAATATTATTGATTATAAACATGTTACAGCGATGTTGTGATGAAGTCTCGGGCGGGACTTACAAACCGGGGAATTACGTTATCCAATTTCGATTTTCGTGCCTACTACCCGCCCGAGACTAATTTTCCAATCTTTAATTTGATTCAAAATAGTTGTAGTTTATAAGGCAGTATAAAACTTAACACATAATCTTTCCAATTCGACATTACCTTACAATGGGCTTTTTTATTTATAATTAACTAGCAGCCCGTCCCGGCTTCGCGCGGGGTAGACAAATAAATTTTAAGACCCATTTTTCTACACCTTCGGTTACATTGTTCAAATTTTACCAAGGATCCCTAATTTTTTTCAAAATGAAATGTAGCCTATGTCAAATTGGAAGAATGTAGCATTCTATTGGTGAAAGAATTTTTTAAATCGGCCCAGTACTTTTTGAGCCTATTCATTACAAACATACAAACATACAAAAATAGGTACAAATCTTTCCTCTTTATAATATTAGTGTAGATGGACTTCTTGCTTGTGCGTTAGCACCGCATTTCCGCCAATGTCAAGCGGTTTGAGGGAGTATCTATCCCAATCTCGAGGATTGTTTTTGAGTAAGAACACAACTGAGAAGGATTGCGGAGCCTCGTGGCAGGCTGAGCTGCGAACCGCGCGAACACCACGCGAAAGACTAGTGTTCGGGGCCAACCCTGCAACGTGACTCTACAATGTTCTTGGTTTCTAC
Organism: Agonopterix alstromeriana; assembly: GCA_963924505.1. Lineage (NCBI taxonomy): Eukaryota > Metazoa > Arthropoda > Insecta > Lepidoptera > Depressariidae > Agonopterix > Agonopterix alstromeriana. The sequence goes on from OZ004688.1 coordinate 8,778,220, forward strand.
TATATTGACAGCTGATTTGACAGTCATTATACTGATAAACCTCAGCTAATCATTTATCAAACTGATGAACACTCAAACAATAATATTTCTATTTCTAACATTTAAAAAAATAATAAGCAAATAAAGTTATAGTTCTTTTGTTTATTACCATTAAAATGATAATTAAGAGAATTATTAAAGTCAATGACATTTTTCAGAAACAATCTAGAAACTAATCTCTATGCTTGTTTGAAGTCAGATTTTCGTTAAAATATACAAGATAAGATATACTTCTTTTCGTCGACAATACCTATGCCAGCCTCCTGACCTGCAGTGAACATTAATTTTCAAATCAAGTTCGATATATGGTTCGAGTTCGTAGATAACGACAACATAATCATGATAATCACAGATAGTTTATATTGGAGCAGCTAACATTTGTTTGAATACGTAAATTCACACCATAAAAGTACCTACCATACTTTGATTAAATTAAAATAGGAAGATAGGCTTTGACTAATTATTATAAGGACTAGCCTTGCGGTAGCATTTCCCCTCTGCCACGGTATAAGCACAATTGATATTGAGCATTTACATTCAATTTTACACCTTATCACTAAACGAGACAGCCTATAATTGCGAAATAATAACTTCGAACTTAGAACGTTTGGGGTTCACACGAGACTACTTTTCATGATTTTTAACATTCAAAATTAGAATCTAAAGTTATGGGGAATAAAATACAAAGTTGCGGATTTCATGTTACCTCGCCCCCCGCAAAAAGTGGCAGAAATGTTTATTAGTAGAATTACACGCGTAACCAGTCCACATATAAATAGTCAAAGCTTACGAGTAAAAAGTGTTGCCGTGTGATTTGTATTTTTCTTTTCGAATGATTTGTACATCGAGTAAAAGCACACGAAGGCATTGTGGTACCTTTATAAAAAAAAAGTTACTCAATCACGCAATGCCGCTCGTATTGCACCTAAGGAAATTAGGCGTCGGGGGCTCAATTTATGCGGTCCATACGCTGTAGGCCAGACACTTATCTCCCTGTTTCAATTTAATCAAAGCTACCAAAGCAAAGTATTACTTCTTACGTGCTGCGTCCACAAACTTTTTTCCCCATCAGTTGTATGGAACAAATAGCTTTAAGTGGTAGCATTTTTGTATGTACAAATAAATTATTCATTTAGGATTGTTGTTTCTCTTTAATTACTACTCCTCCTATTATCCCTAAGATCCCACTGCAAGTTTTGTACACCCACATGTTTAGGCAATAATACATAATACCAGTGGAAAAGTCGTACTTTTTGCGAGTGTGTCATTTTGCGTCAAGATGGCCTTTTGCGAATGTGCACCGTATCCCTTTTAGTTGGCACCATTTGAATGAGCCTGATGCAGGTTTAGGAGATCCTGGTGAACTGATGTGGTTCACCAGGATCCCCTGGGGGTCGGGCTAGGGGATCCTGGTGGCCTAAACTTACTTTAACGATCCTAAAAAATAGGCCTCACTACTATATTCCCCGAGAGAGTAGTCAGAAATATTCTGAGACTTCAGAACATCCACGGTTCACTAGTACTGAAACTCTGTTCAGTGTGACGGGGGGTGAGCCCGTCGCCACTTGTAATGGACAGTGGGTACAATACATGCCTCGAAATTGAAGCATGCAGGTTTCCTCACGATGTTTTCCTTCACCGAAAAGCCAGTGGTGTTACACATCGGACACAAAATTCCGAAAAACTCATTGGTACGAGTCGGCCTGGACGGAGATCGAACCATCGCCTCCTGGTTACTCGTCACTTCACCACCACGGTTACATTCATTATTTATTGCTTTTTCATGCAATACGTCAGTCCTTGAAAACTGTTTTTTTTTAGCAGGTGCTCCCCCGCTATCTCACTTATCCGAGATAATCATCAAATTATATTTAGATAAGATTCTCCAAAGTCATATAAAATGTGTTCAATTAATTTATTATTATTGTCTGGACATCGACGACGTTAAGGTAAGTTAAGGCCCAGTTGTTCGAGTGCAAGCGTCTCTTTCTTACAAGCATAAGTTTGCAATTAGCCATCCCGCTTCATTTGAAGGTAGGTCCGCAAAAAACTTATTTTTCATCAATATCATTTCTCTTGGGTGTTGGGGGAAAAAACTAGCCTGAGAATAATTTAGACAATGTCATTTCCTATTTTTCAGTGTATTTTTTTTATTTGTAGTGTTAATAATTTTGAAGTAAAACTTGAAAAATAAAGTTACCTATCTTCGCATGTTTTTATGATCGACAGAAGTAATAACTATCGTGTTTTGAGCCACAGAATAATCAAGAACAGTTCATGAACAACAACATATATATTTGGAAGATACTGTATATATATTAATAGAAATGCGGTATTTGGTAACCTATACTCCATTAAGGCTATTTTGCATTACAGAAACAGCGATTCGAAACACTTCCTCTCACTTATTCTTAGAACAGCTTTAGTAACGTCCAAGATATGTCGGATAGTATATGTATCCAATAAATTAATTACATTTGTTAATCAGAATTGGCCAGAAAGCTAAATAGGAATCGGAAAATCTCGTCGTCCTTATTTGGAATGAAGTATAGTCAAATCAGCAACTCTATGGAAAGTCAAAACGCGCGCTTTGTATGAACATCATCATAATCATATCTTCCTCTACCTCTCTTCCTCTCTCTATTTCTCCTTCTGTTCGTATCAAGAGTGCGGTTTGTTTTTAACCTCTGACGCAAAAAGAGTGGTGTTTGTCCCCTAAGTATTAATTGACCTAAAATATCTTAAAAGAGAGTTTAGAAGTAAACCATACATTTGCTTACATCCAAAATAATAGGTGACCGAATTATTTTACACTTTTAATAGTTATTAGTTATACAAGAGTGCAAAGTTGCTTTTTAACCGCGTGCTCAATTTTGATGACCGAGCAAGCGAAGGATTTTAAAATTAGAATCTTGAGCGTTAGCGAGGGAATCAAAAGAACAGGAGGTGAAAAATCTTTGCACTCGAGTACAACACATAACTTTTCATCGCACGTCAGCGAGGAAATGATTAAATGCAAAAAATAAAAAGGTTGTATGATAAATTCGACACCATGGAGGGAGAAGTAAATATATTTAATGATGTTTTGAATTCACAAACTGTATGCACACGATGTTCTAAATTTAAATTACTTTATCCTCTAGTGGATAAAAACGGCTTTGGCACTCAGGATGAAAATATTGTTTTTCTGGCGTTGTGAGTTTTTTAAATTTTTAATTTAATTTCCTCTCATATTGTCTATTGTTTATTAAAAAAAACTACTTTGCATCAGCAATCATACTAAAATCTAAAACAGTATTCGAGCTGAAAAGTTACTCAAAATGTGAGTTTAGCGTTATTGTGAAACGTTTTTTTTTAATGAGTAAATTTAATTAAATGTACCTATTTCATGTAGGAAAATAACAAATAAAAATAATTATTACCCTATCCTCGTAACGGCCAGATGCTTTCAAAGGTCTTCAGCTCCGTTGTGATACTGATCATAGCCCAAGATGAAATCCAATAGCATGCAGTTGACGCCCAACCACCTTTTAAAAGGCACTCGATTTGTCATAAGATATTAAATAGTATGTTATATGACATGCGTATTAAGACACATTTTCGAAAATTTTACCTTCTGGGCCGGTACCGGGCCGCCGCGTTTATAATTTTACACTAGTACTGGAGTTTACCCGCGACTTCGTCCGCACTAATTATATACCAGATTTTGAGTCAGATCATAAGCTATCAAACAAAAAAAGTTTCATCAAAATCGGTTCATTAGTTTTTGCGTGATGCTGTTACAAACATACAAACAAACAGACAGACAACAATTCTAAAAAGGTCGGTTTGGAGTCCGGGAAACCTAAAAACCATATCGTAATCTTTTTCATAGAAATATCTTCAATGTACAGATACACTTTTGTTGAAGTTTTATAATAGTTAAGATTTACCACACATTTGTCATTAAGTACCTCTTCCAGATATTAAACCATGAGACTACTCGTATTGACCTACCTCCTGGGAGGCTCACTAGCAGTCCCTGCAGTCCACAATGGAGCATACAACTACTTGGAGAAGGTCGGGATTCCCCTGGCAACCAGCATCAGAGCCGCTGAAGAGTCCGGGGCGAGGGGGTCGAGGATAGCTGGTGGCGCCGAGGCGACCCTCGGACAATTCCCTTCTGTGGTACGTTTAAGATATTTCCTCATCATCATCATCAGCATTAGAATAGATGATGATGCTGATGGGAGCAAATTAATCTATGCTTTCTACTGTAATGTATCAGTTTTTGGACTCTCTTTTTCATAAGCTTTCGTTTGATACCTGCACGAAAGTTTTTTTATGAACGCCTTCTGGCCCCAAAACGGCCTAGAAATTAAGCTTTTTGACTTAATTTATATAATCGGGCCGATTTGGGCCATTATTTGCAATAATTATGCCAAGTCACGGATGGTCAAGGCTATGATGATGGCCTTTGACAGACGGACGGACACACCGAGGAGATTCCATATACAGGGTCCTTCTCAATATGCTGACGCTTTTTTAAGGGAATGATCAGACCGTCAAACTGAACAACTTTCTCTTTGGCACCGACGTCGAAATCGCGAAAAAACAATCCACTACTAAACTGAAATCTTACTCGACCCAATTCTATGGGACAGCTGTTTTTTTTCGCGATTTCGTCATTGGTCCCATAGAGAAAGTTGTTCAGTTTCATGGTCTGATCATCTTAAAAACTGTCAGCATATTAAGTTGAACCCTGTATGTAATTAAGTGTTCCGTTTCGCCATTTTGTACGGAACACTAAAAACTAGTTTTGACTAGCAACAACGTGTTTTAACGAAAAAGAGCTGGTCGAGGTGTCTGCGCCAGACATCGCCGCTATCGGTGCGGAGCTCGTAGTGCAGTCTGCCCAGTCGTTTCCTGATAGTACCAAATTGCCAGCGCTGTGCGGTACTGCGGTAGTCACGAGCTTGTACACGATCACCAGGATTGAACTGCTTGATGTTGATCAGTACCCCTAGTGCGAGTTTCATAAAACAAATCGAATGACTTTACTAAAAAGTAAATCGAATAAACGTCAAACGTATCGACGACCGAAAACACGCGAGTGTGAGTTGCAAGCATTTGTAACTCTTGATCGGCGTTTACTCACCTTGAATAGCGTTTATTGTTTTTCTTAGGTTGGCATTATTATGGAGTGTGTGAGATAAGCCGACTAAATGTAAGATATTGTTTTTAATAAAGCTCTTAACGTAAGCAGCTGTCAATAAAAACAAGGCGGGTTATCATTTCGAATTTAGCATTGTTCACATTGCTTAGTTTTGTTTACATTCTTTGATTGCAATATGGTGTGTTTAGGCATATTCATTCTAATAACATGACATTTTAATAAAAATTAAGATGAGCCCGTCACAATCCGAAATATTGGTGATGTTTGCAGGAGCATTAGGTACAAGTGAATATTAGTTTTTTGTAAAATTAAAATTGATTGAAGTTCTAGTTATTAAACGTAAATAAAGTTAAAATCTGGTGAAATACTTATATCTATTCATAAATTCACTTTCTGTGATGACTAAAGAGTGGAATAAAAAAGAATCAAAACACTTTTACGGGTAGTCCAGACCATCAAACAACTTTTACTATGGGAGCAAAATGTAATTGCAAAAAAAAATCTGCTGTTCATACATTTGAGTCGAGGAGGCATTGCAATTTTATATGGAACAGCTGATTTTTTTGTGTGATTTTAGGTGTTTAGTTTGATGGTCTGAACCACTCTTAATTAGGGTCATTTCGTTCGATTTCGTTCTCTGCTGTGCCGAGGGTCGCGGGTTCAAATCCCGTAAGGGACAAATATTTGTATGATGAATATGAATATTTGTACCCGAGTCATGGACGTTTGTATCTATATATGTATTCTATATCGTTGTCTAGTCATCATAATACAAGTCCAGACTAGATTCTGGTACTTTAAATGTGACTAGATAATTTGTGTGACAATGTCCAAGATATTTAAAAAAGACAAAAAAAACTTACGTTTTTTAAATATTATGGTAAGGGTTTCCTCACTATAAAAGTTTTCTTCACCGCCAAGCTAGTTATAGTGATAAACACAATCGTAAGTCTGTAGAACTTAGTGCTGGAATCGAATCGCCGCCTCATGATTGAGTAGCTAGCAGAGCTCTCTTCCATATGGGCTAACACCGCTCCTTTTTTTAATCCACCTAAATTTCGAATTCCACCTAAACCTATAACCTTTTGAACTCCTCAGGGCGGCCTGGTCATCACCCTCAAGACAGGCTTCAAAGCCGCCTGTGGTTCCACTCTCATCTCCGCTACGAAGCTGATCACCGCGGCGCACTGCTGGTACGACGGGAGAAACCAGGCGAAGGAGTTTGAGGTTCGAATCTACGGCCATAGTCAGTTAATCTAACATATCATCATTCTCAGTCGAAAGACGTCGACTGCTTGACACATAGAACTCCCCCCTGACACATAGAAGGATCGCCATAACTTGTTCCCATCACCTTCAACAGGACATCAGTCCACCACCCAACTGCGCCTTCCGGTACGAGGTCACCACTCTAGAACCCTTAGGCCCCATTAGATATATAGATAGATAGATAGATTTATTTCATCAGAACAATACAGGAAAAACAGTGATAGACAAAGAAAGGTCAAGTAACAGGCATTCCACGTGCAATGTGCCCATACAAAAGAGTGAGGGTGAATCTATGAGGATTTCTGTTTTTCCTTTTGACGTATAAAACCCTAAACAAAGGAGAAAGGAGCGGAGGTGTCGCAAGGAAATTAGCTCTGTCGCCATTATATTAGGTGATGACGCAATAGTAGGCGTAGCCTATTATGCTCAGTTCGAAGCGGACTGCCGTTCTTTTTGTTCAGAGAGGTTTTGTCAATAAAATATAGAAGTACATCTAAAGCGATGAAGATATTCTAAACCTCAGAACATCCACGTTTCACTAGTAGTACCGAAACTCTGTCCAGTGTGACACGGAGTGAGCCGGTCGCCACTTATAATGGTCAGTGAGTACAATACATGCCTCGAAATTGAAGCATGCACGTTTCCTCACGATGTTTTCCTTCACCGAAAAGCCAGTGGTGTCAAAAAAAAGTTATCTCCTATAAAATTCCCAGAAAAGGAAAAATTCCTCCTCACACGATAGTGCAAGCGAGCCACAGTTTAACTTTCTATCAGACAATTGAAGCAGCCTAAAAGCCTCTGTCGCTGCCTGCAGGTGGTCCTCGGCTCGCTGACTCTGTTCAAGGGCGGCACCAGGGTCTCGACCAGGCAGGTGCGCCCTCACGAGCACTACGACCCGCGCACCGACGCCAACGACATCGCTATCATCACCATCGCAGCTGTCACTTTCGACGGTGAGTGTTTCAATTCAGATTTAAAGAACTTAGGCGGGCACTTTTTACCCCACTGCTCCAGAATGAGGGTAATGGTTTTCGGATGCATGTATCTCTAATTCTTTGGGACTCCCTGCAGCCTAAAAGGCTTGATTGATTTTAAGATTTGAGGTGTCGTTCGTAGATTACAATATTTTAATGTCGTCTGTGAAGTTGATGATGAGATGTTTTCCTGATTGATGAACGAATAAATTGTTTTAAATTGCAGATAATATAAAAGCTATATCACTGCCAACTGGTTCGTTGCTGAATCAAGATTTCATCGGGACTGCAGCTACTGCTGCCGGCTGGGGCTTGCGCGATGATGGTAAGGGTTGGGATGGGATTGGATGGTAGTAATGTGTGAGCATATAATAATAAATGTGCATTGTGCTGTTAGTCTTCCAAAAACAATAAAATAAATAAACGACGTGTCTAATCGTCCGATAAACAGACGAACAATAGTTATTTGTTATACAAGAGTGCAAAGTTGCTTTTTAACTGCGTGTTCAATTTGTATGACCGAGCAAGCTTAGGATTCTAAAATTGAAACACGAGCGCAGCGAGTCAAAAGAGCACGAGGTGAAAAATCTTTGCACTCGAGTGCAACACGTAACTTTTCATCCCACCTCAGCGAGGAAATAACTAAATGCAAAAAAAAGGTTGTATGATAAATTCGGCACCATGGAGGGAGAAGTAAATAGGTTTAATGTAGTATTGAATTCACAAACTTAGTGCACACGATGTTCTAAATTCAATTTACTTTATCCAGCGGATAAAAACGGCTTTTGCACTCAGATATCGAAGAGCAAAAATACTCTTTCCGAGATGGGTAGATGAAAATAAAATTTAGTAGTAATAAAGAGGTATTGATGGACGAACGTGTAAATCTGGGCCGAGGAGAAGCCGAGGCACACACACGTAAGTCCATCAATACCTAGTGGTGGTCAAGGCTTGTATAGTACTTTTCTCAAATAAAGCGCGGCAATCAAAACTAATTTGCCCGCGTTAAAGTATTCATTTGTTTTTTTTTTTCAATAAACAGCTTTTTATTTGGAAGCCAGTTCGAAATTTAAAATCGGATTGTCTTGAAAACTGCGGAACTGATTTAGGTACATGAAACATAGCTAAGGACTCTTTTGGAAAAATTTCGGTAATTAAAACACATCGGAATCAGTTAACCCTTTTGGAAGCTACGATGCCACAGACAGACACACAGACATATAGGCGTTAAACTTATAATATCCATCTTTTTGCGTCGTATCGTCAAGTGCCCGGTATCTCCTACACCTCCTATCTTCTATGATTATATTCATTGCGGGTTCCGCTACAGATTAGAGTCATCCCCCGGGCTCACTGGACTTCATTGTCTAGTGTTGTGAATGCTCGCCGCTGTTGATCCTGGTTCACAGGAGTTACAGCGGTAGGAATGTGTGGTAAAAAAGAAAGTGCCCGGCATCTTTCTATAAAGTGTCCGTGTGACCAAGAGGACCAAGGGGGCTAGAGGCTACCTTTATTTGAGAAGACTCTAAAATCCTTTTTCAATCTTCCAGAATCAATAATAGACCCCGAGCAGACCCTCCACAAAGTGGACCTCCAAGTGACCTCGCTGTTACGCTGTCAGACCAATTACGGGAGCAGGGTGACGAGTCAACACTTGTGCGTGAGCGGAGCCGCGGGGAAGAGCATCTGCAGCGGGGACACGGGGGGCCCGCTGATGATCGCTAGTGGGGATCGGCAAGTGCTGGTTCGTATTGCATTTATTAATTTGTTAAAGGGGCCACCTGCCTCCGTGGTCTAATGGTTAAGATCATTGTGTTCTTCACACGGAGGTCGTGGTTTCGATTCCCACGGGGGACACCTAGTGATAATGTCACTGTGCGTTTTTCCCCAGTTGGTTTGGACATTGCAGGGCGAATCACCTGATTGTTTGAACGAAAGATGATTCCATGCTTCGGATGGCTCGTTAAGCCGTTGGTCCCGGCTACTGTCTCTGGTGGTAGTGGTCGTTACATAAAAACCATGTCAGAGGCCGTAAGACGGTTTGAAAAACTCTGACACCAGGGCATGCTGCCCACACGATAAAAAGAAGGGCCATAGATAATATTTACATGAATATTTTCTACTAGAGTTAATCCGCGACTTCGTCCGCACAAATTATGCAGGGTGTAAGTGACAGCCTAGCAAATACTGAAACGGTGAATTCAGATCATCAAACTGAACAACTTTCACTATGGAGGAAACGAAAACGACACAAATCTAGACGTACCTTTATCTTTTATACTTTGCGTATGTAAATGTGAGTGCGCATGACGGTTTTCTCGTTTTGTCGCTTTCTCGAGGGTGGCATGCTACAATGATGATGTGTGTTCCGCAGATCGGCATCGGTTCGATGACACACCTCGACAGCTGCACTATCGGCTACCCGACCGTCTTCACGCGGGTCGGCGCGCACATCACCTGGATCATAAACATGATGTACTCTTAGACAATATACCTACTTTTTGACCGACTTCAATAAAGCAGCAATTTAATTCATTTGTTTTTCACCCGACTGCATCAGAAGGATGGTCTCTTGGACTATACCTTTGCCAGCTTCCTGTCCCTGCTTCAAGGTGTTTTTCTAACTTATGTACGTAATACCGACTGCTCTCAAACGGTGAAGGAAAACATCGTGAGGAAACCTGCATACGATGAAGAAGAAATTCTGGTTAGTTAATTAACGCAAAACTAGAAAGTGTTTAGTATCGAGGCAGAATCAAATTATCATGTTTTCAACATAGGTTTTTTTTTTTTTTTTTTTTTTTTTTTTTTTTTCTTCAACATTTTAAATAAATTGTTTGTAAAATTTAAAATTTGCTGAACTCGATCTCAGCCCACCGCTCGGGTACTCTCACCGTACTTATTACCAAAATAAGATTCTTAAAATGTATCCGTGAGCACGTTAGCGCTTTCATTCATTGCTGAAATGATAACAAATCATTTTTACCTCAAAACTTAAAATGCGAATAACTTTAAATTACAAATAATGAATATTGTTTCAATCTAATTATTTTGTTACAAATCAGTTGGGTTTTATGAGGTTTTGCGCTCATTCATTAACACAATCTCATTAAATAGTAATGTCACATGAAATAATACATAAATCACGCCAAAACTAAAACGCAACAGTGTTCATCGAGCTCTTCAAGGTAAGAAAACAGAAATTTAAAGTTAAACATATCTTTATAATAAAAATATAACCATATATGTCAGAAATTATAGAAAAAATACAATATGCGTATCCACAACAGGCTTCGTCAAAGGTAATACAATACTCACATCCGCAACAGGCTTTGTCAATGGTAATACATCACTCACATCCACAACAGGCTTCGTCAAAGGAAATACACCACTCTGATCCACAACACGTTTCGTCAATAAATACATCCCGTATATCTGCAACAAGCTTCGTCAAATTCCTACACAAACAAAAAAACAATCAAAAAAAAAAAAAAAAAAGCGGGGCGGGGGGACCTACAACCTGTAAACCTCCTCCAAAGCCTCTCCCCGAGGGACGGTTCCAAGAACGCTGGCAGCATTCCCCCTCTGAATCGCCAAGCTTATGCGCTGACGTAGGTAACTGCCAGCCCTCTTATCACCAGTGGTCTCTATAAGGCGTGCCGATATCTCCTTTATAAGCTGTTTTGCATCGGGTCCCCATGGTCCCAGGGTCTCAACTCCCAAAGGAACAAACATATACCCCTCTCCAATATCCACATATTTCCGGCGCTTCGACAACTCCGCCGATGCCGCAGCAGCACCCGCACCCGACGAAGTCCAACTAATATGTGACGCCGCCAATGTGTCCACACAAGTTGCGTCCCATACCAAAGACCTTCCCAACTTCCAAGGCCCCACAGTCATGCCATCAGGACGCCTTCCATCAGTACGTAAAATACCCGATGGCTCACGCACCGCAGGAACATTGGAAGTTGTTAAGGCCCTGCGGATTATATCGTTCAGGGCAGAATGACGCGGCAAACGACCCGCGCTGCTGAGGCAGGAAAGCCCATGATGACCGAGCTGACCAACCCGCTCACCACAGTGGCAAATATGCGGATGAACCGATCTGGCCCCCAGTCTCAAACACACGGCCAGGGTCAAAGTGGTTCTGTCCAATAAAGTCCCCACATTTGCGGATGGCCAGGCCTGTAACCACAAACCAGACTCTCCCTCAGCAACTGCTAAAAGGCGGGCCCGGTCCCGTAAGCCCGCGCCGCTGTCGAGTAAACCCTGGTACTCTAACTTACAGAGAGGGTCATCCCACCCCTTTTGAGAAGCACGGTTTTCTGGAGGCTCACTGTTTGGACACGCCTCACGCCAAGCAGTCTCGGCGCCCGACAAGTGCGTCACCTCCACGGTACCCAATGATGGGTCAATAATACTTCCATGAAGACGTCGCACACTATGTACGGACGACAAGTAAGCTGGGAGGGCGATACCGGACACCCTTCTGACTCCTATACCTCCCATACGCACGGGAAGAGAAGCTTGTGTCCAAACTCGTTCATCCATAGGACAATTTAAAACCCTCGTGAGAACCCCCTGAATCAACCCATCCAAGGCAGTCATGTGCTCGGTGAATTTCCAGATATGAGCGCACCGCAAAGCATACGTGAACTTTGGAACGAATAAGCAATAGCGAATAATAAAAAGGGCCATATGCGAATTGATTTGAACTAATCTTTCCGAGGTTCTGCTAAATTTTGATATTTGCGCATTAATGTATTCTGGAATAGCTTCGTCCAAAATTGGTACCCCAAGAAGCTTGAAGTTTTCTTCGCTAAGCACTTTAATAACATATCTTTTAAAATAAGTTTTTGAAATATTAAGGTCACAAAATAATGGTTGAAAAAGTGAAAATGGTAGAAAAAGTGAAAATTATTGTAAAAGTAAAATGGTTAAATGGTTAAAAAAGTGAAAATGGTTGAAAAAGTAAAAATTGTTGCAAAAGGGAAAATGGTTAAAAAAGTGAAAATGGTTGATAAAGTGAAAATTGTTGCAAAAGGGAAAATGGTTAAAAATGTGAAAATGGTTGAAAAAGTGAAAATTGTTGCAAAAGGGAAAATGGTTAAAAAAGTGAAAATGGTTGAAAAAGTGAAAATTGTTGCAAAATTGAAAATGGTTGAAAAAGTGAAAATGGTGAAACAGGGAAAATGGTAGAAAAAGTGAAAATGGTTGAAAAAGTGAAAATTGTTGCAAAATTGAAAATGGTTGAAAAAGTGAAAATGGTGAAACAGGGAAAATGGTAGAAAAAGTGAAAATGGTTGAAAAAGTGAAAATTGTTGCAAAAGGGAAAATGGTTGAAAAAGTGAAAATGGTGGAAAGAGTGAAAATGGTAGAAAACGTTTAAATGGTTAAATGGATGAAAAAGTGAAAATGGTTGAAAAAGTGGGGTCCGTAACGGAAGTCCGATTTAAATACAGGGTTACAGGTTAAGTCGACCTAAATCCTTTAAGAGGTGATAGTTTCCATCATTCCTGACTGATTTGACTATGGAACCCCATACCCTAAACTTAACCGTTCTCAAGTTATGGGACTTTGAAGTTTTTTTTAAAAAAATCCAGATTTTTTTGTCTAATGTCCCCTTTTTTTGTGTTTTGTACATCTAATGTTTTTGTTTTTGTATTTTTTGTGTAGCAGATTAGCTGCTTCATTATTTTAAACACAAAAACTGCAAGTAACTGTACCAACTGAGTCGTAATAGACGATTGATTGTTAAAAAAAGAAATAAATTTGTGAAAAGTTTATTTTTCTTTCTTTTGTATTTTAAAAAAAGTCTAAGACAGTTGTGCTGCAGATGTGTTTAAAAATATCTACGGTTCTTCAGCTTTCCGATAAGGTATAATTTGCTAGGGTGTTATCAGGATTCTCGGAAAAAACATCGATGAAAGACTCCCAGGTAATAACAAAAATAACGGTATTTCGTAAAGTTGCTCGCAACGCCCATTGTCTTGCAATGGGTACAATGGGTAGCGCGTCACGTGCGAGCGGGATATCATACAATGTAAACGGGTGCAAGAGAGACAAGTTATTTCAAACGAATGCATGATGAAACTGGTTAGATTAAATTTTTTTTTTACATTGTGACAAAAAGAGGAAAATCTATCATGGACATCTGGGAAGGGAGACTCAGATAGTGCCGGACTCCTACCAGCCAACATACAATTTTAGTTTTTTTTTCCATAGAAACATAAAATTTTTTAAGAGAAACATAAAATTTAAAATTTTGAAAATAATATGGAATGTATATGTCTATGTATCTGCTTCTTAAAGTAAGCCGTCCTAAACTAGAACGGTTTGTTAGCATTAGGCTAACGTTAAATTTTTTTTACATCAAATTATCTAAAAAATACAAAAAATAATACTAAGATACAAAATGAGCCTTATATGTACCTACTTTAAATTCCTAAACTGTATTCAAATGTATTTTCTGTTATGGTGTGCAATAAAGTATAATTGAATTGAATGAAAGTCTCTCAAAATTATCTGTTTTGACAAAATTTTACACCATTCGGTGGAATTCGTTAGGGCGCAACTTTAAAGCTATAACACTGATGTTTTGGTGCACTTTCGTTTCACTTAGATTTGCTCAGGTAAGGTTTGCTCAGGTTAGGTTTGCTCAGGTTAGGTTTGCTCAGGTTAGGTTTGCTCAGGTTAGGTTTGCTCAGGTTAGGTTTGCTCAGGTTAGGTTTGCTCAGGTTAGGTTTGCTCAGGTTAGGTTTGCTCAGGTTAGGTTTGCTCAGGTTAGGTTTGCTCAGGTTAGGTTTGCTCAGGTTAGGTTTGCTCAGGTTAGGTTTGCTCAGGTTAGGTTTGCTCAGGTTAGGTTTGCTCAGGTTAGGTTTGCTCAGGTTAGGTTTGCTCAGGTTAGGTTTGCTCAGGTTAGGTTTGCTCAGGTTAGGTTTGCTCAGGTTAGGTTAGGTTAGGTTAGGTTAGGTTAGGTTAGGTTTTGCGGTAGGGTGCTAACGCGTTCCCGCAACCCCCATCCAAGGCGACAAAAAGTGGAACACGGTGGGGTTTTAGCCGGTAGGAGTCCGGCATAACCCGTCGTCGTCCCCAAGGCGACGGGTATCCATGAGGATTTCCCCACCTAAAAAAAAAAAAAAAAAAAAAAAGGTTAGGTTAGGTTAGGTTAGGTTAGGTTAGGTTAGGTTAGGTTAGGTTAGGTTAGGTTAGGTTAGGTTTTTTTTTTTTTTTTTTTTTTTTTTTCCCGGGAGGTGGGGTGAATCCTCATGGATACCGTGAGCTTGTATTCAGCGCGGGCTGAATACAAGCCCACGGTGATGTCCGACTCCACTGGGTGTATAAAGCCCAGTGACCTACGGACTAAACACCCCCCCTTTACAACTTGATTCCTCTGATGTTTCTTTTTCAGAGTCTTTGTGTATCTGTTTTGTTTTCTTTTGACATTTTTTATTGTATATACTCCTTTCTTACACTTGTATCTTATCCTACTTTTATTATTATATCTTAACACCCACTTAAATTTCCCGCCACCTTACATCTTGGTTTGACTTATCCTAAATAACTGCTTACACGATTTGTTCAGCTTTTATTTCTATACATACCTATTTTCTATCTTACTATTTTATGACATGGTGTCGCTTATTATCTATTACATACTATTTCTATCTAGTTTAAATTTTATGCTGGTAATACATATATCAATATATATACTCCACATAATTTTATTTATCCTTATTTCTTAATATTACCTTATTTGCTATTTTGACACAATATTCTAATATCCTATCTCTAATATCTTTATCTGCTATCAATTCACTCATTTTATCGGCATTTAGTACAATTTTTAGCTCCTGCTCCAAATCGAATCTCATCCGGTCGAACATAGGACACTCGAAGAGTACGTGTGCCACCGTCTCACCTACACCGGGTTCGCAGATGCACGATGGGTCCTCCTTACACTTGAACCGGTGCAAGTATTCGGAGAACCCACCATGCCCCGTCATCACCTGGGTGATTACGCCTGTCGGTTGGAGCTTCCTGACGATTTTATACGCTGCCACCGCGTCCGGAAAAAACATTTTTGTTACCGCAGCCGTGTCTCCAGACTTGTACCTCTGGTTCCATTCGTCGAGCGCATCCAGACGAATCTGTCGCTTGATGAATGAAGCCGGACAATGGTCATAGTCGGGCTTCTTCTTCGAGTGCAGTGCCGCATCTTTGGCCAGTTGGTCGGCTCGCTCGTTCCCTTCCAGCCCTGCATGAGCTTTGATCCAAAACAGAGAAACTTCCTTGTTCTGGAGTCTGCACTGGTTCAGATTTGCTCTGGATTCTACGGCGAGGGTGTGGAGCGAGTTCTGGTTTATCACGGTTTCCAGCGCCGATCGTGAGTCGCTGAAGATTCCGAAGCTCGTTTCAGATCTTTTGAGGATCTCCTTCGTGGCCCTGCATATAGCCAGGAGCTCCGCCTGGTAGACGGTGCAGTACGATGGCAGCTTCAACTTGATAGATTTGGTCTCAGCTTCGCCATTCCATAGGGACAAAGCTGCTCCGACTTTTTCCTCAATCTTGCTGCCATCGGTGTAGATGCGGACTGCTAGGCTACTGTGGTTCTCCACTTGGTCTCTGTCCTCCAGGCATTTGAACTCCAGACTCATAAGCAGTGCAGGATGCGGGGTTTTCGCGTACTCAACTCTTTGCTCTATCTCTCTGTCTCTTAGGACCGGCATGGACACTCCCCTCTTAGCCTCATACAGGGCGGCTGCCTCACGTATTCGGATGTCGAGTGGTAGTGTCCCGGCCAGAACCAGACCCGAGTTCAGAGAGACGGTGCGGTACGCTTTGCTTAGTTTCTGGGCGAATCCTCTTTGCACCGTGTTGAGCTGTTTCTGCACCATTAGTTTGTTGGTTGCCGGAGCCC
Organism: Agonopterix alstromeriana; assembly: GCA_963924505.1. Taxonomy (NCBI): domain Eukaryota; kingdom Metazoa; phylum Arthropoda; class Insecta; order Lepidoptera; family Depressariidae; genus Agonopterix; species Agonopterix alstromeriana. Next base: position 8,794,580 of record OZ004688.1, read on the forward strand.
AGACGCTGGCCGCATATGTTATTACCGGAACGACGGTGGCTTCGTATATTATCCTAATTATTTCCGGGTGGAGCCCCCAACTGATTTTGGCAGCCCTCGACAGCTGCTTATATATATTAGTGGCTCTCTGGCAGACGAAAGTGGTGTGGCTGTTGAATGTCAGCTTGTTGTCGATAATGACGCCCAAGATCTTTATTTCCTCAGAAATTCCAATGCTAGTTCCACCCATGCTAAGCAGTGGTGTGTCAAATTTTAGCTTCCTGGTCATCACCATGGCGTTTGTTTTATGTGGTGCGAATTTTAACTTGTTTTTGACACCCCACCCCCCAACATAGGCAAGAGCGGCATTGGCCTGTCTCTGTACTTCCATTGCTGTGTCGCCATCAAATATCAGCACCACATCGTCCGCAAAGGCCTGGCTATAGTTACCTCTTTGCTGCAAACCTTTCAATAGTGGGTCCAAGAGAAGATTCCATAGAATTGGACCCCCTATTGACCCTTGAACACAACCCTTATTTGTACTTTTACTGTACTCCTGGCCAGCATATCTAACTCTTACTTGTCTGTCTTGAAGGTAGCTGTTCATTACCTTTCTAATGTTAGTCGGGCATTCCTCCTCGGCCAGTCGTACCTTGATTGCTGGCCACCAGGCGCTATCGAAGGCCCCCTCTATGTCCAGTGATACCAGTGTTACTATCTTATGTTGGTTTATCTTATTGCGAATATGGTGCACTAGGTCATAGAGGGAGTCTTCGGTGCTCCTCTGGGGCATAAAACCGTATTGGCGGGTGCTCATTTTAGGTATCAGGTGCCACTTCAGCCTGCCAACAATCAGCTTCTCCAGGATCTTTCCCATCACCGGAAGGAGTCCTATCGGTCGATACGACTTCGGATTTCCATAGTCGCTCTTTGCTGGCTTTCTTAAAATCACTACTGTCGCCTCCTTCCAGACGATAGGGAAATGCCCAAGTTGCAGGCACTTGTTGGCGATCGCTAAGAAAAGCGATGGATTAGCCTGTATTGCCCTGCTACATATATCGGCTGTAAGACCATCTGCCCCTGGGGCTTTTTTCGGGTTAAAACTTTCTACTGCAGTTTTCAATTCTTCTGCGGTAAACGGCGGGTCATCATGGTCATCATGAGCGCGGTCGTTTACCATCTTTGAGTTGGAGTTTTCAACTGCAGTTTCCTGTTTACCTACGGTGTACGATTGATCGTGATCATCATGAGCACAGTCGTTCACTGATTCAGCCGCTATTCTGGTTTGGCGATGGTCTGCATTGTCGTCGTGCTCTGAATCTTCCGGGTAGAATGTTTCGGCCAACAATTTTACCGATTCCGCCGGTCCCATTACCTTCCCATCCTTTACCAAGGGTAGGTCCTCCTGTCTTTTGGTAGTTCGACCAATGACCCGGTAAATCCCTTCCCAGACTCCCTCTTTATCCTGTTTTTCACAGAAGCTCTTCCAACTACCAATCTGGGCTTTCTTTGCCTCACACTCATATTTTATTTTTATTTCCAGGTACTCCTCGACGACCTTCGTTCTCCGGACAGGCGCTGCGCATCTGATTCTACGCCGCTTGGTGGTGACTTCTTTCTTCAACTCCGCGAGTTCTTCGGACCACCACGGTGAGGTGAATTTTTGGTTTTGTTTCTTTTTTGGTATTGTTTCGCTACTTGTTTGTGTGATTGTTGCTATATATTTTACTACTGCTTGTTCTAATTCCTGCTTACTATTAATGCTGTCTATAAGTGCTTTATTTATATTATTATCTATTTGTAATTGGGTCAATTTCTCATGAAATTTACTCCAATTAGCTTTTTTCGTGTTAAATTTTCTTGTAGTCCGCTCTATGTTGGTTCCTTTTGCTCTAGTTATTCTAATTTTGAAGGTTATTCCGTTGTGGTCCGAACTCGTTAAGTCGTCTTCGACTTTCCAGTCCTCCACCAGGCTAAGCATGTCTTCAGTGCACGCCGTCACATCTACATTGCTGGTGTAGTGTTTACCACCTCTTATGGTGTCAAAAGTTGGGGTGTTTCCCTCATTGAGTATCTGCAAGCCCATTTCCTCTAGAGTCCCAGCCATTTCCACCCCCCTGTCATCAACTTTCCTACCTCCCCACCAGGTGTTTTTGGCGTTGGCATCGCCACCCATTATCACCATGCTTGTGCCGAGCTCCTGCTTGATGGTCTTGAGCCACTCCAGGTACGGCTCTATGGGCTCTGGTTTCGGCTCGAAATAAAAAGAGACGGCGACAATCTCCCAAGCACCGGTACGGAGTTTCACCACTACGATGTTATTTGTGGTGAGTTTTGGGCACAGGGTGACATCTATATTGTCATCGAAGACGACTATCGCCGCTTTCACTGTCCCGTTTCCTTGTTCGGTACTCTGGTAAATCCTCGCTCCCCTATAGCTCTTCATACTCCTTGCCCCTCCCACGTAAGGTTCCTGGAGAAGCGCGAATGCCATCTTCCTCTGGTTTGCTTCAAGCATCAGTTCATAGGTGGCTAGCTCTTTTCTTTGTAGATTGGCCTGTACGACTAGGTATGGTTTTTGTTGAGTTGAGGTGCTTTTGTTTTGTGCTCTTTGATCATCGGTGTCGCCTTTAGCAGTATGCTATGGTGGCACGGGCTAGTGCATCCCACTTACGCCTCGTTGCGCATTCTGAACTAAATGCGTTATGTTCGTTCTGATCGAGCCTTGCCTGCTTACAGTTGCAGCATTGGGGAGGTGCACCCGCCAGCCAGTCTGCACACTCATTCCTCATATGAGGACCTCCGCAGTGACTACAGTTGACAGTGGTCTGGCTGCAGAAGCGCCTCCCATGCCCGAATCCGAGACAGAGTGAGCATTGGACAAGTGGCGACTGGTCAGCTACTCTGATTTTTTGCAGTTCTACATATACGGCCTCCGCATCCAGCATTCTCCGCCATATCTTGGGCGACACCCTTAGTACAATGTGGTGCTCGAGGGGGTTTCTCGCCCTTCTCTTGTACTTTATCTCTGCGGTGTCTTCGTGTTGTTCCAAGTTGGCAAATATATGTCTGTTCTGCATCCGTATGGCTCTTATCACCTCCTCGTCGCTGTTGTACTTTAATACATCCTTTAGGACCAGGAGAGGGTCCTTGTTTTCGATGTCTTCAAAATTTAGCCGGCTCTCTGCTCTCCTGAGTCTCTCTTTGACTCTTTCTCTTTCTTCTTGAGTCTTGCACCCCACTATCACTTTTCTATCCTTGGTTTTTCTCACCCTTTCAACCTTCACCCATCCTTCTTTTGCCTGGACAGTGTCTCGGATTATGTCCAGAACCTGCTCTCCGGTATCGGTTTCATCTTTGGAGGAGACAACTACCGAGTGCACTGTGGTCGGCCCAGGGGGCCTCTTTCCGGGGGGTCCGGTCGCCACGCTGGCATATGTTGTTGCCTCCAAGGCACCTCGATGTCCTTCAAGCAGACCTTTGAGCTGCTCCATCCGTTCGTTGTTGTCCTTGATAAGCATATTTTGCTCCTTGATTCGGTTTAGCAGCTCATCTTCTCCTATCCTGGGAGGTGGACGGAGGGGAGGTTGGGGAGGAGGGGGAAGTGGAGTTTTCTCCTCTTCCTCCCTCCCCTGCTCTTTGTTACAAGCTTTTTCTCTTTGGCAGTTAGCCGACTCAGACTCTTTCACTAGCTGGTACAATCTTTCAATCGCTGCAGTCACTTCCGTTTTTATATCAGTTCTTAGATTTCTTGCGCTGTTAAGATTTAACTTTGCCTTTGTCAAGCAGCTCTTTGCCTCAGATGTTCTGTTGGTGTATTTAGGCTTGTCGGTTTTATGTGGGCTTATCGTAGCGTCCACTGTTGCTGTCTTTGGCTTCGGCTTGGTGGTGGTTGCCGTTGCCAGAGTGGTCTTTTGGGAATTTGGAGGTGTGCGCAAAGGCGCCTCCTGTCCCGCTTCCCATTCTCCTATGCTTCGTCTAACGTTTGATGTATTAACTGGGGTCCGGTGTCCGAACATCTTGCTTAGTGTATCAAAAGATCACGTCAACAATAAAACAAACAACAAGATCAACAAAATAAAACAATATGTAGAGTAAATTTGTAAAAGTTGTACAACGTCCCGTCTTAATCCTATTTAATCACTACCAAGTGTCGTCAGGTAGCTCCAACCGTTGTCCCTTAGCTCAAAAACTTTCGTTTTGGCGTCAAAAGAAAGAAGAGAA
>OZ004688.1:8803782-8818782 GCA_963924505.1 Agonopterix alstromeriana
GGACAGACAGATGAGGTGGCACTATGATTGGTGTCATGATTTAATTTATATTTTTGGTTACGCATGGTACAGTTGTAGCACTGAACAGCCGAGGGATCTCTTTTGACCGGGCAGTCTTTCACTTGATGGTTGACACCAGAGCAATGGGAGCATGGTTTGATTTCAGATTCACAACGGGATTTGGTATGCCCAAACTGTAGACAATTATAACATTGTCTAAAGGGGGAGAAGTTTTCCAAGTGCACACGTTGATAGTCAACGTTGATGCGTTCCAATTTGATTGCACATTGCCAAACGGCAGGGGTTAACATAAATACGGCATTGTAATATAAGTCCGGGTTACGATTGGTTTTTAGGAACATTAGTTTGAAATCGTCTTTAGTATTCGCGGTTTCGCGAATCGTTGGATTTTGGCTGAAAATTGCATTAACTAACTCCTCCGAGGGGGTATCCTTAGATATCCCTTTGAGGATGATCATAGGCTTATGGGACCTTGCGGCCTCAGCTTGGAGGCCGCCATCAGTGGAAATGGTGGTGAGGGTCTCATCGCGCTGGTGACTATTTTCGAATTCTACGCGTAATTTATTACAAGAAATGGGTTGAATCTTGACCGGGGCAAAATTTTTGTCTCTGAAGGAGACCGCTTTCTTAAATTTGACAAGTGTGTCCTCGTTGGATTCAGAGGCCTGCACAGTAACAATCATGGCTGGTTTGTGTATGGGTAGATTAGCTCTGAGAGAGTCCGCATAAGATTGTTTCGGTTGCACAGTGGGGTTATGGTTTGTTATTGGTGGTGCAGGTAAAACGGGGGGTGGGGGGACGGGAGGAGAAAGGCGAGGGGGGGACAGCACGGGTGCAGACCTCCTCAGTTCCTCCTGAATGGTTTGTTGGATGGCTGAGACTGTGTGCGTGTCGAGAGTGGCTACATAATTGGCTTCAGTGGCCACCTCAGCTGTCTTGTCAGGGGCAAGGCACCATTTGAGGCGCTTGGGGAGGCTCAAAATTTCATTAACAAGTTCAATTATTCCCGCAGCGTGTTCAATAATATCCTCTTTATTTTCTCTGCTGACACTTCTACCCTCCCTCACTCTCTCCTCGATGTGAATGGCTTTACAAATGATAATATCAAGCAGCTCCTTTTCGGAGTAGTCCTCCAGCACTTCAGACTCAGAGTCAGATATATGCGACATGGTGGAAGTTAAAAGTTACTCAACAAAGAAAAACAAGAGTGCAGCAATTCTTAACAGAAAAGATGCAAGGGCTGTATACAGAATGACAATGTAAGCATAAAGGTACAGAACAAAAAAATGAAATAAACTAAAATTTAAAATTAAAATAATTATTACTACGAAAGTATGGGTCCCGTCGAAAAATTAAAAACGTTAAAATACTTCTATAGAAATCTAAAATTGAAAAAAGAGAAAATTTTTTTTTTTTTGAAAATTTAAAATTTTAAAATAGTTATTACTACGAAAGTATGGGTCCCAGCGAAAAATTAAAAACGTTAAAATACTCCAATACAAATCTACAATTGAAAAAAAAAAACAAACAGATTTTGAAAATTTTTAAATTTTTGAAAAAGTTATTACTACGAAAGTATGAGTCCTAGCGAAAAATTAAAAACGTTAAAATACTTCGATAGAAATCTACAGTTGAAAAAAAAAACAAAAAGATTTTGAAAATTTACAATTTTAAAATTGTTATTACTACGAAAGTATGGGTCCTAGCGAAAAATTAAAAACGTTAAAATACTTCAGTAGAAATCTACAATTGGAAAAAAAAACAAAAAGATTTTGAAAATTTTTGAAAAATTTTTAAAACCTTGTATACGGAAGAATCCTGTACAAAATAACAACAGTGTTACAAAATATGCCAGATTGGCTCTAAATATGAACTATAAAGTTATAAAACGTAGGTTGGGTACTTATCCAGGATTTTAAAAATGACCTAAAGTCACAAACAGAAAATGTTATATAAAAACTAAACGGAGGGGGCTAGAAAGAAAATTTTTTCGTGGAACTTATTTTTAAACAACCTGCAACATATAATAATAGCTAGAAGATTTCAAAACCATCCAGGAAAAAAGTCAATTTGAGAATTGAATTACGTAAAATTTCGTAAACAAAGTGGGACTTGTCTCACTAAAAATTCAATTACGAGAAAACTACTTGATAGAAAATTCTGAAATTTTTACTGGATAAAGCTGATGAAATTCCCTAGTGAAAAATACAAAAAAACCTGGTTGTCAAAGGTCTTCTGGACGAGCAGTGGAGCAGCGAACCTCGAGGAAGATCTTCTTCAGTCGAAAAACTCGATTTGCGGCTGAACCCGAAGTCCCCGGATGGATCCGAAGGTGCCTCCAGCCAGGTGAGGTCACTGGCGACCTGATGCCTCCCTCAGAAATACCCGCAGACCTCAGGATTCGGAGATAAGCCGCGGCTCGATTTTAGCTTTTTCGGGATTTTCTCGAAAACGGTGCACGCGATTGATCCCAAATTTGGAGAGCAGTTGTCCGGGGTGATGCCCCACAGGATAGAAGCATAAAAATAATATGTTGTCGATCTTAATCGGGCAGCGCACGCACTTTTATGTGAAAAATTTGAGATTTTTCACTAAAACTTGAATTGTACTTACAGTTTTAAACGGAATTTCACAATTTTTGCACTACTAGAAGCAGGGCTTCAAGACACAGGTTTGTGGTTAATTTCACTGCAATCCAGGCACATTTACCGTCAGAAATGATTTTTATCACGGCGGAGGTTATTATTTGGCACTTAATCGTTCACTGTACTTACAGTTGGTGTCCAATTTTAAAAATTCTTGCATATACAGAAAGGGGGCGTCAGCGCGCAAGTTTTGAGGTATAATACATCACAATCGGAGCACTTTAACCACTTCAAATGAATTTTTAACGTGGAGCACTTAGGTTTTCGATGCATCCTGGACGGCGGGGGACGCGCGACTGGTTAGGTTAGGTTAGGTTAGGTTAGGTTAGGTTAGGTTAGGTTAGGTTAGGTTAGGTTAGGTTAGGTTAGGTTAGGTTAGGTTAGGTTAGGTTAGGTTAGGTTAGGTTAGGTTAGGTTAGGTTAGGTTAGGTTAGGTTAGGTTAGGTTAGGTTAGGTTAGGTTAGGTTAGGTTAGGTTAGGTTAGGTTAGGTTAGGTTAGGTTAGGTTAGGTTAGGTTAGGTTAGGTTAGGTTAGGTTAGGTTAGGTTAGGTTAGGTTAGGTTAGGTTAGGTTAGGTTAGGTTAGGTTAGGTTAGGTTAGGTTAGGTTAGGTTAGGTTAGGTTAGGTTAGGTTAGGTTAGGTTAGGTTAGGTTAGGTTAGGTTAGGTTAGGTTAGGTTAGGTTAGGTTAGGTTAGGTTAGGTTAGGTTAGGTTAGGTTAGGTTAGGTTAGGTTAGGTTAGGTTAGGTTAGGTTAGGTTAGGTTAGGTTAGGTTAGGTTAGGTTAGGTTAGGTTAGGTTAGGTTAGGTTAGGTTAGGTTAGGTTAGGTTAGGTTAGGTTAGGTTAGGTTAGGTTAGGTTAGGTTAGGTTAGGTTAGGTTAGGTTAGGTTAGGTTAGGTTAGGTTAGGTTAGGTTAGGTTAGGTTAGGTTAGGTTAGGTTAGGTTAGGTTAGGTTAGGTTAGGTTAGGTTAGGTTAGGTTAGGTTAGGTTAGGTTAGGTTAGGTTAGGTTAGGTTAGGTTAGGTTAGGTTAGGTTAGGTTAGGTTAGGTTAGGTTAGGTTAGGTTAGGTTAGGTTAGGTTAGGTTAGGTTAGGTTAGGTTAGGTTAGGTTAGGTTAGGTTAGGTTAGGTTAGGTTGGGGTGCTAAGGTCGGGTAACCTCCACGAAAGCTTGCCACTTCCAGTCCCTTTGGATACGTCCGGAGGGAACGGAAGCTGGTGGAGCAGGTGCATCCTGGTAGATGTTCAGTGACTTCTCCAAAGTGGGATCTTGCTGCTCATCGGCTAATGACCCGACACGTTCGTTTCTCCACGTGTCCCTCTGATTTGCAGAGGGCACAGTGGAGGAGCAGGGGCGGGCTCTGCGCGTACTCACACTACCGCAGAGCTGGCGAGGATGGTCCATGCCACCGCCGGGAGGGATATCGTTATCGCCTGGAGTGTCGTTGTTATGTCTAGCGGCTCCAGGCGACCGAGGGCCTTGCCTTCATTGGCCGGGCCGAGACAAGGACATGTCAATAACAACCCGACAAGGAAAAGTCGTTAAAACCCCGGGGTACCTGGGCCACTCCGTGTATCCCCCCAAGTCCCTTACCGCTGGGATGGGCGTCACCCAGCGGTGGACCCGCGTAGATCGTCCCATACTCGTGGGAACAGTTATGGAAAGTTTTCAAAAATCTTCTTCAGCTGTGGCATCAGCTAAAACTGCTAAAGGTGTTTCACCTGTTGTTTCTTCTGCCAGTGGGGGCATTAAACCCGTAGTTTGTTCTTCTGCTTCGGCAGATGCCAGGGGTGGCATTAAATTACTCATCGGTGGTCGTAGTAGTAAGGAGCGGGTCGTATCAGACCTGGAGAGTGATTCGGACAGTAGTATCGTTTCCGAAGGCGTTCGGAAACGACGTCTGAGTGAGTTAGGTGGCCATTCTTCGTCGCAGCCAGCTGCGAAGATTCCAACGGCCACGAGGGGCAGGAGTCGTCCTCGACCTCCACCCCCCATGAGTGAGAAGACATTCCAGCGCAAGATCGAGAGGGATTTTGAGAGGCTGGATACGGAGGAATGGCAGTCGCTTCCAGAGGACTCACTGGAAGACACTTTCGACGAAGAAGCGGAGGCGGATGAAATGATTATTCCAGCGTTGGGGGACAGTTTACAACTGATCAAGGAGGTTGTTGAGCAAAAAGGGGGTAAACGTCTTGGTCGAGCTGTGGCCCGAATTGAAAAGGCCATAGGAATGCTTGAGAAACGTCCTACCCTCTTTAAGGTGAGAAGTCTACAGGCGGACAACGCCCGCCTGCAGTCTGAGATGGTTGAATTACAGAAGACGGTGCGGGAAATGCGGGATCGGGTCATGATGCCGCCTCCTGCACCGTTAGAAGAGGTAACGCGCGCCATCTTGGTTCAGGTAGGGACCATGATGAACGCGCGTTTCGACGCGTTAGAGGGGAGGCTGCTCCCCGAGGAGCGCGTTCGCCCTCCGCTCGCGCACGACCAACCCCGATTTGAGGCCCCGGCTAGTCCTGAACCTCAATCGGCTGCTGCCCCAAACCCCCCAAAGGGGAAACGAGGAGGCCAAACACAGGGGCAGCCGAGTGGGAAGCGGACTAAGGGTGGGCCAAGGCCAAAACCCTCTGTGCCGCCTCGCGTAGTACCTACCCAGGAGCCACCGAAGTCCCAGTCCTCAGGGGAGGCGGAAAGGACTAAGGTGGTAAAGAACGGGGGAAAGCCGAGGGCAGCGGCAAAGCCAACGCCCAAGGCTCAACCCAAAAGGGGGATTAAGTTGCGCCCCCCTCAGTCGACGGCTGTGGCAATAACGCTGCAGCCCGACGCTGAGAAACGGGGTGCAACTTATGCCGATGTGTTGCGCGAGGCGACACAAAGGATTAAGTTGGCCGACCTCGGCATAACCACCCTGCAGTTTAGGGTGGGAGTGTCGGGGCAGAGAATATTTGAGGTGCCGGGGGCTGAGTCCGGCGAGAAGGCCGATGCCTTGGCCGACAGGCTGAAGCAGGAGTTTGGAGAGGAGCTCCGAGTCACCAGGCCCGTGAAGTGCGCAGAGATGCGCATTTCGGGGCTGGATGACTCGGTGTCCTCTGAGGAAGTGATCGCGGCGATCTCCCGGGTTGGTGGATGCCCAACGGCATCCATCAAGGCGGGAGATATTCGCCGCGACAATACAGGACGAGGCACCGCCTGGGTGCGCTGCCCGATGGCAGCGGCCAAAAAGGCCTCGGAGGGGGGACGAATAGTGGTGGGATGGTCCTCGGCGCAGGTTAAAATCCTGCCGCCGAGGCCATTAAGATGTTATCGTTGCCTCTCTCCGGGGCACGTAATATCCAGCTGCAAATCGGAGGTGGACCGCAGCGGTCTATGTTATCGCTGCGGACAAGCTGGCCATTTGGCCGGACAGTGTACTTCTCCGCCGCTCTGCGTTATCTGCACTGCGGCGGGGAAGCCGGCGGAGCACTGTTCGGGCAGCGCTGCCTGTTCGGTGGCGCACCCGCCGAAGAAGGGGAGGACGTCAGCGGCGTAAAGCCGCGCCCTACCCCTTAGAGCCATGGGCGTCGGACTTGGGGAAGTCCGGCGTCCAGTTTTCAGGGCTCGAGTTGGCGTTGCGCGTGTTCCCGCGCGCCACTCACGCGTAGTACAGGGGAGGAATCGCTCCAGTCCTCCCCTTCCAAGAGGTTTGGCCTAAGGCCGTCGCTGCCGGGTATGCGGAAGAATCCTTCGGGGCACCCGTGTACTCGGCACTCAAGCGATGTGGATGGAACACGGTGGGGTTTTAGCCGGTAGGAGTCCGGCATAACCCGTCGTCGTCCCCAAGGCGACGGGTATCCATGAGGATTTCCCCACCTAAAAAAAAAAAAAAAAAAAGGTTAGGTTAGGTTAGGTTAGGTTAGGTTAGGTTAGGTTAGGTTAGGTTAGGTTAGGTTAGGTTAGGTTAGGTTAGGTTAGGTTAGGTTAGGTTAGGTTAGGTTCCCGTGGCAGGTGGGTCTGCTATCGGGCGCGTCCCCAGGTTGTGGATAGGGGAATGCCCCCCAGATATGGGGGGTACCGGCTTGCCGGCGCGAACCAACCCAAGGTGGGGTGGTCGCATCACTGAGATGTGACCACCGGAGGGCGGCGGGTCAGATTGACTCGGCTGCGTAGGTCGTTTCTCCACGTGTCCCTCTGTTCATCAGAGGGCACAGTGGAGGGGCAAGGGCGGGCTCTGCGTGTACTCACACTACCGTAGAGCAGGCCGGGAAGGAGTTCCTTCCCCGCCACCGCCGGACGACGTAGATCGTTTTCGCCTGGGGTGTCGTTGATCATGTCTAGCGGCTCCAGGCGACCGATGGCCTTGCCTTCATTGGCCGGGCCGAGACAAGGAAAAGTCAATAAGACCCGACAGTAAAGTCGTTAAAACCGCTGGGGCACCTGGGCCAACCCCGGTGTGCCCGTAAGTCCTTCCCCCACTGGAATGGGCGTTACCCAGTGGGTGATTTGTAGATCGACCCATAATCGTGGGAATAGTTATGAAAAAATCATTTAAAAGTAGCTCCGTGGACCCGGTAACGGGTGATTGTTTGGTGAGTCGGGAGGGTCGTGGTGATCCTGACTCGGAGATTGACTCAGACGACTCGTCTTTGATGTCGGTTACGTCTGAGACATCCCTGAAGCGACCGTATGACGAGCTGGCTGACCACTCAATGGGTCAGCCTGCTCCTAAGATTGGTACGGCCAGGAGGGGGAGGGGTCGCCCCCCAACTACTGGCCAATATGTTGGCCTGGCAAGGGCAAAGGAGGCGCTGAACGCCGCCAAGCGTGAGGAGATTAGGCTCCAAGCGGAGGCGGAATACGCGGAGGAGCTTCGCTTGGCGGAGTTGGAGGTCTCTCGCCTCTCCGAGTCAAGTGTGACGGAGGACGAGAGGCCTCCAGCAGAGGTGGGTTTGGTGCCCCGCATTGTTGCCAATGTGGGCATCATAAAGACTGTGGCCGTCAGGTGCAAAAATCTGAAGGGCACCGATGTGAAGGCCCTGAAAAACGCGGCGGACGCGATCGCTCAGGCTGTGGAGCAGCTGAGCAGGCGCTCTACCTCCGAGGAGACGGAGAGACTGCAGGCGGACAATACCCGTCTGCAGTCTGAGGTGGCCGCGCTCCGTAAAGATGTGGCGGAGTTGCGCTCTCGGGTGGCTCAGCCGCCCCCAGTGCCGATCGACGAACTGACGCGCTCCATCATGGTCCAGGTCGGGACCATGGTGAGCGCGCGGTTCGACGCGTTGGAGGGGAGACTGCTTCCCGAGGAGCGCATCCGCCCTCCTCTCGCGCACGACACACCCCGTGCTGGGGCCCCGGCTAGTCCTGGTCCTCAACCGGGCCCTGCCCCTAAACCCCTTAAGGGGAAACGAGTAGGAATAGAAAAGGGGCAGAAGAAGAGTGGGAAGCCGGCCAAAGAAGGCCCAAAACCCTCTGTGCCGCCTCGCGCAGAACAGGCTCTGGAGCCACGTCAGTCCCAGTCCTCACAGGCAGAATGGACTGACGTGGGGAAGAGGGGGAAGCCGAAGGCGGGGACAAAGTCTCCGCCCAAGGTCCAACCCAAGAAGAGGGAGCCTAAGTTGCGCCCCCCTCAGTCGTCAGCTGTGACACTAACGTTGCAGCCAGACGCTGAGAAGCGGGGCGTAACTTACGCCAATGTGTTGCGCGAGGCGTCACAGCGGATTAAGCTGGCTGACCTCGGCATTGCCGCCCTGCAGTTCAGGGTGGGAGTGTCGGGGCAGCGAATTTTGGAGGTGCCGGGCACAGAGTCCGGCGAGAAGGCTGATGCCCTGGCCGATAAAATAAGACAGGTCATCGGAGATGAGGCCATCCGAGTCGGCCGACCCACGAAGTGTGCAGAGATGCGCATTTCGGGGCTGGACGACTCGGTGACGCCAGAGGAATTAATCGCGGCGGTCTCCCGGGTTGGTGGATGCCCAACGGCATCCATCAAGGCGGGAGATGTGCGCCGCGACGTAGCAAGTAGAGGCACAGCTTGGGTGCGCTGCCCGGTGGCAGTCGCCAAAAAGGCCTCGGAGGGGGGACGGCTGGCCGTCGGTTGGTCCTCGGCGCAGGTAAAAATCCTGTCGCCGAGGCCAATGAGGTGCTACCGATGCCTCCTTCCGGGGCACGTTCGTGCGTGTTGTAAGTCGGAGGTAGACCGCAGTGGTCTTTGTTACCGCTGCGGTCAGGCCGGCCATCTGGCCGGTCAATGCACTCTGCCGCCGCTTTGCGTCGTTTGCAAGGCGGCGGGGAAGCCCTCCGACCATTGCGGTGGGAGCGCTGCCTGCGTGGTGGCGCACCCTCCGAAGAAGAAGGCGAAGCCTGCGACTGCGGCAAAGCCTCAGTCGCAGACTCCTCCTTAGAGCCATGGGCGTCGGACTTGGGGAAGTCCGGCGTCCAGTTTTCAGGGCTCGAGTTGGCGTGACGTGTGTTCCCGCGCGCCACTCACACATGTAGTCAGGGGAGGAATCGCTCCAGTCCTCCCCTTCCAAGAGGCTTGGCCTTGTGCCGCCGCTGCCGGGGAGTGGCCGAATACTTAACGTGGTCCCGCTACCCCGGCACTCAAGTAATGAGGTGGAACACGGTGGGGTTTTAGCCGGTAGGAGTCCGGCATAACCCGTCGTCGTCCCCAAGGCGACGGGTATCCATGAGGATTTCCCCACCTAAAAAAAAAAAAAAAAAAAAAAAGGTTAGGTTAGGTTAGGTTAGGTTAGGTTAGGTTAGGTTAGGTTAGGTTAGGTTAGGTTAGGTTAGGTTAGGTTAGGTTAGGTTAGGTTAGGTTAGGTTCCCGTGGCAGGTGGGTCTGCTATCGGGCGCGTCCCCAGGTGGTGGATAGGGGAATGCCCCCCAGATATGGGGGGTACCGGCTTGCCGGCGCGAACCAACCCAAGGTGGGGTGGTCGCATCACTGAGATGTGACCACCGGAGGGCGGCGGGTCAGATTGACTCGGCTGCGTAGGTCGTTTCTCCACGTGTCCCTCTGTTCATCAGAGGGCACAGTGGAGGGGCAAGGGTGGGCTCTGCGTGTACTCACACTACCGTAGAGCAGGCCGGGAAGGAGTTCCTTCCCCGCCACCGCCGGACGACGTAGATCGTTATCGCCTGGGGTGTCGTTGATCATGTCTAGCGGCTCCAGGCGACCGATGGCCTTGCCTTCATTGGCCGGGCCGAGACAAGGAAAAGTCAATAAGACCCGACAGTAAAGTCGTTAAAACCGCTGGGGCACCTGGGCCAACCCCGGTGTGTCCGTAAGTCCTTCCCCCACTGGAATGGGCGTTACCCAGTGGGTGATGTGTAGGTCGACCCATAATCGTGGGAATAATCATGAAAAAATCTTCTTTTAAATGTAGTTCTGTGGACCCGGTAACGGGTGATTGTTTGGTGAGTCGGGAGGGTCGTGGTGATCCTGACTCGGAGATTGACTCAGACGACTCGTCCTTAATGTCGGTTACGTCTGAGACATCTCTGAAGCGACCTTATGATGAGCTGGCTGACCACTCAATGGGTCAGCCTGCTCCAAAGATTGGAACGGCCAGGAGGGGGAGGGGTCGCCCCCCAACTACTGGCCAATATGTTGGCCTAGCAAGGGCAAAGGAGGCGCTGAACGCCGCCAAGCGTGAGGAGATTAGGCTCCAAGCGGAGGCGCAGTTCGCAGAGGAGCTTCGCTTGGCGGAGTTGGAGGTCTCTCGCCTCTCCGAGTCAAGTGTGACGGAGGACGAGAGGTCTCCAGCTGAGGTGGGTTTGGTGCCCCGCATTGTTGCCAATGTGGGTGTTATAAAGACTGTGGCCGTCAGGTGCAAAAACCTGAAGGGCACTGATGTAAAGGCCCTGAAAAACGCGGCGGACGCGATCGCTCAGGCTGTGGAGCAGCTGAGCAAGCGCTCCACGTCTGATGAAACGGAGAGACTGCAGGCGGACAATACCCGTCTGCAGTCTGAGGTGGCTGCGCTCCGCAAAGATGTGGCGGAGTTGCGCTCTCGGGTGGCTCAGCCGCCCCCAGTGCCGATCGACGAACTGACGCGCTCCATCATGGTCCAGGTCGGGACCATGGTGAGCGCGCGGTTCGACGCGTTGGAGGGGAGACTGCTTCCCGAGGAGCGCATCCGCCCTCCTCTCGCGCACGACACACCCCGAGCTGAGGCCCCGGCTAGGCCTGGTCCTCAACCGGGCCCTGCCCCTAAACCCCTTAAGGGGAAACGAGGAGGAGGTGAAAAGGGGCAGAAGAGCGGGAAGCAGGCCAAAGAAGGGCCAAAACCCTCTGTGCCGCCTCGCGCAGAACAGGCTCTGGAGCCACGTCAGTCCCAGTCCTCACAGGCAGAATGGACTGACGTGGGGAAGAGGGGGAAGCCGAAGGCGGGGACAAAGTCTCCGCCCAAGGTCCAACCCAAGAAGAGGGAGCCTAAGTTGCGCCCCCCTCAGTCGTCAGCTGTGACACTAACGTTGCAGCCAGACGCTGAGAAGCGGGGCGTAACTTACGCCAATGTGTTGCGCGAGGCGTCACAGCGGATTAAGCTGGCTGACCTCGGCATTGCCGCCCTGCAGTTCAGGGTGGGAGTGTCGGGGCAGCGAATTTTGGAGGTGCCGGGCACAGAGTCCGGCGAGAAGGCTGATGCCCTGGCCGAAAAGATCAGGCAGGTGATCGGAGATGAGGCCATCCGAGTCGGCCGACCCACGAAGTGTGCAGAGATGCGCATTTCGGGGCTGGACGACTCGGTGACGCCAGAGGAATTGATCGCGGCGGTCTCCCGGGTTGGTGGATGCCCAACGGCATCCATCAAGGCGGGAGATGTGCGCCGCGACGTAGCAAGTAGAGGCACAGCTTGGGTGCGCTGCCCGGTGGCAGTCGCCAAAAAGGCCTCGGAGGGGGGACGGCTGGCCGTCGGTTGGTCCTCGGCGCAGGTAAAAATCCTGTCGCCGAGGCCAATGAGGTGCTACCGATGCCTCCTTCCGGGGCACGTTCGTGCGTGTTGTAAGTCGGAGGTAGACCGCAGTGGTCTTTGTTACCGCTGCGGTCAGGCCGGCCATCTGGCCGGTCAATGCACTCTGCCGCCGCTTTGCGTCGTTTGCAAGGCGGCGGGGAAGCCCTCCGACCATTGCGGTGGGAGCGCTGCCTGCGTGGTGGCGCACCCTGTGAAGCAGAAGAAGGCGAAGCCTGCGACTGCGGCAAAGCCTCAGTCGCAGACTCCTCCTTAGAGCCATGGGCGTCGGACTTGGGGAAGTCCGGCGTCCAGTTTTCAGGGCTCGAGTTGGCGTGACGTGTGTTCCCGCGCGCCACTCACACATGTAGTCAGGGGAGGAATCGCTCCAGTCCTCCCCTTCCAAGAGGCTTGGCCTTGTGCCGCCGCTGCCGGGGAGTGGCCGAATACTTAACGTGGTCCCGCTACCCCGGCACTCAAGTAATGAGGTGGAACACGGTGGGGTTTTAGCCGGTAGGAGTCCGGCATAACCCGTCGTCGTCCCCAAGGCGACGGGTATCCATGAGGATTTCCCCACCTAAAAAAAAAAAAAAAAAAAAAAAAAAAAAAAGGTTAGGTTAGGTTAGGTTAGGTTAGGTTAGGTTAGGTTAGGTTAGGTTAGGTTAGGTTAGGTTAGGTTAGGTTAGGTTAGGTTAGGTTAGGTTAGGTTAGGTTAGGTTAGGTTAGGTTAGGTTAGGTTAGGTTAGGTTAGGTTAGGTTAGGTTAGGTTAGGTTAGGTTAGGTTAGGTTAGGTTAGGTTAGGTTAGGTTAGGTTAGGTTAGGTTAGGTTAGGTTAGGTTAGGTTAGGTTAGGTTAGGTTAGGTTAGGTTAGGTTAGGTTAGGTTAGGTTAGGTTAGGTTAGGTTAGGTTAGGTTAGGTTAGGTTAGGTTAGGTTAGGTTAGGTTAGGTTAGGTTAGGTTAGGTTAGGTTAGGTTAGGTTAGGTTAGGTTAGGTTAGGTTAGGTTAGGTTAGGTTAGGTTAGGTTAGGTTAGGTTAGGTTAGGTTAGGTTAGGTTAGGTTAGGTTAGGTTAGGTTAGGTTAGGTTAGGTTAGGTTAGGTTAGGTTAGGTTAGGTTAGGTTAGGTTAGGTTAGGTTAGGTTAGGTTAGGTTAGGTTAGGTTAGGTTAGGTTAGGTTAGGTTAGGTTAGGTTAGGTTAGGTTAGGTTAGGTTAGGTTAGGTTAGGTTAGGTTAGGTTAGGTTAGGTTAGGTTAGGTTAGGTTAGGTTAGGTTAGGTTAGGTTAGGTTAGGTTAGGTTAGGTTAGGTTAGGTTAGGTTAGGTTAGGTTAGGTTAGGTTAGGTTAGGTTAGGTTAGGTTAGGTTAGGTTAGGTTAGGTTAGGTTAGGTTAGGTTAGGTTAGGTTAGGTTAGGTTAGGTTAGGTTAGGTTAGGTTAGGTTAGGTTAGGTTAGGTTAGGTTAGGTTAGGTTAGGTTAGGTTAGGTTAGGTTAGGTTAGGTTAGGTTAGGTTAGGTTAGGTTAGGTTAGGTTAGGTTAGGTTAGGTTAGGTTAGGTTAGGTTAGGTTAGGTTAGGTTAGGTTAGGTTAGGTTAGGTTAGGTTAGGTTAGGTTAGGTTAGGTTAGGTTAGGTTAGGTTAGGTTAGGTTAGGTTAGGTTAGGTTAGGTTAGGTTAGGTTAGGTTAGGTTAGGTTAGGTTAGGTTAGGTTAGGTTAGGTTAGGTTAGGTTAGGTTAGGTTAGGTTAGGTTAGGTTAGGTTAGGTTAGGTTAGGTTAGGTTAGGTTAGGTTAGGTTAGGTTAGGTTAGGTTAGGTTAGGTTAGGTTAGGTTAGGTTAGGTTAGGTTAGGTTAGGTTAGGTTAGGTTAGGTTAGGTTAGGTTAGGTTAGGTTAGGTTAGGTTAGGTTAGGTTAGGTTAGGTTAGGTTAGGTTAGGTTAGGTTAGGTTAGGTTAGGTTAGGTTAGGTTAGGTTAGGTTAGGTTAGGTTAGGTTAGGTTAGGTTAGGTTAGGTTAGGTTAGGTTAGGTTAGGTTAGGTTAGGTTAGGTTAGGTTAGGTTAGGTTAGGTTAGGTTAGGTTAGGTTAGGTTAGGTTAGGTTAGGTTAGGTTAGGTTAGGTTAGGTTAGGTTAGGTTAGGTTAGGTTAGGTTAGGTTAGGTTAGGTTAGGTTAGGTTAGGTTAGGTTAGGTTAGGTTAGGTTAGGTTAGGTTAGGTTAGGTTAGGTTAGGTTAGGTTAGGTTAGGTTAGGTTAGGTTAGGTTAGGTTAGGTTAGGTTAGGTTAGGTTAGGTTAGGTTAGGTTAGGTTAGGTTAGGTTAGGTTAGGTTAGGTTAGGTTAGGTTAGGTTAGGTTAGGTTAGGTTAGGTTAGGTTAGGTTAGGTTAGGTTAGGTTAGGTTAGGTTAGGTTAGGTTAGGTTAGGTTAGGTTAGGTTAGGTTAGGTTAGGTTAGGTTAGGTTAGGTTAGGTTAGGTTAGGTTAGGTTAGGTTAGGTTAGGTTAGGTTAGGTTAGGTTAGGTTAGGTTAGGTTAGGTTAGGTTAGGTTAGGTTAGGTTAGGTTAGGTTAGGTTAGGTTAGGTTAGGTTAGGTTAGGTTAGGTTAGGTTAGGTTAGGTTAGGTTAGGTTAGGTTAGGTTAGGTTAGGTTAGGTTAGGTTAGGTTAGGTTAGGTTAGGTTAGGTTAGGTTAGGTTAGGTTAGGTTAGGTTAGGTTAGGTTAGGTTAGGTTAGGTTAGGTTAGGTTAGGTTAGGTTAGGTTAGGTTAGGTTAGGTTAGGTTAGGTTAGGTTAGGTTAGGTTAGGTTAGGTTAGGTTAGGTTAGGTTAGGTTAGGTTAGGTTAGGTTAGGTTAGGTTAGGTTAGGTTAGGTTAGGTTAGGTTAGGTTAGGTTAGGTTAGGTTAGGTTAGGTTAGGTTAGGTTAGGTTAGGTTAGGTTAGGTTAGGTTAGGTTAGGTTAGGTTAGGTTAGGTTAGGTTAGGTTAGGTTAGGTTAGGTTAGGTTAGGTTAGGTTAGGTTAGGTTAGGTTAGGTTAGGTTAGGTTAGGTTAGGTTAGGTTAGGTTAGGTTAGGTTAGGTTAGGTTAGGTTAGGTTAGGTTAGGTTAGGTTAGGTTAGGTTAGGTTAGGTTAGGTTAGGTTAGGTTAGGTTAGGTTAGGTTAGGTTAGGTTAGGTTAGGTTAGGTTAGGTTAGGTTAGGTTAGGTTAGGTTAGGTTAGGTTAGGTTAGGTTAGGTTAGGTTAGGTTAGGTTAGGTTAGGTTAGGTTAGGTTAGGTTAGGTTAGGTTAGGTTAGGTTAGGTTAGGTTAGGTTAGGTTAGGTTAGGTTAGGTTAGGTTAGGTTAGGTTAGGTTAGGTTAGGTTAGGTTAGGTTAGGTTAGGTTAGGTTAGGTTAGGTTAGGTTAGGTTAGGTTAGGTTAGGTTAGGTTAGGTTAGGTTAGGTT